>JAQHUG010000075.1:419892-474689 GCA_028555095.1 Dicrostonyx torquatus
ATCCAGCTGGACCAGGACTGAAGGAGCATATGACCAAACTGGACTCTCTGAATGTGGCTGCCAATGGGGACTGACAGATAAGCCAATGATATTGGCAGAGGGACCTATCTCTTCTGCATGTATTGGCCTTTTGGGAACCTACCTATATGGATGCACACCTTCTTAGGCCAAGATGGAGTTGGGAGGGCCTTGGGCTTTCCACAGGGCATAGGCCCCATATCAGGGAAGTAGGGGGAGGGTGGTGGGGTAGTGGGGGAGCCGGAGGGCCCGGGACAAGGGGAGTAAATGTAAATTTTTCTTTTAACAATATAAAAAAAGAAAGAGTAGGGTTGTACAATCATTAGCTACTATCGCAGTCAGATCAAAAGGTCAAAATATCCAGTCACATACAAGGCTCTTTGGGAATATGAAGCATGTGACTAATAGACCTTCACAACCATCTCAGCTGAGGCCAAGAAGAGAAATCAGATTGTCTAGTCTAGTCAAGAGCCTCTTGTTAAATGGAATGAATATTCATCACATCCATGGAAGACCTATGAGATTTTTGAGATGGCAGGAGCACAAACACTTTCAGTTCCAACTGACATGAATAAATGGAGGAGAATATATAACAAAAGAATCCTACTGAATTTCTAAAACTTATACCTATAAGTAACGTTATACAGATGGATCAGGCTGTAATTAGGATTATATATATATATATATACACATGCATATATATATATGTGTATGTATCAATGACTAATAAAAAAGAAGTCATGAATTTGAAAGAGCAAGGAGGGGTATATGGGTTTGGAGAGAGTAAACAAAAATGATACAATTATTTTATCATCACAAAAATAAAATTAATGACTAAAAAGACTAATGAAGATAAAATTGACAAAACTACTCTGCTATAAAAAATATACTAGTCTTCATGAACAGATAATTTTGAGAGTTGAACCATAGCTCTGAAAGCAGAGTTTTAGTGATGGGGGCAGTGTTATAAGTACACAAAATTATGTCTGGTGTTTGCTATTTAATGTAATTTGACTAGCTGTATTTATAAAATTGCTTGGTGCCTGTAACTTAATTTTCTTTTCTATTTAAACCCCACTTGACACAAAGCTTTTATATAACTGGTGTCCTGTGCATCTCCTGCTATTATATTTTAGCCTTAAAGTGTGTGTGTGTGTGTGTGTGTGAGAGAGAGAGAGAGAGAGAGAGAGAGAGAGAGAGAATCAGAGGAGGCAATGTGATTATGGAAAACGAATTCCCTAGAGCCTCCAGAAAGGAAGATGACCTGCCAACACCTTGATTTTAGCCCAGTGAGATCTGAGTCAATACTTCTAATGTACTTCTGAGCTGATGACATTTAGCTAAAACTTTAGACTCTGAAAATTTTGATGATATTGGGATGGAATAGCACAATCACTTTTTGAATGTGAGAAATAAATCTTGAAGCATCAGAGGACAGACTGATAAATAAAATAATAGTCTTTCAAAGATGTCTAGGTCCCATCCCTAAATTCTGTGAATAACTTATGTTATACACAGTAAAATCTGCAACTATCTTAAGTTATACTCAGTAAGAGAGTTACTGTTACTCACTGACTGTCCTTAAAGTAGCAAAAGCTTCTAAATGATAAAAATGAAACTACAGGCCTTCAGGTGTGGAAGAGTGAGGCAGAGGAATCAGAATCCGAGGAGGCAATGTGATTATGGAAGCAGGGTTACTGGAATGATGCAGCGTGAGGAGGATGCAACTCATCACTACTAACTTTGAAGTTGGAGAAGAGGGCCTTGGGCCAAGGAATGCTGGCAGTCTCTAAAGTTGGAAAAGAAAAGGAATCGGATTCTCCCCTAGAGCCTCCAGAAAGGAAGACAGCCTGCCAACACCTTGATTTTAGCCCAGTGAGATCTGAGTCAAGCCTTCTAACCTACAGAACTCTAATATAGTAAATTAGTGTTATATTAAACCACTAAATTTATGGTAAATTTTTACAACAATAGAAGATGCTTTCCACTGCTTGTAGACAGAAGTTGAGTATACTGTTCTTCCCTAAAATGTAAATTATTGTCTGATTCCTCTGAATCCATTAGATATAACTTGGCACATAGTTCATATGTAGGGTTCTAAGAAAAGGATGTGCTAACTATAGCCTGGACTCACTGCCTTTTTTGTGAACAAAACTGTGCTGGAACAACACTCGCTCTTTTACTTACTGTCACTGTATACTTTCATACTATGACAGAATTAAAAAATTGGGTAAGAGACTGTGTGTGGCCTACAAAAGCCCAAGTATTTCTCTCTGGCCTTCTCAGAAAATACTTGATAGTCTCTGCTTTAGGACATGGCCCTACATTATCCACTTTGCTTGATTTTCTTCACTCTAGTACATCACCTCATCTCCATTTCCCCTTCAGAGCTCTTGTCAATACAGTAGGTCATGCCACAACTCTATATAAGAATTCCCTTCCTTTTCTGCATCCTGTATCCTTTTAATTTTTATTATTTATTTATACATGTGGGTGTTTTCTCTGCACGCATGTCTGTACACCACATCTGTCCCTTGTGCCCATGGAGGTCAGAAGTAGCTGTTGGATCCCCAGGAGCTACAGTTATAGGCAGTTGTGAGCCATCATGTGGGTGCTGGGAATCGAATCTGGGTCACCTGGAAGAGCAGCCAGAGCTCTTAACCACAGAACCATCTCTCTACAGCTCTAATCTCATATCTTTTCAGGAATATCTCTTTTGTTTGTTTGCTTTCTTTGAGACAGGGTTTCTCTGTGTAACCTTGACTGTCCTGAAATTTGCTCCATAGACCAGGCTGGTCATGAACTCAGAGATCCATTTAAGGCTATCTTATGTCACATCATCTACCTAAAACTTTCCTTATCTGTCTCATCAGAGCATTTTTCCTGCATAGCACCAAAGAGGTCTATGAGCCATTTTACTGCTATTTAGTTCTTTTTGATGTGTGATGATCTATTATTACAAACAGAATGCAAAGCCCTTAAGATAAACAACTCTATTTTGAAATCCTTTGGAAGATTCTACAAAACTTAGTCACTGTGTTATGTGTTAATGGCTTGCTCAGTTAATATGCTTTGGTTGCATTTTTAAGGTGAAGTTGACTCTAAAAATGTTTTAAGCGTCAAATATGGTATTTATAGCTAAAATCTAATATCCAGATGGTTCATAGTGATGTATTAAGATTATTGCTTTGTAGATATTCTAGTAGTATGATAATATATCTCTTTTATCATTTCTACTTTTGAATTTGTAATAGTCAACAGGAATTTTTGACAGCAATATTTTCTATTCCTTCTCTCAAATTCAGATTTTTGACAGGGACAAAGGAAATGGAGGGTCTTGCTATGTAGAAGAGGCTGCCCAAGAACTCATTCTGTAGCCCAGGTTGGCCTTGAATTCACAATCCCATTGCCATAGCCCCTGAGTGTTGGGATTAGCAGTCTATGCCCTCATATTTATTTTCAAATTCCCTTGTTTTTATCTAAAATCTTTCTTACTTTGTATGAAGTTTATATAAAGGTCAATAGGGCTGTGGATATAACTCAGTAATAGATTTGTGCTTATATATGTATGATGAGGGATGGCCTTCTATATGCTGCAAATGTGTTGCCTTTATTGGCTGAAGAATAATATTATTCTTCAAGAATAATAATATTGCCTTGCCTATGGCAAGGCAGAATACAGCTAGGCACAAAATCCAAGCAGAGATAGAAGGAGAAAGAAGGTGGAGTGGAGCGCAATGCCAGCAGCTGCCCAAGAAGAAAGCTAAAGGTAAAAAGCTACAAGCCTTGTGGTAAATATAGAATAGTAGAAATGGGTTAATTTAAGTAGTAAGATCTAGTTAATAATAAGCCTGAGCCAATAGGCCAACTAATTTGTAATTAATATTAAACCTCAGAGTGATTATTTGGGAATTAGCAGGCGAGAGAGAAACTTCCAGTTACGTATGTGGGTTTAGTTCTCAGCATAAAGGCATAGGGCATGATGATTCAGTCTTTTCATCATAACATTTGTGAGATGTAGGCAGGAGGCACAAGAATTTAAAGCTACCTTCAGCTTAGAGTTTGAGGCAAGCATTAACTATATGAGATCTTGTCTTTAAAAAAAATAGGGCTAGATAGAGGAATCAGTGGTTAAGTGTAGTTGCTGCTCTTGGAGAAGGACCCAGGTTCTGTTCTCAGCACCCATACAGCAGCTCACAACTGTCTGCAACTTCAGCTCCAGGGGACTCGTTCTCTTCTGCCATGCACGATCACTGGTCACACATGTGATACACTTATACACACACAGGAAATATACACATAAAAGAAAAATATTTTAAAAAGAGATGGCAATGATGCCTGAACTGGCAAATTTATTATGCACAAGACTCTATGTATGTTAGTGCTGTCATTCTGTTTTTAGGAAAACAAATGTGCAGTAACGACTAAATTGCTTAAGCAGAAATCCTACATGCTTAGAGAATGCCTTTATGTGAACTCTACAATCACCTCAAATTCATCATACCAAAACTAGGCATCCAAAATCAAACGTCTAATGTATTCAAAAGAAAAAATATAGATTTTTATGGTTGGTACATTGGCAACAATAATATGGAAAGCTGTTAAAACATTTTAATGTCTAACATTTGAACTTCACAGATATTACTTAGGTAATTATTATAAATTCATCACTTTCACCCAAAAGAAAGAATATCTTGTTCCATTAAAACAATGTTATTTCTAAACTTTCACATTTAGGAGACAAGTCTTGGTTAAAGGTCTTCATTATGGGTCAGACTCACATTTAAGTGATTAATTTATTTGGCTCCAGTGCACACCGTTGCCATAACCACTGATAAGCCTGAGCGACTAAAACCCAATTGTGCTGAAATTAACTTGGAATTGCCAATTAAATTGCTATCTCTTTGTCAAATCCTGCATTTAAAGTTCTTACGGTCTCAAATAAATGAAGAAACATTTAATTAATTTTGTTGTAGCTTGGAGCACAGAAAACATTTCTGAGAAATGATTTTTTCCTCCCACTCTTAGAAAAAAATACTGCTGGGATTTTAAATTGAATGATACCCAATGTTCTCCCATCTTCTATTTCTTCACATCCCAAGAACATCCCTGGCCTTTCTGTGCCATTACCTATACTCTACTTTGCTCACAACAGTGGTTCTCAACCTGGGGTCGTGACCCCTTTGACAAACTATCTCTAAAACTATTCACATTATGATTCATAACAGTAGCAAAATTACAGTTATGAAGTAGTGATGAAATAATGTTATGTGTGGGGTCAACACAGCATGAAAGACTGTATTAAAGGGTGACAGCATCAGGAAGGTTGACAGCCACTGCTCTAGAGTACCCTTCTCATTAGTTCACCGAGAAAACATCAGTTTTTCCTTTAAGTTTAAGCTCAAATCTAATTTGTTTTGTGAAGCTTTCATTGATTTTTCTTTAGTCATATTTAAAAGTTCTCCTCAGCCAGACAGTGGTAGCACATGCAGGTGCATCTCTGTGAGTGTGAGGCTAGCCTGGTCTACAGAGTGAGTTCCAGGATAGCCAGGGGCACACAAAACAATAAACAAACAAACAAATAAATATTCTCCTTTGCTTGCGTACACACATTAGTTATTTATGCGTATTTAAGTTTCACATTTTCATATACCACATGTGTTCATAACAATCAAGGATTCTAATTTTTCATCCTATGTCCTTTACCTAACACATAAGATGTATCAGCTCTAGGGTCTCATGCGTGCTAACCCGGCATTCTATTACTGAGCTGTTTCCTAAACCCCAAACCTATTTTCAGCCCGATTTTAACAATTCCTTTCTTCAACTCCCAAAATATCCCTATTGACTTAATGTCAATGTCAAATTCCTGTCTGATCCTGAGTTATGTCTTCCCTGAGATGCTTCCATGAGAGCACACCTGTCTTCCTTGTTCTAACACGTCTGAAAGTGTTCGCTGGCTTCTAGAAAACTGATGGGGCAAATTTCAATTTCTTGCCCCAAAATGTGCTCTAAATGAAAGATAAGGTCTTTCACTTTACCAGAAATAGTTTGTCAAAATACTTCTATATTTGGTAATTTCCAAAGGTAAAATGAGTAAGAGCAAACTCATTTCTAATGTCAGAAAATATACTTGAAGGCATTGTGAGTTAACGTCTCCGGCCGGCTGTTAGCAGTGCTTTAGAAACTGCAGAGAGAACAATGGTATCTGAGCGATTTATCAGAAATATCTGAGGTTGAGAGTGACTCACCGGTACTCCTTGGTGTACTCAAAGTCTTGTTTGTTGTAGGCAGGTTTTAGGAAATTGCACTCAATGACTCCAATTACTCCCACACCTTCTCCACAAGTTGGCTTAGAAGAAAATGTTAATTTCAACACATTACTATTGACAGCCTAGAGGCATTTCCTTCTGATTCCAAAAAATAATGGAAAAGGTTACACAGTATTCATGGGTAAGAAAAGGCAATGAAGATGTAGAGGAACACTTAGAATATGTTTTAATAGACTGGATCCTGACCAGTGCGACAGCAGAGATTTTCTTTTCTTTCTTTTTCTCCATCCATTGGAAATAGACTTTTTTCATGTACTATATCCCAGTTACGGTTTCCCCTCCCTCTACTCTTCCCAGTCCTTTAGTTCTCCTCCACCTCTCTGCCCATCCGGATCCACCCGCTTCTGTCTCTCAGATTGTTCAAACAATAATTCACAGATCCCTAGAATTCCTCAGCTCTAGTAACTATCTATACTTCATCCATGCAACTCCATTTGTCATGGGTTTTATATTCTAAGACTGCCAAGAGGTTCACTGGAATAAAGAACTTAGACTACTACAAAAGCAAGATCATATACTAACGCTGTGCAGAACCGAAATGAAACCTTATCTAAAAACTAGAGGTGCGAGGTCATCAGCACACTGAATCTTATAACACAGGGCGTTTCCACACATAGATAAGACACCAAAGAACTACCAGAGTCAGGGGTGAAGCGCAAGAGATTTGGGCGTTTTCAAGCTTGCTTTACTCTTTACTGACGCATAACCAGAAGTTGCTTAAAGATGATGTAACAGGAAAAACCAAGTCCTCACAGGTAGCTCTCCTGGGGCTTATACAACTGCCCTACCATGTCACACAAAGCAGTGTGTCATCCACTGTGCATCAGCCACCTAATCTTCAGACCAGGAATGAAACAGTTACTTGTGGAAATCACTACTCCAAATGATCATTAAAACATCAAAGATAATGGTAGCATCTGTGTTATTTGGCTTATGTAACACTTTGTATCATTTATCACACTCAATTCCCTTTAACCTTCTAAACTTGAAGGAAGATAAATAAAACTTTTCCCACTTTTCTAGCATAGAAATCGAACTTCAAAGGAATTACTTGATTTACCCAGGGATATGCTTTATAGATAGGGTACAAATCTTGATTTCCAACCAGTAAATGTTATGAACCTTCCAATATACCTTTATTGTCTCCACAAGATAATAATTAGAGCTATTTGACACGTTAATAAGCTGATACCCCCGGTGTGACTGAATTCTACTCCTTAGGAATAGATCCCTAGCTGGCCTGTCAGCACCTGAAAAATGAGTTTTTTTTCCACATGGGACACCTTGTCTATTGATGAGAATTGCAGTATCAGAATCTAATAACTGACATGACATGGGGCTGAAAACCATTAATGAATCTGTCTTCCTTGCGATGCTCTTCCCATTCTTTGCAGGCCTCTATGACAAAGAGACAGTAACCACTCACCTTTAACTGGCAGCCCACCTTCTCAAAGGCCTTAATAAGGCGGTTGTTATGATACATCATTACTCCAAACTGGTTATGGTATTTGCAAGAGAATCCAAAAGTGATTTTCACCTGCTTATTCTGAGAAGAAAATCATTAAGGAGAAAACACTAGAGGTTTCAGGAGAAAAGTATTATAAAAACAAAAACAAAATCTCCAAATGTCATTACATGTGAATCTATGTAAACCTTCTAGAAGGTATTTAAAAATGCAGGCAATCGCTTGCTCTATGCTTTCTTTTTTTTTGAGACAGGGTCTCTCTGTGTAACAGCCCTGGTTGTCCTGGAACTTGCTCTGTAGATCAGGCTGGCCTCGAACTCACAGAGATCCACTTGCCCTCGCCTCCCAAGTGCTGGAATTAAAGGTGTGCGTCACCACTCCTTGCTCTCCTTTTTCGGCTACTTTTGTTAGCTAGCTGCTCCACTCCACCATCTCTTTCTTGCACAATGGACTGAATCTCTGAAAGCATGAACTAGAATAAATATTTCTTTTCTTAGTTTCTCTTACTATCTGTCACAGAAATAAAATATACCTTACACATATATACATAGCTTGTCTCTGTAAATAACAAGCTATGCACATCAATACTATATGATGAATGGGTTAGGTATGATGGGAAATGTGATAAAACTGGTAAACCTAGTACTCTAATATTTGACTCAGTACATATAATGTTTCTGGGTTCTATTCGAAAACAAAACAAAGAAATAACAAAAAACTTGCCCAACTCAATCAAAATTCGCACACCATAAAACTGACATTTTAAAGATAGTGATTGTCAAATTATTTCCTGCTGTACACATTTAAAATCGTGAGGAATGGGCCGAGGGTACACTGTGGGGGGAAATGCACAGAATTTGTATGAAGACCACAGAGAAGAGCGATGCAATTTTTTTGATAACTGAGGAAGAAATAAATCAGTGCCAATTACCTTGTTCTGCAGTCATCTCGGTAACGTAGTTCCAGTACTTGGGGTTTCATTTCCGTCACGCCAACAGTGATGCTGTTTAACTAGAATTGTAGTGTGAGAAGGTAACTGAATTCATAGGAGGGGGGCTGAGATAAATATGGAAAACAAGCACTGAAGTTGGCCTGATAGAAATCCCCAACAGGAAGAATCCACACTCAGGAAAGGAACATATTGTAAAACAGAAGTAGGAAAACGTGCAGTTGGAGGGACCGCTAAACGCACAGCGCTCCAGTCCTATCCTACGTAAGGTGAAGTTATAAATGATTGTCTCACTTGCTAGCCCTGACTCTAAGTTGGGCTTATTTAGGGCTTTAAAAGAAAACTTCCTAGTAGATAGGTATGTGTTTCCAAAAAGGAAAAAACCCTCCACTGTGAGTACTAACTACACAGTTTATATTAAATGAACAATTTCTAATTGTGGCAGTAAGAAAAAAGACCAAGGAAAATAATGTCTTGACTTGAAAAATGCAGAGAACATGTCTATAGGCCCAAGAGCTGTATTTCTGGTTACTAGAAAATAAAAAAGCAAGTTTTCATAAATATTTGAGTTCTTGGTCTTCTGAAGACTACCCAAACACTAATGAAGATGGTTAATTAGCATAGCTCATCTCAAGAGTGTCCCTAGTATGTGACATCCACTTGCAGTGAAATGAGGTGGAGAAAATGAGCAAGCGCTCTTCTGGATGGCTGTCATTATGAAAGTTCCCAGGAAATCCATGCTGAGCCTGAGAGTGATTCATCTCCTCCTAGAAATACCTTTAATTTCCACTCACCAATTCAGATCCAAGTCTAAATCTGGACCTAGTTCAACATAAGCTAAGCTGAACAACTCCATCTAAAACTTTTTAATCAAATGTGATGGGAATAACTATGGATGGGCTTCTCAAATCTGACTGCTTACTGGCATACACTGAGGATTTACAAACAAATATAGATAATGAAAAAAGATTTCAAAGTGAGGTGTGGCAGCATATGATTGCAATCTTAGCACTCCAGAGGCTAAGACAGGAGGATCACCTCAAGTTTGAGGCTAGCCTGTGCTAACACAATGAGTTCCAGGCCAGTATGGAATACTGTCAGAGGCCGTGTCTCAAGATAAATAAATAAGTAAATCAATATTAGATTTTAAAATATAACTAAGCCACAGTCTTTTTCTTTTTTTTTTTTTTTTGAGACAGTTTCTCTGTAGCTTTGGAGCCTGTCCTGGAACTAGCTCTTGTAGACCAGGCTGGTCTCGAACTCACAGAGATCTGCCTGTCTCTGCCTCCCAAGTGCTGGGATTAAAGGCATGTGCCACCACCGACTAGCCACAGTCTTCAAACTCATTATAACTTTTATTTAATAATCTGTGGTCAGTATCTGATAAAGCCGGTGCACCAACACTTAAAAAATTCTTCCTTCAAGGGTAATGTTTCAGCCCACAATTTTGGTTGTTTTAGCACACAATTTTGAGGCAGAGTTTTGGCTGCATACCAACAGAATGAAGACGTCAACTGCACGGAAGGATACAGTGGACGGAGACTTATATACATCGTGTTCCACATAGGCAAGGCTCTTAGCAATCATCTGGGTAGTCACCTTCTTTTGCCGCAGAAAAATCTTCATTCGAGGCTTCATATATAGAACACTACAAAATGCCTATAGATTTGTGAAAGGCAAATTGTTATGTATATAGCCAGCTCTACAGACATTTCCCCAAATCTTCACCAGCCAACTGGGCCTAGGCTTGGCAAATATTTGGCTGAGTTTCTGTACGTTTTCGCAATGCATTAACTACCACCCTGAGATGGAAGTAGCTATATTCACTAACTGCTTCAGGGTAGACGGTGAAAAGGAATCCCAGCAGAGCATCATCTCGACACACCTGCACTTCAATTCTGTTATACGATATTTTCACGTTATAGGAAATCGTACTTCTCACTGCTGAAGGACTATTCTCACTCACCCGCAGGGAATACTCTGTTTCTGGCAGCTTGGAGGGAACACCACCAATCTCCTTTTCTTCAGCATCAAAGTCTGATACCAGGATATCATATTGATCTGTATCAAAGTCCAGCTCAGACTTTCCATCTTTGTTTCTAAGTAAAATAGACAAGTACCAATTTAAGAACTGGCTCCAACGGGCTCGCAGGTGCAGGGGATGCATTAAGAACTCAACACAAATGAAATATAAGTCAATACTCAGATATATGATGCTTTTTCTGACTGCCACTCCAAAGCAACTATGAACTATGTAATTTGAGGACCATACAGTAATTAAGTTGTTCCTGTTCTAAATCAATCTACCCTGTTTCACAGTGCTGGTGATGCCAGGTTCATAAAGAAAGGCAAGAAGGAGTGTTAAATATCTGGGATCTGATGAGTCGAACGGATGTCAGCTACCCTCAAAGCAAGATCTTAAATACCAGCTTTCTGACTGCTGCCAAAGAAGTCACTAAATAGCACTTTTTCCAACTGAATGATCATATCCATCTGAGTCAATTTCTGCTGGCTTCAGCAGCAGAATACGAACTAATAAGATGCCAGTATTTTCCCCAGATCTAGTCCTATATCTTTTCCCCCCAACACAGGGTCTCACTATGTATCTCAGACTGACCTAGAACTTACTTTTATAGACCAGGCTGGCCTCAAACTCAGAGAAATCCATCGACCTCTTCTTCTTAAGTGCTGTGATTAAAAGCATGCGCCATCACCATGCCTGGCCTAGCACTAGAACTTAAATGGTTAAAAGGCAACATACATACACACACACACACACACACACACACACACACACAGACCTACTACTACTGCTACTACAGAACACTACCTATTTTCTAGCCTCTAAAATATGGAATTATAGTACACATATAAGAACACTGGTATCCCTTTCATATGGACATTTCTTATTCTCAATCTTTTTTTGGCTACTTAGCTTTCTAAGTACTTGGAAGGCTACTTCCCTCCAAGACATGGGCAAGCTCACCATTCAATATCGGGGGTGGGGGACATAAAGAATCACCTTTATTCCTGGAAAAAAAACTTTTTAAATTTGTTTTTTAAAAGATGGGTTACAGAGACAATCGCTCTATTAAAACAATAGTTTTCGAAATTCGTTCTGTGGAACAGTAGTTCCTGGAAGATATTCTTAAATAAAAAAAGAAACAAAAGTTGTGTAAGCAAATAATATTGAGAAACATCTCTTAGCTTGTAGAGGCACCTCAGATCTAATGTTAATCTCCTTCACATTCAAGTTCAAACTCAGAATTGCTAGGCTGAAAACTTATCTCCACTCTCAAAGCTGAGCAGGGACCACTGCGGCATCTGGCCTGTATAAAGAACACACTACATTAAAATCGGATCCTGGAGTTTTCAGTATATTTGTGATTCTTCCTATCCTAGAACACTCTAGTACAACACTCTGAGGAAGGCCCCTATCTTCCCTGCCCCTCGCCATTTAAGAAAAAAGGTCTGGAAAAACACTTTTTTAAAAAAAAAAAAAGGATATACTAATACTATATTACTCTCTTAAATATTAGCACATGAATGTTTCTGAAGTCTTTCAACAAAGCAATACTGTAGGCGTTAAGGCAGCTTTTCTCAACATTATTTAACTATGCAAATAATTTTAATTATAACTGAGGAAGAATGCACAAAGGAAAAGTGTGTTTAATATGTGTAAATCACTGAAACTACCACAGTAGAACAGTCCCTGGTTATACACATCACAGCATTAAGCTTTTCTCAATAGGACATATGAGCCTTCCTTACCTTTTATTTTTAATTATAATTACACTGTTGGTATAAACCAGTATTCTTTTAACATATATGTAACTTTACACAGATAAGAAGCTAGAAAGATGCTTGACATCTAGAGAAAAAAATGAACATATTTGTGGATTGTTCTATTAAACAGATCATCATTCAATGCTATATTAAAAGCTACTAGGGTTGTGTGTTTAAGCTTTAATGCAATCTTAAATGTATCCTACTTGCCATGCCAAAATTAAAAGATGCATCATAGAATTTCTCTTAATTGTTGTATTAGCTTTAAAGTTACGATCTTACTTAATACAGCTTCATTATAGTAAAAACGCCCTGCTTCAAAGACTGTCTATTCCAAAAGCATAAATATAGAATTTCTTCTTTTTAAGCTTTCACTTAAAAACTAAGTATTTCACTATAATCTTTCTTATTAATTCATTTTAATTGGCCAATGTGTAAAACAACCATCATCTGCCAATCTTAAAACAATGTCAATAAACATGGAATGGAAATGTAAAGGATTCTGAGGATGTCACAGTAATGCCGTGTTGTATTATCATGATCATAGTGGCTACAATATTAGGATATGCGTATTTTCACTTTACATATGCACCATTTGATCACCGAGAACCACTATTTCAACAGAATCAAGGAAGTTACAAAGAGGTAACTTTCTCACTATTTATTTAATCTGATCTAGGAAATACTTATCAAAATGTCTTTTGTCATACAATGTTGGCTTATTAGAATCTAACACCCCTGGAATACTATACCTCCGGACATTCCAAATGAGAACACGGGTGCCTTTTTTGCCTGGAATGGCATCGAACTGAGACAGCAGGTCTTTTTCACTGTTGAAAATTGAATAGTTCAAGATGGCTTCTAGGCTGGGCAAAGAATCTTCAGTAACAACCATTTTTTGTAAAAAAAAATTCAGTCAAAGAAAGTTAATATCTTATGAGGATGATATCAAGAAGTAAGAGTCATAATGAAACTGGCTGGGTCACAAAAAGGGACATGAGAAAAAGGAGAAGAGGAAGAGGATCAGTGGGAGGGGACAAGAGAGGGCAGGGTAAATATAATCCAAAACATTATATACACAAGAATTTGAAAATGAGACACATTATTATACAGTTATACAAACTAATAAGTACTATAAAGAGTGCCTTTGGGGTTACATGTAGACACAGAATCTACATGCAAAGGACAGGCATTACTGCTACGAGAAAAAGGAAGTGGAGAGTTGAGAACAGCTGTTTATTCAAATATGAAAATCAGTTATACTTGCAGAATACAGCTGCAAGGATGCGATGTAAACAATGAAAGTGCTTTGTTTGAAAAAAAAAGGCCAGAGGCCAAAATTTTAACTATCTGGAAGCAGCTGAGTCCCATTCTTCCTGCTGTACTTCTCCCATCAGAAATAAGAGTCCATCCAGGTAAGGACAAATGAACTATTCTGCTAGCAGGATAAACTGGGAAATAGGACATTGCAAGAAGCATAAACACAAATGCAGTTAGCCTTTATGGAGCAAAGCCCCCGAGAACTTTACCTCAGAACAATGGCTAGCAAAAAAATAATTTTATAAATCAAACTTAACAGTGAGAAATGTTTTTTTTCGAGACAGGGTTTCTCTGTGGCTTTGGAGCCTGTCCCGGAACTAGCTCTTGTAGATCAGGCTGGTCTCGAACTCACAGAGATCCGCCTGCCTCTGCCTCCCGAGTGCTAGGATTAAAGGCGTGTGCCACCACCACCTGCCTTTAACAGTGAGAATTTAAACACAGAAAAAAATTAAACTTCGCTAATGGTCCAGTATTTTAAAAACTATTTTAGCTATGTTTCAGATGTCTGAATAGCTCTTTAAATATAAAAACATTTGAAATACAAAATAATCAAGTAACAGCTGGATTTGACTGGAAGAAGAGGTTCCACCAAAACAGTCAAACTAATATTTAATCAATTATTCTTCATTTCTAGGAAGGATATTGCTTTGCTGGCTGAATGGGACAATTGGTACAATAACTGCCTGGGCCTGGATACACTCCAGGTAGGTCTGTGACAGAAGTCCAACAGTTTGGGTACCCCCATTCTTGGTGAAGACAAGAGCATCTTTTCCTAGCCGCATGGAACCCGACTTGAAACCATTACCAAAGACTCCGATGGGACACTGGCTCTTCTTTATTACTTTATCTGTAAAGCCAAAGCTGAAATTACAGAAGAAAAAAGAAATGAGCAAGGTAAAAAGCATCCTAGAATAGTTCACACAGAGAATGGTTAGCTTACACATGCGGAACAGCAACAAGTTCTGTTTTCACTCCCTTTGGTACTTCCAGGCAAAACATAGGAAATTACGATTGAGCTATGATACCAATTTTCCAGTGTGGCTTGTGAGTACTTAAATATTAAATAGTTCTATATGCCAGATTCACACTTTGTAAATGAAATGCTCCTACTGGCTAACATAAGAGCAGGAGCCAGGGAAGGCCCTGTGCAGCTGCCTTTCTTGTTTAGATAAATCGGCCCTGACTGCTCTGAGTTGGGGCTATATGAAGACTTGTTACCTGGAGAGGGTCATAAAAGTACCAGTGGTGCTAAGGGAGGTACTTACACTAAGCGCCTTCTCGTCTGGTCACATCATTCTCCAAAAGTCTAAAAGAGATCATTTATCTTGACAATTCCAACTCCCCACCCAAAGGATAACCCTCCTAATTCTAAGCCTCTGTTTCATCGGCTGGGACAGTTCACTGGAACACTGCCAACGGATAAAAATAGGTAGTCCTGCCTGGGAATATCTGTAGACAGCTGCAGTATAAAGTCTCTCTTGTTCTATTAAAGGCCTCTCACTGAGTCACCTCAGCAAACTCAGCAGCCCCTTGTCATCAGCCTACTCTGAGAGTCAAAATCCTTCCCTTTTTTATGTTTTCCATTTAGATACTCAGATACAAATCCAAATAACAGAATATAAAACTATTTAAACATGTAACACCTACAAAATGAGCTTCCTCTTCTATCCTCCACCACCACAAATAAATGCTAATTTTGAGAATTGCATATCTCCAGATTACCCAATTTCACAATGATGTACACTGCCATTAGCTTAATATTCATTGAAGCCCTATGACTTGTGCCTTCTGCTAAGCACTGGAGACGCAAATGTTAATACAATCCATATGATTCTTGCCCTCATAACTGATAGGCAACAGGATTTCATGTATTAGTTGCTTTTCCAATATCAGTGAAAGAGATACTAACTCCATATGGCACAACTGAGCAGGTTGGTTCTGGCCTTACTCTTTCCAGTGGGAAGAGGGTTCAACTACCTGGTTTCCATTTCCAGAAGACTGTGGTTTTGTGTTTACTACCCAATAAAAGGGACCAACCTTCAATTTTCTGTTATAAGATGTTATGTAACAACGTTCTGATGTTCTCTAGGTCTCTGTACATCCTACAAATAAATCTAATGTGAGTTGAAAACAATTTTCAGGGAAGTGGTCCTCTGAAAAGAGAACACTGAGTTAACGTTATGCTTGGGCCTTAATGATTCCAGGAAGAAAGGCTTATAAACTGCTAAGATTCTGATATTTTCATCTTTAATTTTAAACTGATTTTAGGATTTATTTGAGAACAGGAATGTACTGTTCCTTATCTGTGCTCAAGATCTAATGACACATCTAAAATTCAGGGCGCTTCATAAACAGGCCCTGCCACATGAAATGAATTTGTATGGCCATTTGGATTTTTTTCCAATATCACAAAATTTTCCATTAGGTAGTCAAGGGAAAGTGGTACAAGAGGCAATCAAGCCATCTCCTATTTTCTAGTCTCCTCTACTCTTTGTCACCTATCCTCCCCATGTACACAGATCCTTGTATTAATTACTGTAAGGAGAGCAGATGGCAATGTAAGGGTGAAAAGGTAAGTAACAGGCCTGAGTCAAAACCAGGATGGAAAAGGATAAAAGAAAGGAGAAGAGACATGGAAGCTCTAGACTTGGTTCTGTTACTAACACTTCCACGTGCTCTGTTTCAACTAAGATCCCATGTTAAGCATTCTATTTAACTGCAAATACCTAAGACAAGAGCACTCACTGTACTTAGTAGCGGAAATGTATCAGGTTATATAGTTTTATATAGCTAAAATAATTTCAGAAGAGCTATCTTGGCTTAGATGGCTCATCTTCCCTAAGTCAATCGTGTTCTATCCTCTCTTGTAATAAATACTATTGTCCATACACCAAGGGACTTGAAGACTGGCACTTTCGATGGAATACAATAACATAGCAATTTTCTCTCAAATAACCTTAAGATGTCAGGAATCTAGATTCTAGAGAGATGAATTTAAGTTGGTTTGCTAGCCGGTGGTGGTGGCACATGCCTTTAATCCCAGCACTCGGGAGGCAGAGGCAGGCAGATTTCTGTATGTTCAAGACCAGCCTGGTCTACAAGAGCTAGTTCCAGGACAGGCTCCAAAGCTATAGAGAAACCCTGTCTCGAAAACCAAAAATAAATAAATAAATAAATTTGGCTGCTGATCAATGAAACACACCTTAGCAAAACTCCAGGGAAATACACAAGTAAGCATTTGTGGGCTTGCTTCCTAGGTATAGTGGTAATCTAACTTGTACTATAAGTGAGTGAAAGACTGAAAAGCAAGCTGGGCGGTGGTGGCGCACACCTTTAATCCCAGCAGTCGGGAGGCAGAGGCAGGCGGATCTCTGTGAGTTTGAGGCCAGCCTGGTCTACAAGAGCTAGTTCCTGGACAGGCTCCAAAACTACAGAGAAACCCTTTCTCAAAAAAAAAAAAAAAAAAAAAAAAAACCAAAAAAAAAAAAGACTGAAAAGACTGACAAGCAGGCTGTTACTCTCTGGCTGCTAAGCAGACAGACCTACTATGCTCTTACTATGCTCTGTGATTCTGAGCGGAGGCAGCAAAGGCCTTCAATCTGACTTCATGCTTCTTTTTAATCCTTGATCTTTGGAAGAGGCTTCCCAGCTTGCCGGGAAAGGCTGCTGAATGGATATATACTGATTCCCATACTATCCAGGAAGCCAAAACGGACAGAACAGTAGGACTTAAAAAAAGCTGAATGAAAGATTTTCTTTGATTTAGTTTTGTTCTTCCCCTTGAGGTGCCTTCACATGCTGGGCAAGTGCTCAATTACTCAGAGGAACTACCTATTCAGCCCAGACTTTCCTTTTTTAGCTTACTTTTCATGGGTTTCTCTGTTTATGAAAGAAGCTGCTCCTTCAGTTATGCACCCTAGTTTATCAGCCTGAAAACAGGAAGAGTAACATAATGAGTCACAAAAACAGGCACAGGATACCAATAAATGTCAGAGGTCAAACAGAATGGCTATAGGCTTAATACTTTCACATACTTTGCACAATGACTTCTATTATGTTTTCCAAATACAAAATAAATGTACCACAAAATGAAAAACAGAAAAAATACCTTACACAGTAATAATATCAAAACTACCTCTAAAGTTTAGAATTTTTTTCATTCAAAAACTGTGGTGGGCTAGGGCTATGGAGACCAGCTAGAGTAGTACTTGCTGGCCGTGTACAATGCATTGCTAGAAAAACAATTGTGGGAAGTGAAGTTTTGGGTGGAATAATTTAGACTAAATAATCTCCTTTTTTAAAAAAAATATTTATTTATTTATTATGTATACAACATTCTGTCTGTGTGTATGTATGTCTGCAGGCCAGAAGAAGGCACCAGACCCCATTACAGATAGTTGTGAGCCACCATGTGGTTGATGGGAATTGAACTCAGGACCTTTGGAAGAGCAGGCAATGCTCTTAACCACTAAGCCATCTTTCCAGCCCCCTAAATGATTTCCTTTAAATAAATGATATCTTTTAGCTTGTGCACATTGACTTTGAGACACAGTCACAAGAAAAATCCAGTATACACACTACATGAAGTACTCATTAGCACAGTTTCCTAAAATTAAGTTTTAAATATAAAAAAAAAATGTGCTCCGTGAAAATCAATGGGAAATGTATTTGGTGTGACGGGGAAAAAATGCTATGGCTATAGAAGTTTCTGCCTGTTTTGGCTTCTTTGGGTGAGGCCAAAATTTTGAATGGGTGATACTGATCCTTCATATTTTGCCTCAAATGTTGTTTTGTGAGTCATCAAGATGTCTCAGTAGGCAAAGGCACTTCCATCAAGCCTGAAGGCCTGAGTTCAATCCCCCAAACACATGATGGAACAAGAGAGTCAACTATTCAAAGTTGTCCTCTGAATTCCACACACAAGCTCCCCAACACACACACACAACACACACACACACACGTATGTATGTACACTCGCACAAGGTGTTTCTTCGTGTAGTTTTTTTAACTTCATAGGATAGATTAATTTCCTTCTGCTAAATGGACTCAAAATTTGTACTCTTTCTTACCACTTACCGCTGGGTGAAAGAGCCTACTTACCCATAACACTGGACAGCTTCCCTTTTCCACTATAGTGTCAACACTTTTAGAGCAAAGATCGTATATGTCTAGGTTACCACTGGCATTTGAAATGAGGCTTTGCTTCTGATTCATTCAGTCATTCATTTGGTAGGAATTTACTGAATGAATGAGTGATTATTCTTGAAAGTATTTTATTTATTTTTACTTTATGTAAATAGGTATTTTGCTTGCATGCATGTCTGCACATCGCATGTATACAGTGCCCACGGAGGAAAAAACAGGGTGTCAGGACTCCCTAGAACTGGAGTTACAGACATGTGTGAGCCACCATGTGGATGCTGGGAATTGATCCCAAGTCCTCTGGAAGAACAGTCAGTGCTCTTAAACACTGAACCATCACTCAGGGCCCTGAAATTATTTCTAAATCTTCTTTTTCTTCCCTTCTTTCTTATAAATATATCAACTTTCACATAAATAGATGCACAGAAAAAAAGTGGAAGGCGTTTCTATATTTGCTGGACCTACTGTATGGTGCCCACGTAACTGGGATAAGGTGCTGTGAGAGGAAGTAAGTAAGATGATCAGTGGGAGCGAGGGAGGGGGCTCGGTGAGCAAACTGCTTGATGAATGAGCAAGAGGACCTGAGTTCAGGTCTCCAGCACCCACATAGAAGCCTACACTCAACAAAGCATGCCTATAACCCCGTTATCAAGGAGGTGGAAACAGAAGGATTTCTGGGGATTGTTGGCATGCTAATCTAGATGAAGGTAAAACCCCAGGTTCAATAGGGGAGAAAAAGATGGAGAGTAATTGAGGACAACATCTGACAACAATCTCTGGCTTTCACAACACCAACATGCATGTACACACAGATACACAAACATGCACATACACACAAACATACATAAACAGGTGACCAACAATTTTAGAGAAATGTTGTAATGCAGAATTAGATATAATATTAATAGTTCTATCCTATCTAAATTGTCTTCTTTTTAGCATGTACTATTAATTTTAGGAATAAAACTGATGTTGTGGATTAGAGAATCAAACCAAGTCTCTGCCTCCACATTCATCACATATTGGACATAATTGGTCTCACTTCTAAAGCTTTCCCTCAAGTTTTTGTTGGTTCTGCCTTGTTTTGGCAGAGCTTCACAGCACAGACAAGCCTATAACTCTCAATAAATACCCCTAGCTTTTCTCCCAAATGCTGGGATTACAGGCATGCACTACTATACCTGGCACTCAAACATTCTTCTAAGTGAGACCAAGAGAGTGAGGGCTGGAGAGGTGGCTCACTGGTTAAGCTCACTGGTAGCTCACTGGTTAAGAGAGTAAGGGCTGGAGAGGTGGCTCACTGGTTAAGCTCATTGGTAGCTCACTGGTTAAGAGAGTAAGGGCTGGAGAGGTGGCTCACTGGTTAAGCTCACTGGTAGCTCACTGGTTAAGAGAGTAAGGGCTGGAGAGGTGGCTCGCTGATTAAGCACACCAGTTGTTTTTCCAAAGGATGTGGGTTCAATTCCCAGAACACATATGGCAGCTCAGAGTTTTCTGTAGGTCCAGTTCCAGGGACTCTGGGACATATACATGTACACAAAACATGCATATACATAAAACAAAATATTTTTTTAAAAGAAAGAGAGACTAAGGTAAAAGATACACAGATTGCTGAGTAGCAAAACATAACCTCTTACTTTGACCAAATTTCATTTTGGTTTCTTTGAGGAACAAAGGGATTTCCTGCAAATATCTACTAATTCAGAACACTTTCCAATAAAACTACAAGACAATGAATTTGTTTTCCACTTTTAGGATTCTGAGCCCTTTCCCTGCTGGTCAGCACTGCTCCATTGTTACCCACGCTTTACACGCTCCAGTTCAGGAAGCACAGGGAGAGTTAACAACCACATCTGCTCAAAAGGAACAAAGGAAAGGGTTGAAGAAACACCCATCTTGCATCAAGTGATAGGGGGAGACAATAAAGTACAAACATTCACCACCACAAACGTTGAAAAATAAGTAAATGAAGTCAGTCTGTCTGTAGGAATTTATCTTCAGCTTCACTGGTCAAAAAACACCCCTTCTTCTTCTTCTTCTTTTTTTTTTTTTCGAGACAGGGTTTCTCTGCATCTTTGGAGTCAGTCCTGGAACTAGCTCTTGTAGACCAGGCTGGTCTCGAACTCACAAAGATTTGCCTGCCTCTGCCTCCCGAGTGCTGGGATTAAAGGCGTGCGCCACCACCGCCCGGCATGAAAACACCCCTTCTTAACTCGACAGCTCTATGGTAAAGCCTTTCAAGACTATGGATGTGAAGCCTGTAATTCACTTTGCATGGGGTTTCCTTATGCTCAGGCACTTCACAGATCTGACCCATGAGTCACCCCAACTCCAGTACTTGGGCCTTAAGAAGGAGTTTAGGTGAGTTATGAACTGGAGAAGGGATCAGATAAATGAAGAAATTCAGGGTTTTATTTAGAACATTTTCTCTTCTTGAACTGCCAGGCCTTGCTCCCTACCCTTTCTTACCTTGTCAAATTTGAGCCATCCTTTACATCTCAACATGAACAGCATCCTAACTAGGAGACTTTCAGAGACCTCTGAGGTCCCATGTATCTCATGCTTTCCTATTTTTTAAGCTTAGAGTCTTTTATTATGATTACTTGCTTCATTCATCTGAATTGGCAGCTAGATTCTAAGTTCCATGCAGGTAGAAATACCGTCCGCTTCACAATCAGAGTCCTCACACTAAGATATGCTTCATAAGCATCCATAGCATAAAGAGAAGTTAAAATAGTACAGACAAGTTATCGAGCCGCAAATAACGTTTGTGAAATCAAGATAACGACATCGAATAGAGACATTTTTTACCTGAGCATTCGGTGGAGTTTGTGAGGTGTCATCCCACATCCATCGTCAGTAAACGTCAAACAAGGTTTATTTTTGACCTCTTCAACATCTATAAAGACCGTCCTGGCAGATACATCTGGATCTACAGCATTATCTGCAAAATGGAGAAATCAATAACCTTTCAAAATATCCAGTTTAGTACCAAGACATATAAATCTGTCTTTAACTCCTTCCTATGGATGTCCCAGAAGAGAAGGAAGGAGACAGTAACAGTGGTGCCCTTCCTGAGTTACGGAGAACAGCAGACTTGATGGCAGACGGAGCCATGAAGCTGATTTCTAGGTTTCACAGAATGGATGATCCTGCAAGTCTGATTTTCTCCATATAAAAGTCAGGGTCTATGGGAAAAAAACTGCTATTTGCAAAGCATTTTGCTTTGATTTGGCTTTCCTACCTCTTGCCTCTAAGACACTTTACCGCTCGTGAACACAGTGAAAGGTGGGTAGAGTGAGCACATTGAGCCAGCAGTGTGGGTAAAAAGAATGGATGTTTCTTATGTACATTACAGTCTCTTTGTACAAAGGAATTATCTTCTGCTTTTTGATATCATCTCCTCTGTTAAAGAATGTGGGTATTGATGTGGTGGCACACACCTTTAATCCTGGCACTAGAGGGACAGAGACAGGATGATCTCTGTTAGTTCAAGGCCAGTCTGGTCTACATAGCAAATTCCAGGGCAGCCAGAGATATATAGTAGAAAGTCTCTCTCTCTCTCTCTCTCTCTCTCTCTCTCTCTCTCTCTCTCTCTCTCTCAAACACACACACACCACAACACACAAATTTTTTGCTATCTCTGTTTATAGTTATAAAGACCTCAAAGAGTCACAGGTTAAAATTAAAACATTTAATTGCCTACTTAAATCCTAGCGACGGCAGCAAGCCTGTTTTGAGAGACAGTGATTCTGCTGTTTTTCTCTGTGTTAAATGTGAGGATGTCTAGCCCTTGAAATGGAGATCCGAGTTAATGTAGAAAACTTCATAGAAACTTCCATGGTTCCTCCTGAAGTACATCTTCACAAACAGTGAATTATTTTCAAACTTAACCATATTAAGTGTCATGTCCTCTATGCCAGAGACTACCGCTATCTGAAAGGCCACATCTCTTGCCATGGGCACCAGTTTACACAGTCATTAACTGGTGTGTATTACTAGTCTCAGAAGGGTTCACTAGCCCTGTTAGAAGTGTATTCTATACAAATGTTGGATAGTACTATTGGTTGGCTATGGTTTGTGCCCTAAAGGTTTACATGCTAGAAGCTCTGCCTTTGGTGGGGTGACGAGATGGCAGGACCTTTAAGAAGTAAGTCTATCTCTGTGGACATCTGGGATCCCCTCTAGAGCAAGTCTCTTGCCAATCCTAAAATGACTCCCTTAATGTAGATATCTTATTCCCTTCTCTAATATCCACCCTTCCTCCCCTGCTGGGTATTTGGGCAGCAGAGGAGAGGGTGCCTGCCTTGTCCCAAAGTCACATTGATGAATATCTTGATCATCACCATAGAAATTTCGCCTGATGGATGGAGATAGAGTCAGAGACCCACATTCACATCAGAACAACGGACTGAGCTCCCAAGGTCCAGTCGAAGAGCAGAAGTGGGGAGAAGATGAGCAAGGAAGTCAGGACTGCGAGAGACTGGCCCATCAAATAAGACGGTGTGCCTGATCTATTGGGAGCTCATCAAATCCAGCTGGACCAGGACTGAATGAGCATATGACCAAACCGGAATCTCTGAATGTGGCTGCCAATGGGGGCTGACTGAGAAGCCAATGATAATGGCACGGGGACCTATCTCTTCTGCATGTATTGGCTTTTTGGGAACCTAGTCTATATGGATGCACACCTTCTTGGGCCAGGATGGAGGGGGGAGGGCCTTGGGCTTCCCACAGGGCAGGGTACCCTGCCCCCTATTAGGGAAGCAGGGGGAGGGAGGAAGGGTGGTGGGGGAGCGGGAGGGCCTGGGACAAGGGGAGGAAGTATAATTTTAAATTTCATTAAAAATAAAAACAAAACAAAACAAATTATTATTTATTAGATACTAAAAAAAAGAAGGAAGTCTAATACAATGTAATTAGGTCACTGAGGATGCTACCTTGGAAGGAACTAACACTGTCAGATTTGAAAGGACTGGATTACTTCCCACTAAAATGGGTTGTTTTAATCCAAGGCCACCCTGTGTGTTTGGCTCCTTCTGTACATGTCGAGCTCTGTTTTGACTTCTCTGGCACATTGTGATGCCTTGTGATGCAGCTAGGGGGCCCTTTCAGGAAGGCTGGCATGATGCCATTTAGATGTTCCAGGAGCCAGAATCATGATTCAATAAACTTCTTTATTTACAATGCATTTATGCTTGGGCATTTTGTTAGAGCGACACAGAATGGACTTACACAGCTAGGTGCCTACATCATTTCTATTTCTACTAGGCTTTTTTTTTAAACAACAGAGATCTTCCTTTCTATATATCCTTCCTTGTTTTGCCGACATTCTATATGACTTTACTGATACCATATAGGTGGCCTGAGATAGCCATGTGGGGTCCTGATCAATATCGTTGATCAAATCATGTCATTTCTCCATTGGGAACATCTCTTAGAATCAAGAAAAGTATTACACTTACTCAAAATACACATTTTTACAATATAATTATCAGTATCAGTTACAACCACTTGGAGTGTGGAAAGTCTGCCAAATAAAACGAGAGACAGATTAATTTCAAGCGATACGACAGTGTTGCCAGTCATTGATAAAACTGTTTCTGGCTGCAACCTGAAAAAATCTGGACAGCCCCAGAAAGGGGTACGAGGTCTACTACAGTCGATCTGTAAGATCCAAGGAGGACCTAAGCTCCATATAAATGTGGCACTACTACTGGGGCTATATTTGAGCAGAAGTTACACATTGATAAGCAAAGAAAGCAAAGAAAGCATTAACAGAAATGTTCTTTACTTTGTAAGAGGCAGGGCTTTTTTTTCTTAACCATAAGAAAGACCTAGAGTTCTACATCTGTCAGCATTCAGGAAATTTTACTTGGCATGCAGGCTCTTATCAGTCACTCCTGCTGGTAGACAGCCAAAGCCATTGAGACCAATACAACTTGTCAACCAGCTGGATAGCATTTATACATGGAAAATGATGACTATCAAGGACCTTTTCTAATACTTTATGGACATTCCCAATTCAAACACACAACACACACTGACTCCAATTACACACATATACACTGGGACATGAAATGAATCAATTTATGGGCCTCAACAAAATCACTTCTTTTTCCTCTCCATTGAAAGTTTGGGCCAAACTTTACTAGGTTGTTTTTATTTGTTTGGTTGTTTTCTAGGAGTGTACCAAAGAATCTGAACAAAGGCAGTTCATGAGTTACATGTCTGTAACAGTCAGATATGAGTTATGGCTTCATGAAGTACAGAGAATATGGGGCCCAGGAGAGGTCAGAGTCAGACAGAGCTTTAGGGAAATTGAGATCAGTGGGCATGGACTGGCAAGCAAAGTTTTGCATTTAATTCCTGGTTCTATGTGGCCTTTCATGAGGCCTCAGCAAATGATAGTTTAACAACATGATCAGTCCAACGGATGAACTTATACGGTGCTGACACGACAAGCAGTTTCAATCCTACCTCTTGTCGTTCAGCACGGTAAGAATTGCCCAATGTGTAGCATATCCTATCACATCTCAGGGAATCGATCTCTAGCCCAGTCCAGCCCATTTAGACCATGAACAGATATAATGAGAGAACCCTTACTCCTTTACCTAGAGTTAGATGAAAGCTGGCCTATCTTCATTTGGCTTCACAATTCCATACATAATACACTTTTACCTCTTCTCTCTTAGTCTGTGCCCTCCCTTAGCCAGAGGGCCCTAGTTCCACTTTGCCTTTGGCTACCAAGTTACTTTAGCAAGAACATGAAAATCCTTACAGCCTTAGCGGTTCCACATTCACTCTCTACATGATTCCTTGTCTTTTTCTTTTTTTCTTCTTATTTTGTTTTTCAAGACAGGGTTTCTCTGTAGCTCTGGAGCCTGTCCTGGAACTAGCTCTTGTAGTCCAGGCTGGCCTTGAACTCACAGAGATCTGCCTGCCTTTGTTTCCCGAGTGCTAGATTCCTTGTCTTCAACAAACAAACAAAAAAAGAGTTGTGTAACTGAAGACTCATCCCTCATCGGAACCTGGTGGAACCTGGCAGTGGTGGCAGCAGGAGGAGCCTAACAAATCATTCAGTGAGAAGATAAGGAAGGGGAGCCTTCTTTGAAACAGTACTTCACAAGCCTCCATCTGTTCCTGCTTCAGTATGTGGAGATGTGTGAGATTGCCAGGGACAGGCTACTGCACTACAAGGCAACTTGCAAGCAGGTAGAAATATAAAAGTAAGGTAGGTCATTTTTGGTCACAAGGCTATTCTTCGCGCACGTGTGTGCATGCGTGCACACACACGCACACATACACACGCCCAAACCATTCCAATGGCCAGTATGACTAGAGTTGTAGCTCCGTAGAATACTTGCCTAGTATGTGTGAAACTGTGAGCTTGATATTTAAAAAGTTGTTTTTATGGAGCTGAAGAGATGGCTCAGTGGTTAAGATCAACTGCTGCTCTTGCTTGGCTTCCAGTACCCACATGGCAGTTCACAACTGTCTACAATTCAAATTCCAGGGGATCTGATGCCCTCTTCTAGTCTCCCTAGGAACCGCCCTCATTTATGCGGGTACATTTACATACATGGTAAAACATTCATATACATAAAAATAACAATTATCTTTTTAAAGCTATTTTTAATCCATCTCTCTTTCTGCTCTGTACACCCCCAGGTTCTGTTACGTCTTGCTTTTTCTGTTCTCAGAGTCATTTTTCTTAACTTACAGGGTTTATTATTCCCTCTCATCTGTGCTATTGTTATAACACAATGTTATAACAATCTTAAAAATCTATGTCTCTCTTCTCCTACTCCTCTCAGGTAAGATCAAGCACCCTGAAGGAGCGCTCTAAGCGCAAATTCTCCTTGTCAGGCTAGCAGGTCAAATGTCAAGCCTCCCAGTCACATCCTGGTTCCAGCTCACCTTTCTAACCTCATTTCCTCCTTGGAATTTAAGTAAAATGATCCATGTTTGTGTCCTCAAGCTGCCACTTACTAGACATGCGACCTTAGAAATATACACTGTCTCCAAACCTCTTTTTACTCATCTTTGAAAAAAAAAACACTGCTCATTTCCAAGGATAAACTACAAGGATATTTTTGAAAGCTTTCTTAATCATTTAAAAGCATGTGTTTTTCGACTGTGAACTCAGTGCTCTAATTAAATTCAAGGACCAAGTAGATAGTCTTCACGCTTTTGCTCATCCACTTGTTCTTCGTGAGTGGAATGTCGTCGTCCCCCCACTCACTATATCCACATGTCCCAACCCTTCAGATCACTACTCAAATGTCCCCTCCTCCACAAAACTTTTTCTGATCCCTCTGCTCCTGACCAGCGTACGTCACTCCTCTTCTGTCTGTACTCCTACAGCACTAGTGGACATCTCTTTAGATACAGCACTTGGAACACACTACATGGTTGTTCCAGAAGCTGTAAACCTTTACACGTGTTTTGTCACACCTGTTAATAATGTGGATCTGGATTATATCCATTTTCTACCTAGCTTGGTGATTTTGTATATAGTGGATGTTTAATACATGTGTATCAAATAAGTGATCTCCTAAAAAATTAATTCAGAAGGAAAGAAAACCATTGAAGGAAAAGACAAAAGAAAGGTTTGAATTACCAGTAAACATTCTGATGCTCCTTTGCCTTATCAATATTTGTGACTTGGTTTTAAAAAAAAATCTCTTTATATATATATATGTATATGTATATGTATATACTATATGCATATTTGAATTCATGATAGTCATCTTAGGCCAGGTCTATTTCTTTAACTTAGTGCTTTAAAAAAATCATGATGTGAGGCGAGTATAGTGGAGCATGTCTGTAATCCTAGCATTAGAAGGCAGACACAGACAGATCTCTGTGTGCTAAAGGCTAGCCTGATCTACACAACAAGTTTCAGGTCAGTTGGGCTACATAGTGAGATACTGTCTCAAAAAGAAAAGAAAAGACAAGAAACTCATATAAAGTTATTGTCATAGCTTAGTGGCAGAGCTCTCGCTTAGCATTTATGAGGTTCTGGGTTCAATTCCTAGCATCACCAAAAAAGGGGGGAACAAATCATGTATTTCAAGATTACAACTTGAAAATAGTTAAGTTTCCTCTCTTTTGTCTTTTTAAAATAAGCTACATGCGCATAGATCTCATTCCACTATTCGAAGGCTCTCCATAGACACAGTGAAAAGCCTGAAAGACAGAGTCGCCTCAGCCTGGAACTTCAAACTGTATCAATGCCACTCTCCTCCTGAACTTTGTAGACTGCAATCAGCAACCTACTACATAGCATTTTGGGTTATAGCCAAACTAATCATCAGAATTCTCCATCACCTTCCAAATAACTCTGCTGGCTCTTCCCCCTCGTTCTCCGACATCATTACAAAAACAAGTCTCATGGCATGGCCACAACGTTGGTTTAAATACTCACTGGGGTTCATTCATGTAGCTTTGAAGCCATTTTCAAGATTTTTGTTCTGTGCTAACTAGCCCCATAAATCTGCCTCCCTTCTTTGGGTTTCTGAAATATTTATAATGTGCCTGCTCTGTGTGCTGCTGAATTGAGTGCAGAACTGCTTTTCTTCTTTGCGTTCTGAGCAGAACACTACTGCAGAAGCTGATGTAGCCAGCTCCAAGGAAGCAACTGAAAATGCTCTTTAAGCAAGCACCGGTGCACCCAGAGGTTAAGTCCTTAAGTCCTCCGGATTCATTCCAGCGGTGTGAGGGCGCTCGTGGACTACGAACCCAGCCCACTGCAGTCTCAGGGAGCCAAATGCACTCGTGTCATCATCTCTTAAGAGATGTCCCATCATTCCTAGACTTTGTCTCTAAAGTTAAAGAAGTAGGTTCCAGATCTTTCCAAGGAGTCTATACGGTCCTCTGCACTGTTCCTTTGCCAGCTTGGGGCCCTCTGTCGGCCGCCAGCCGCTGTCGAACCCAGGCGCCTCGGGGCCCGATATTTTTATGCATTGCTTTTTGATTATTAACTAAGAATCCTAAAGTGACTGGAACATCACGAACCAGACAGAACAACCGCGCAGGAGCCCTACCAAACTCTTCATACACACCTCGTTTCCTGGGCTTTCTGGGCAGGATCTAGTCCAGTCCCCCCACCCCAGCCCCCGAGAGAACACGGTGGCCGAGGCCCCCCAGCCCGTCCCGGGCGGACCCGCCCCACGCGCCTCGTGCATTCCTCTTGCGTCCACCGCACCACGCTGGCACCGCTGCCCCGGCTTGCGACCCGCGGCCCGGCCCACCCTCGCCACTTACCTAGCAGCTCCGCGATGGCACTGAAGGGTCGCGTGTGACTGCTGGAGTTGCTCTGGAGATAGCGAGGGCTCATCTGGGGGCGAGAGAAGGTCCCGTCCCGCGTGAGGCCTCGGCCCGCCGGGCCCACCCCGTGCGCCCCGCAGCCCGGGGACCCGCGCACGCTCGCGCGAGTCCGTCCCCTCGGGGGCCCCCCCAACCTACCGTGCTCAGGCGGATCCCGAAGGCCTGCGGGACACTGCCCGCCCGGGCTAGTCCGCCACCCGGAGCGCCAGGGCCCGCGGGGGCCCCTCGGTACAGGAGCATTTTTTTGGCCGCCAGGATACTCGTTTGCCGCTGCCGGACCCTTCGGCCGGCTGTCCCACACTAGACCGCGCTGTCCCCGGACTCGCAGCTGGCAGTGGCCGTCCCGGACTGGCCCTCCCTGGTTCCCACTCGCAGCTGGCGGAGGCGGGGCGCGCTGCAGCCACCTGTCCCCAGCGGGAGGGGGTGAACCCGGAGGAGCCCAGTGTCTGCCCCGCCTTGTCAGCACCTCTCCTGACCCACCGACTGCCGGGGCTGCCCCACGGGCCGTACAGAAATATGGCGATCTCCTGACAGACGCTCCTCCATCCCCGCCCCTAATTAATTCTTGGCGTTTGCCATAGGCCAAGCGGCCGAGCGGGAAAAGCGCGAGGGGATGGGGGGGGGTGGCGGTGCGTGGGGAGGGGCGGGAATGTGGCAAGAGGAGGGAGAGCGTGCACGGGATTTCTGGAGTCCCACTTAGGCTGCATGACTAACAGGCAGGATAAGACAAGTCTTTCAAGTTTGAAGGACTACAGTTTTGCTATCTGTGAAGATAGGAGACTGAAGCTAAGGGAAGTCATTCCAATAGCTGCTTCGAAAGTGTATGGAAGCACCTGGAACTTTCTAGAATGCAATTGGCAAAATGCCTACCAATCCTTCAAGCATGCAGAGCGACTTTCTAAAAGGAGAAACTAAATTTACTTACTGTGAAATAGGGGATCGATTAAGTTATAGAATGTGCATAAATTAATATGCAACTTTGTGTGTTTGCACGCTTGTGGTTGCACAGCGCACAAAACACTTGTGTTGTTGCACAGAGTACACACTGCTTGAGTTTGAAGGTCAGACACTGAAATCCCGTGTCTCTGTGGCTGGGGTGACAAGCTCACACTACCATGTCATGCTTGCACTTTACCCACTGAGCCATCTCCCCCAGCCCCTAAGTAATGTGAAATTTTTATTTTAAAAAGTTTTTATTACTGCACTCAATTATTTTGTGTGTGTTTGAGCATCTCTATTTGTGTCCACACGTGGAGATCAGCGCACAGTTTGCGGGAGTAGGTTTTCATCTTCCACCATGTCATGTGGGTTTAGGGATCGAACTCAGGTTCTTAGGCCTGGTGGCAATCACCACTGAGTCATTTCACCCAGCCCAATATTCAACTTTTAAAGGACAAGCCTGTTGTAGATGATTCTACATTTGCAGATGCTGTATTGGTCAAACGAGGATGGTCAGCATGCTGGCTTTATATACTTACTTATTTTCCATATAATGTTAGAATGAAACCCAGGTGTTTTAAGGGCACACCAGGCAAGTACCCTATCACCAAGCTGCATCCCTCATTACTTTTTCTCTGTGTGTGTACATGTATGTGTGTATGAGGAGGGGAATGGAAGCCATACATTGCATGTCTTTTTCAATGAAGCTCACCAATTTAGCTAGACTGCCTAGCCAGTGAGTTCCATGGATCTACCCACACACACACTATCCCCACCACCTCAGCACTGGGGTACACTTTCAGGCGGGTGCTGGGGATATGAAGTCGGGGCCCCAGGCTTTGTATGGCAAGTGCTTTAAGCTTAATCAACTAAGCCACCTCTCCAGCCTCCCTTTGCATGTGTGCATGTGTATATGTTTTCATGTGGGGAGGTTACCTGTGTGTGCGTGCTTGCATATATGTGTGAGTGTATGTGTGTGTGTGTGTGTACACATGCACGCACATATATGTATGTGAAAGCCAGAGGTCAACTTCACGTTGTGTTTTTGAGACAGGGTCTTTCAGTGGCTAGAATTCACTAAGTGTAGGATGATCTGCCTGCTTCTCTCTTAGGTGGTAGGATTACAAGAGGACACCCACCCTGCTTGTTATAGAGCATGCGTTCCAAGGATTGAACTTAAGTCCTTATCCTGGCACAGCAAAGACTTTCTTTACTGAGCTATTCGACAGACACCCCCCCCCACACACACACACACTTATTTTGAGACAGACTCTTAGTTTTCAGCTCAGGCAGGCCTTTATCTCTCTATCTTCCTTCCTCAGCCTGTGCTGGGGCACAGGGGAGGGCCACCATGCCCTTTTGTTTGTGCTGAAAACGTTTTTAAAAGTGTAGCTATTTAGAGTATAGCACTTTATTGTTCTCCCCAGACTCCTTATTGTTTGGTAACATAGCAGAACTTATTTCTTCTAACTACACATCTGCTGCCCAACTCCTGCCGGTGCCTGCCTCTCTCAACTAGCTCCCAGTTCACCTGTCGTCAGACACTGAAGGTGAATGTTAACTTTCTCTAGTGTGACTAGTACTGCAATAAACATGGAAGCGCAGAAGTCTCCTCTGTAGTGACTTTATTTCCTTTTGACATGCACCCAACTTTGGGATTTCTAGACTCCATTGTAATACTGTGTCTAAATTTTTTAAGGAAGCTCCATACACTTTTTCATAATGTGTATGCTAATTTTCATTCCCACCAACAGCTTACAGAGGTTTCCTTTTCCCACATCCATACCAGCAATTGTTTTCTTGGTCATTTTGTCATTCTAACTGGAATGAGGTGCCCTCTCATTGTGATTTTTATTTTCGTTTTACTTGGATTTTGGTGTACATGTATACTGAGATTGGATCTGGGGCATCACACCCCTTCACACAACCCCCGAACTATCTATCTATATATCCAGCTGTTTTTTTTTAACCTTTTATTTTGAGATAGGGTACCCAGGCTGGCTTTGAAATTACTTTGCAGTTCAAATAGGCTGAATATGCAGCCACCCTTCCTTAATATTCCAAGTTGCTGGGATTGCAGGCCCGTGCCATCAAGCTCAATGAGCATTTTAAAATAACTTATGGGCTTTTTATGTCTATTTTTTTTGAGAAATTGACTTCTCCTGTAAGTCTCGTGAAACTGGGTAAGTGGTTATGTAGATAGTAAGTGATTGGTGGGGAAGAGGCAATTCTTCCATGGTATAAAAATGTGCAAGTTGTCCAGGGCACTCTGGTGATGCAGGTTTTTGTGAGTAGGCACCCATGCTGGGGTAATGGTTTTGGCAAAGTAGCTGTCTGAATTACCCATGTTCCTCTAAGTAGCCCCTCAACCATGCCCCTGTAAGTAACCCCTCAAAAACCCATTGATTCATCAGAATGGATGATTCATCAAATTGAATGGAATAATTTCTTTAATCTGCTCTTGTTCTCTCTATCTGGCACAAATAGAAAGAGATTCCACAAGTAAAGTCATGCAGCACTGTGTAACATGGTACCTTTCATTGGGAAATCAGGTATATATGTATGCATTTACACATAGATCTATATTCAGCATATGTATCCAGTCAACTCAGTGTCCATGGGGCACTGGTTTTAGAACCCCCAAATACACCCAATTCTGTAGACGCTCAAGTTCCTTGCATAAAATGGTATAACAATTGCATATAACCTACCCCTATTTTCTCATATACTTTAAATAATCTCTAGATTACTTTTAATATGTAAAAATGTAAATGTTCTGTAAATCAATGTTGTACTGTACTATTTGGAAAAAGTGGCAAGGAAAAATTGTACACATTCAGTTCAAAAATATTTTAATCTTGGGTTGGTTAAATATATATATATTATACACACACACACACACACACATATATATATATATTATGAACTAACTAAATATATAAATATGCCTGGTCTACAGAGTTAGTTCCAGGACTGTCTCCAAAGCTACACAGAGAAACCCTGTCTCAAAAACCAAAGTAATATATATAATATATAATATATATAATATCCTAAGTAATATAAATATGTGTATATGTGCAAGTAATTATATGTGTATAATAAATGCATGTACATAATGAAATATATAATAAAATATACAAATATATGTATAGATACAGAACCCATAGGTACAAAAAGTTAATTGTAGACACACAATAAAAACAATATATAATTACTTGTATTTCTCTTTTTAAAACTTATCTTTTTCTTTAAACTTCCAAAATACACAAAAGTACAAACAACAAAGTGATTAATCTCTGTTGACATATTACTTAGGTGCAGAAACAGTTAAACTCACACATCTACCGATACTCACAAATAAAATAAATAATTCTTTTAAAATGTCTATTTTAGAGATGTCTTAACAGGAATGCTTATGTCTGATGACATATTCAATCCCCTTTTCAGAGCAACCCAAGCCATCTTTTCCTCCATAAACAGAGCCCAGGATTCGTAAAGCCGTGTTCTCTTGGTTTTTATAGTTAAGCCTTGGTCATCTCTCAACAGGCTCTCTAACTGCCTTCTTCTGAGATGTGTACTATGAGCCTCCTCTTCTGCTTGCTTCTGGGCATTGTGAATGTATTTTACTATTGTGGGGTTTGGGGTCTGCGGCCTCATAAGCATTTAGTATCATGATTGGCAACCCGGGGTTCTGTGCATTTCTCTGACGTCTCCAGCTCTCTATGTCAGAAGTGATCGCCAGAGGCAAGTGAACTGTGAAGAGTTCAGGGCATGGCCTCTAGGCAGCCCTAAACAAGGCAGTAAATGAATCTATGCAAATTCTATCAGTGCTGTTCCACAGAGCAATCAAAGGGCCGTGACATGAAGTTCCACTGTGTCACCCCCAAACAAGGCTTCTGTAGCAGCTGGCACATTAGCAAAGGAAGATCGATTCCAGAGTACTTGGCTACTGTGAAACCCTGGGGTTTGCTACACAGATCCAGAAAGTACTTCTGCAGGATGAGGCAGAACCATGGAGCATCCCCACTAGTTTCTGTCCTGGAACTGAGCTGTAGGAATCAAGTCCAGTGTCGCCCTGCTCTAGGGCCTTTGGGTCATAAACTCTGAATCTTTTACATGATTTTTGCTGTTTCATGCTGTCTGTTCATTTGGTCAAGGTTGAATGTCTTGCTCTGGAGGAATCACACACAGAAGCACTTGGCATTGTCACACTGGGTTCCAGGGTGTGTGTGAGTTTCTTCCATCATGTCCTGACCTATTCTCGAAGGTCACATACCCCAAGTTCCTGGACGAACATGCTGAAGCACGAAAGGTATCAAGGAGGGAGATCAGCCAGCTGCCTTTGGAAAGCTGAGCAAAGGAAGGCACGGGTTCCTGTCCGACTCCTCCACTGAGCTGGCCTGTGATCTTAGAAACAGATAATGGTCCCAAGGAAGCATACCCAACCAGATCATGCGGGCTGAAGGATGCGGGACACTCTCAGGATAGACACCTGCAGGGAGTGAGAAAACAGCGCTGTATGGAGAGAAGGAAGTGTAGCTGAGATGCAGCTTCAGTGACATTTCAGAAGGCTGCTTGGGCGCGCCAAGAGGTCATGATTTGGGACACAGAGCCGGACATTTATACGCCATCTTTGAGCAGTCCCTGGATACGGGCTATCACCTGAGAATGATGCACACCCTTAGGCACCTTGGCTTGCTTCAAGCAAAGCCATTCCTGGAATCGGAATCATCTATGTACTGTGACCAGCAGTGTTCCCAGCAGCTGATGAGGGCTGAGTGCGTCAATAATAAAGTAAAGCAATTGTAAACATGGAGGAGGGGCTTTGGAGCGAGATTTTGGTTGGAATCCAGGTGTCATATGCTGTGAAATGTTAGAAAAGCCACACATACTCTCTAAGGCTATTTATTTATTGAAATAAATGGAATTATTGGTCTTCTCTGCGTGGTTGTTGGGAGAAGCAAGTAGGTAGCATAGGTGGAATGCCCCTGTAAAGCCGCACAGAACTCAGTAACTCTTAGTTCTTGTTTCTGACCCCAAATTACATCGTCCAAACAATGGTTTGGAAACTAGTTTGTAATGAAGAAATGCTGGGTAAATTGGAATCGTTCTTGCTAACTCTAGAAAAACTGAAGTCCCTTCAAAGGCTGCCCCATGCCAAGGAAATCCCCAGTACATGTTCAAGCTGCCCCTGGCCTGCCTGTCTCTTGTTGGTCCATGCCCCTCAGTCCTAAGAACACAGATTACTTCATGCTCCCTCTGTCAAGAAACATCAGTCAGCATCACATGGACATTCCAAGGATGTGCATTCTCAGCCACCACGTGTGGGGCCAGCAGACTGAGTTAGTGTAGGTGGGTCTCAATTGTCACTGCTCTGGAACTCAGGGCTCATCAAGGGTCACGGACTCTGGGGATAATTTAGTGCCTCAGTTCCCTCTACCACTCTCTCATGAAGGACGAGCAAGACGTGACAGCAGGCATTTAAAAAGAAAACAAGGGCAACAGCAACAGCACCCGAAAGAGCAGGGCTTTTGCCACCAGGCCTTGGTTTTAATCTGTACTCTTTGCAACTACTGATACCCAGGAATAGATTGCTGAGTCCTGCCAGTGAATGGCTAGAACCTCCTCATTGCCTCTGCACTAGCTCCCCTGGGTCCAGAGACCCTTGACCTCCATGTCTCCTCAGCACAGCCTCTAAAGCTGGGCTTCTCAACATGTTTACACCAGACCAACAGCACCTGCACCCCCTGGGGGAGTATGTCACACAGATACATTCTCAGACCCACCCCACACCACTTCAGGTGATTCTGTTAGGGGTCCTGGTACAGGACTAGATGCCGGCTTTAGTTGCGCAAATCATGTTACAAGCTCGGGGTGGCTTGGGTGGGGGTCTTTGAGACAATGTCTCCTGTAGTTCCAGATGCCTTGGAACTTGCTATACAACCAAGGATGACCCCGAAATCCAGATCCCCCGGCTTCTACCTCCCAGGTGCTAGAGCTACAGTTGTACACCACATGCCAGGCTAGAATTTGCTTCTTCTCCACATTTTCTGGCAATTTTTTTCCTTACTACACAGAAGAAATCATGGAAGAGAGCAACACACTGATGGAGAGGGTTTCTAATGCCACATTTGCTGATCAGAAGGCACTCCTTTCCCACTTCGCTTCTGATTTATGTCCTGACCAGTGATTTTGAATCAGGCTGGCTTGATTTGCACTTAACGCTTATTTCTATAGTGGCTTGTTGCTACTGGAAAAAGGTCTGGCATCTCAAACAGAACATTTGGACTATAATGCAAACAACCGTTTTGAACAGAGAGTTAAAGCAATTTCAGTACAGCCACTAGCTGGGCATGGTTTACAGATTTGATTTTAACTCAACTTGTAAAAACCCAGGGAAAGCAAACAGATCTCCAGAACAGAAAGAAGATCAAGGGCAGAGGTGAGCAGGATTCACTCTCTAAATAACAGATCATTTGGAGATCTAAATGGATCTAGGGAACTAAATGAGTGCGGCTACTTTACAGGGGAAAAAAAGCCTGTGAAGGGCCACCACACTTGGGCACAATTAAGCCTGGAACCCTCCCTGGGGAAGGAGGTCACTGGGGCACAGTAGGGCTGGCTGAGAGCCTGGGGAGGAAGCACAAGGGACATGAGGAAATTATGTGAGAAGTTCAGGAGGGCACACCAGGGCTGGGAGCTCTGGCCTAGGGGCTGGCAGTGTGAAATAGTAGAGGGATGGCTGCGTGGCAAGTGAACTCAGGTCTGCTCTGGAGAAAGACAAAAGGCTTGCTGACGGAGAGGCTGGAGCTGGCAATTTCTCCATACCTGCCAATCCTGTGTGATGACAATAAGAAAATATTCAGTTGTAATGGAATTAGAATTCCCTACTAGAAATGCCAGGCCGGGAGCTAACTGTGATCCAGTCCATAAATTCTGGCCCCTTAAGCCAGGGGAGAGGCTTGTCTACCAAGGAAGGGAACTAAGACTCACAGCTAAATTTCCACGTGCATGTTTTCTGGCCTTTGCTTCAGCTTTTCTATAAATTGCAGCATTAATATGGGCAAGAAGTATACAGACTGAGATGTGGGGTTTTTTTTCCTCACTTTTGACCCAAACTGTAAATTTACTCTCTTATTTACAACATGTTTAGTTGTTGGAGATCAAACAAAACTTTGCACCTGCTAAGCGAGCACTCTCACTGAGCGAGTTCGTATTGTCTAGTTGTCTCTTTTCTCTTCTGTTTGTTTGTTTTGCTAATACAAGCTTTTGTTCTGGAGTTCTAGGCACTGTTGAATGCATGCCAACCTTCTAGTCTCATCTTCTAGAGTGCTAGGATTGCAGGCATGGGCCACTGTGACTGGTTTGTTTTTTCTTAATATAGGTGAGCATTTGGACTCAGAGCCATCCAGCCCTTATGGATGAGGGCTCCTGTAAGAGCCTCTTCCTCTCACTGTCCCCACACCCTAATTAAACCTAGCTGAGGCTTATTTTTTTCCTTTTTGCTGAGTTGACGTGAAACTACAGCAGGGGCTGAATTAAAATTAGTCTGTCCGAAAGAATTCTCCTACTTATGCTGTACGTGTATTTAAAGTGAGCCCTCTCTTTCCCTTCTCTTGGGACTTATTTGGAGACCAAGTAAGGTCCAAGGACTTGGTCATTGGCTTTGAACAGAACATGTGTGCTCAAGAAATTTTTGTTTTCTTGTCATGACGATTTATGGCTGTGGTGTCAGAGTACTGTTGACAAAAGCAGAGGGACAGTCTAATTCCTTTGAGGGACAGGAAAAGGAGTGCCTGTGACTTCGGACCAGGCAGAAGTACCCTGTTGGCTCAGCAAAATCTGTCTTTGGGAAACTTGGTGACTCTTGGTCACCAGCTAGCCATGGGCACCAGTCTTCAGTGGATAATAAAGAAGATTTTCTCCTGGCTGTGGTTGTTCAGAAGAAGAAACCATTTGTCTTACTGGTATACAATGGCGTAGATGAGGTGTGTGTTGTGCACGTGGCTTCACCCAGGCAGGCTTGCTCCAGGTGAATGAGTATGTTTGGGGAGACACACTTAAATGGTCGACTAGGAAGGCTGTGTGCATTGTCAAAACATCAAAGATTTTTAGATGTTATTATGTGAAATTTTTACCTAAAGGGAACCATGAACAAAGAACGGTCCACAAAACAAAAAGAACTGTAAGCAAGCATTCATCTTGAAAGATATGCATGCAGAGTATTGCAAGGGAAATGACCTCCTGTCTGCAACTTTGAAATGCATACAAAAACTAGATGGGTTGATATATGCATAGAAGAACACATGAACAGATGATGCCAGTATAGCAAAATATAAATTTACAAGACATTTTTTACTTATCCATTGCCTGATTCTTTAGACTTTTTAAAAGTTGGAAAATGGAGAATTGCACAGATGATATTGTTTTCAGCAGGAAGATGCTGAAATTAGGATCATTCTTAAAGATTGAATGTATAAGAATCCAATCTCATATCTATGTTGAATTCCTCCATTCTGATTTCTGAGTCGGGGAAAAGCTTGGGAAATGGCAGATGTTGTAATAGCATCAAATTAGCATCCTACTTTCTCCTTCTGTGCTAGAGGTGGAATGTTTGTTGGAGAAGATGAACACATCTTTGGGTATATGATACATGGCCAATAATTGAATCAAGGTGTTCCCTTCTCTACTATTTAGAAAAGATGATAAGGAAGTTCAGATCCACATAAGTTAGACATGAATACACATTTGTGGACTATGCCTCCTGTGCCGTGCTGGGGATTGACCCCAGTGTTTCTATATGTGCCATGCTAGCACCCTGCCTCTGAGCAGCACCCTCACACAGCAATAGACATTTCTCCTTCGTTACATAGTTCTGTTAACTCTCGAAGCTCCTGCTGTGTAATAGTGTGAAGAAAACTGGCTACCCACAGAATGTCACATTGATCCACTGTATCAAAACACGAAATCACTTTCACATTGGTAGCTTAAGCAATGTACACAACACGGAGGATAATCTCTACGAAGATTAAAGGCCCCACCACATCAATAAATTTTTAGGTGCCTGCGGTTAGGGAACAAAACACCTACAACCCATGTAAAAGATCTGGGTTTTCCATCTAGGGGCCTGTCCTGATCCAGTAAAAACCTAGGATGATCCACATGCTAGATGATACAAATTCCCTGTATCTTTGAGTAGGGGTTAAAACAAGAGAGCACTCTGCAGCACCCTTAAAACTACAGCGTCAAGCTGTTTGGAGCATGTGACCAATACACCCTATAGTGGTGAGGAAGTGGCTAAATGGAATTTATACCAAGCCTATGGATAATCACTATGTAGACCTTAAGGACTTAAGAAAGAGGGCATGACACTTTCAGAGGATAATTGGAAACCCTTGACAAAAAAAAAATGTGTGTATTTTGGGGCCTGGTATAATTGGAGCAAATGAATGATAGGAAAACAAGCAAGTTGCGCCTACTGCTGTTTATTACGACCTGACGTCAGTCTTGTCCACCAAATACTATGTCAGATGGGCCTAGTAATAAGCTTTCATAAAGAAGTGGTAGATCCAGCACAAGAAGACAAATGGGGACAAGTATCAGTTATAGCCAGTGGCCCGGAGTCAGGCCATCCACTATGGTTTTTACCAGCATCTCTTCCAAGCACACACTTGTGGTATATAGGTATGATTTACTTCTGACCAGCAGACAAAGGAGGGAAATATCCTGAATTTGGTCCATGGATGGACTATCAGGAGGTACAGGTGCAAGCTGGAAGTAAATGACAGCCATGCTATCAGGGTGGCTTTGAAAGATAGTGATGAGGGACTCTGACTGGCCATTCATATGAGACCATCTTTGGGTCTGTGTAAGAGACTAACTTCTCTATCTATCCACATCTTCCTTTCTCTTACATTGGTGGTGATTCAAAGATATTTCTTTCTTTCTTTCTTTTTTTTTTTTTTTTTTTGGTTTTTCGAAACAGGGTTTCTCTGTGTCTTTGGAGCCTGTCCTGGAACTAGCTCTTGTAGACCAGGCTGGTCTCGTACTCACAAAGATCTGCCTGCCTCTGCCTCCCGAGTGCTGGGATTAAATGCGTGTGCCACCACCGCCCGGCACTCAAAGATATTTCTTAACTATTGACTTGGTCACTAACAGCATCTCAGGATGCTTCTTAGTTCAGATGTACTTGTTTTTCTTTCACTTGTAAATTTGCGAGATTTTTTTTTTACATCAGGGATATTACTGTATGTGTTACAGATACCTTCTTCTAATGTAGCCTTGATTTTTTTTAACATTATTTAAAATATTTTTGGTAAGCCAGAGGCTGCAGAGGAGGGCTACGAACTGCTGTCTTCCAGTTGTGGTGTGACTATGCACGCATGAACTCATAGCTGCCATGGTTACCTATACAAGACCTGCACAAGATCAAGCAGCCAAAATTCCTTTTTCTTAGGTTATCAGCAGAAAGTGTGTGTTTCCTTATATCCCTCAGATAGGAAAGTCTAACCCCCGCCACATTTGTGGATTTTCTCATGTACCCTGGTGCTGATTTCTGGGGGCTGGACCCTCAAATCGTCAGCGATACAGCATAGATGGGGTAGATGACCTCTAAACCCTAATCCCTACCGAGGCACCGTTGTCAGCGGATAGTTGCTAGGGGAAGGAGTTTCATTCTTTATTAAGGTTGTATCTACTGGTACATCCCCCATAGTCCAGGTAATTCCAGAAACTCAAGCACACATGGGAAGCACTAACTAGACTTACTGGACTGTTAAGAAAACCTTCATGAAGTTTAGAGGGGGGTGTGCTTAGGTAGGCAGATATTAGGGTAGTTGGAAGGAGAAATGGTGGTAAATATGATCATACTTTAGTGTGTGTGTATGACATTTATTTAAAAGAATAAAAAGTATCTTTTGAAAACCAAATAATTCAGTTTTAACTCAATATTTTATAGTCCCTCAATACCTACCAAAAATACAACTTTTGTTTTCAGGCATGAAAGGAAGCATGATATAGTAAGGGATAAAATCAAACTACAAGATAAAACATAGAAAACGTTTACCAAACCCTTTTTTGATTATAGAATTCACTAAAAGAAGCTGAGGAGGAGCTTTCTCCACTGTGTGTTTAGATGTGTTCCATATCATAGGGAAAGATGTAAAGATACATATCAGGTCAATATTGCTTCCTCTTGGTGGAGGAAACCAGAGGAAGTGAGAACATGGCGTCATTATGTATATAGTTCTGTTTTTCTTATGAGAATGGCTTGGAATTACTTACAACTTTCCTTTAATCTGTTGATTTTTAAAGCCATGTCAAAAAGCCTTCAAAACTCAGGAGTAACATGAAGCAGTTGGTGAGACTCTTAGGAATGCAGTCCTGTTTCTTGATCAAGCCCTCCTTCTCAGCCCTGTTACAACATCAGGCATTTCCCCTAAATAAAGGCAGCTAATCCTGGCTAGTAGTGGTAGATGAGGCCTGTACCTATGGGATCATGAAATAGTTAACAGAGTTTCTATGTTGTTAAAATTTTGGTTCACACCAAAAATAGTTTATACAGGTTGTGTAACAGCTGCTGTTGGAATTATGTCTAATGGAAGGTTTTGATTCACACCAAAAACACTTACATGTGTTTTGAGTGGCTGAAACTTCTGGTTTCCTAGGAACTAACTATACAAGTCTTCCCTGGGGACTCTGAAATCATCCTTCTTACTTTTTTGCCTGGTTCACTGCCTTGGAAACATTCAAAACAGATTGGCTGATCTGCTTCTAGGCATTGGGATTATGAGACTTGCTTGTCTTTTTATTTAGAAAAAAAATGTTTTTCTGATTATGCAAGTAATTACATGCTTACTGTAGAAAATTTGAAAAAGACAGAAAAGCATAAAAGAAATAAAATAAGAATCATTCATAGCCCCACTTTTCAGAAACAACCACTGCTAACCTCTTGGCACATTACCTTCCAGTATCATTTCCAGGCACTTTTTTTTTTTTTATAGAGTTGAGTTCATTTTGGATATGGAATTTTGTATACTGTTTTTATTATGTGGCATAATATAAATAAACAATGTCTAATAAGTTATGCATTTATAATGTCTCATCTTCTTTAGCTGACATTCTGATTTACTTTACAACTTCCATTTTAATTACATTAAGTTGTTTCTATTCTGAAAGTAACATCAAAGCTTATCCATCTGGGAATACAACTACATGTGAAGGGATGAAGAGGCGGCTCACAGATGAGTGGACTTTCTGCTCTTCCAGAGGACTTAACTTCCTAACACCCGCATCAGTCGGCTCACAGATGCACGGGATTCTAGTTCCAGGGAGGTGCACACCTTCTTCTGGCCTCTGCAGGCACCTGCATACATGTGGTATGCACACACAGAAGCACACATAAATAAAAATACGTCATAAGGACTTCTCCCTGAAGGCACTTCCCATATCTAAGGCTGGCGATGGTGCTGGCTAGCAGTTGTACTGTAATTAGAGACTTAAACAGTTTTTTCTTTTTTATTTTATTTTTACTTTTTAAAAAAGAAAAGAACTGTCTTTTTTCCATTATACATACCAATCCAAGTTCCCACTCCCTTCCCTCCTTCCATTCCCTCCACTTACCCTCCCAACCCCCATCCATGCCACAGAAAAGGTAAGGCACATTGCTTTGGGGAAGGTCCAAGGCCCTCCCTACTATGTCTAGGCTGAGCAAGGCATCCATCCAAAGAGAATGGGTCCCAAAAAAGCCAGTACAAGGAGTAGCGATAAATCCTGGTGCCACTGTAGTTAACATAGTACAAGTCCAGATAGCTTAAGTCCCCCAACTAAGGAGGATGACCTCCAGAAAATAGAGGACAAGGAAACAAATAGAATTATAGTTCCAGTGACAGAAAAAAATGAATATGCTATCTAAAGTCCAAATATAATGGGCTTCCACAACAGTGACAACAATGGTATCTTTATTTAAAATGAAAATGTCAATGTATCTATTCTGGCATTGTACTTTGTTCTTATCCGAGGTGTTCAGTCAAAAACTCATACATAATTGTTTATTCTGGCTGAACTCTGCCAAAACACCTTGTCTGGGTGACCTGAGTGATGCTAGATGCCCTAATGCCACACAAGACATCTCATTAAAATATTTTTCTTTTATTTAAATTGAGTGCCTTTTTACAGTGACAGAGTTATGACAGTTGGAAACATATATACTTTCTTATTCTTCTTTGACATTATTTTGAAACTTTTTGAATAACAAGACCGTAGTTGTTTTTTGTTTATTTAAAGGCTAAAATATAATTACATCACTTCCCCTCTAACCCCTTTCATGCCCCCACCCTTCAATCCCGCTCATATTCCTGCTCTCACTTCCTCTAAGACTGAAGTCTGTAGTTGTTTTAAAACAACGCTCTCCCTAAAGGTGTGACTATACAAAGAAAAACATGAAAGGAGGCTAGTAAAATGTTGCTAGTTTTTAGAAGTACAGACTGACTATAAACTATGCTATTCCGCAACCCTTGAGTGAGCACGCTCGGAATTTTCCATAAGACGAAAAAAGAAATGGATGGAGAGAGAGTGAGAGAGCAAGAGTGGGATTCGGTGAGAGAGAGGGAAAGAGACTAAAAAAACTGAAAAGCATCTAGAAATGAAAAGAACAAATCCAAACAATCCACATGACCGTCATAGAAGCGATAACATTTCACTTGGTTTTGAGTTGGAATTTTCTCACCTGTAACCCATTTTCTAAAATAGTTAGGTAACTGCATAGCCAATTTTAAAGGCTACACTCAAATATGTGGTTTCTTGACCATAATAATTTAGCTGTGGTAAGCAGAAATCCTACCGACTCCTAAATAACTGAAGAACTCATGTTGCGTTGACTTAGATACTGTACTGCAATCAATCACTACCGCCTTACAGTTCTTGCAGAAAACAAAGGTAGGTGAATGTGACGAACTTCACAGTTTCACAGAGGCCAACAGATAAAAGCATGACATAGAAAAACAGCTTTTCTAACACCACACCCCACCCCCATCCACCTCCACCCCCCATGCTCGCTGCTGACTTCCTCAGCAGAACCAGTTATTCTAGCCAGTTTTTCCAAGTCTGTCCCAGCCTCTGGCATATGATACCGTGATATTTCTCTCTGCTGATCTTTCTCCCCTCTAAAATGACAGCTATTTTGGAAGTCAAGCCTCTGTCTCACCCAGATTTTTGTTGTTGTTATTGTTGTTGTTTTTTGTTTTCAAAGTACCTAGGACAGTCCCTGGAAAGTCATAGGGAGCATAAATACATGGGTCGCGAACAAAGGCATAAATACACAGAAGTCCCGAAACGGGCCTGGAAATAGATGGATAAGATCTGGGCTGACTTATAGGTTTTTAGCTGATATAGGCTTAAGAAAGTTCCTCAACCCCTGTGAGTCTCAGCTGCAAATTAACAATGCCAAACTTTCCTCCCTCGCCACATTATTGCAAAACTCAGAATCCACTGGAAGCGATGCATGTGAAAGTATTCTCAAAAGCGAAAGGAAAGAAGGCCATCTGTGTTGTGTTGAGAGAGACAGCTAGTGTTTGTGGTTGCTTTTCCTGGGTCGCAGTGAGACTGAAACAACATGATGTATGTAAAACACTTGGCAAGGCACCTGGGACAAAGCAACCTTCTCAGAAATGCTAGTGAGCCTGAATATTCCCTGGAATGGGCGAGGGTCCATGGCGGTGAGATTATTTGGGAGTTGGTATTATGGACTAGATGATCTTCAAAATGACCATCTGACCTCTGATGTCATGATAGTCAATGTCTTCATGATCCACATATATGCCATCGTAATCCACATATAGTCTCTTTACAGCCAGCTGTTTCCTTCCCCAGGTCTGAGCATGGCCTTCCCCTGTGTGTATACATGTGTATTGCCTATGAGAATATATATGTGTGCATATACTTATATGTATATGTCTATAAATGGATATGTTTATATGAATATATTGTATTGAGTCTGATGATAGTCACACTGAAGTATCTATATGTTTGTCTATGAAAACATGTGTGAGTTGTTATGTTTATATGTACATGCATGTCTGCATGTATAAACTACATTCATAAATACATATACATAGTAATTTGAATATTTATGTTCTTGTATCTCGATACAAGAACACGTCTCTTGATAAAGGTTGATCACCCTGGCTGATATGAATGCATGTAGACATGAACTGAAGCTGTAGTCCTTCTGGGTCCAGAAGGCCACAGGTCCACACCACACTGTTAACATGGCTCTGGGGTACTCGGGAAAGCACTGTATGGAAGGCTGGGCAGGCATGGCTAGGAGGGGATGGATCATCATGGCACGGATAGACATAGCGGAGGTCACAGGGGCGTGAAAGAGAGGACAAAGATTGGAACGTTGGAATGTCAGGAACTGTGGCCACAAGAAGGAACAATTACAGGCTGGTGAGGATCCTGTGCACAGAGAAACAAAAATGCTTTGCCCTGGGACCTCCACTGAGGAATGTGGAGGAAAGGGGAAGAGCCGCAGTGCCCAGGGGAATAAAGGGTCAAGGTTCATATCTGCAGCACTTATTAATTCCTCCAGAGTTCTCCCATAGAGGATCACTCTGACTCAAAAATAACACTAAAGAAAATGGCCTTGTCATGAACGACACAAGAAACAGCCCGCAATTCCCTTTGATGGATTGTTGCACACAAGTGCACAAGCAGAAGAAACCCTGGCAGAAGACATGTTTCAGGAACCAGAGTTCCTGAACAGGCCAGTTCTCCTTTCCCCTAAGTTAGCCCATGGATGACTTCATTATGATCACGTTATTTCAGAGAACCACAAACACTATGCAAAAGCTGAAGCCCTTATTGAACTGCCAACTCAAGATTTTTATCTGCTTCACTTTAGATTTTTCAGGACACTCAAGAGGAAGAGGACTATCCAGCGATGTAAGAAATCTTACATTTGCAGTTTCTTACTGTCTCACTTTAGATGATGAAATGGCCGGTGGGAAGGCACTCTCTGAAAAAGGCTATTTTCTTCATCTCTCTCAAACACCCTTTCCTCAAACAAATCCAAAATGTTGCTTTTTTTTTTATCACCTGGGACTAGCAAATGGAGACATAGGCAAGCCCATTTCTAACAGAGTCGGCTGGGTTCTGGGTCCAATGGCTCACAAATTATGTATGCTTCTAAAAGAGGACCACAATCCACAGTATCCTGCAGGTTCATTCAATATGACCAGGATGTTCCCATCCTCAAGTAGAAGGGGCTATTTTCTCTCTTTCCTTCTCTTTATTCCCCCTTTGTTATTTTGTGGAGACAGGGTATCTCTATGTAACTCTGACTGTGCCGGAACTCACAGTGTAGACCAGTCTGGCCTCGACCTTACAGAGATCCGCCTGCCTCTGCCATCCGAGTGCTGGGATGAAAGTGTGAGCAACCACACCAGGCACAAGAGGCTATTTTCAATGCAGGCTAGTCCTGGGACTGGTTTTGACAAATGAGATAAACAAGCAATGAGCTTAAACTAGACCTTAAAAGGCCATGATAGCTTCTGGTTTTGAACACTTTGGAAGTTTCCCTATGGAAAGAGAATCTACAGGGACGAAAACTGGGACACACTATCCGAGAACAAGGACCAAGAGGCAAGACCTGTGTGGTGCTACCTTGACTCCTCTAATCCCTCAGATGATGTACGGGAGACAATTTTTTTATTGTGTCACTTTAGTTGGATAACCCAGACAAGCTGGTGAGATGGCACTCTCTAAAGAAGAGAGCATATGGCCTGAGTAAGGGAAATGGACTTTATGTTGCCTCCCTCTGTTATGCAGTCAGTGATAACTGTCTAGAAGAAAGAATCCAAAATCAACCAATCGAGCATGAAGTTGACTTCTACAGGGCATATACAAGTCACCCACTTTACAACACTTGGCCAGACTGGACCTGACAACAACTAAACAGAATGAATGACCTTTGTGCATACTGCCTGCTTTTATTTTTTAAGCGATTTTCGATTTTTAAAATGTTACTTGCATGAGCTCTTTGCCAGAATGTATGTTTATGCAGCAGGGGCACTCCTGGGGCCTACAGGGTCAGGGGGGATCTTTGGATTGTCTGGAATTGGAGTTATGAATGGTTGTGAGTCACCATGCGGGTGCTAGGAATTGAACCCTGGTGTTCTGCAAGAGAAACAAGTGCTCTTTCTTAACTGTTGACTCATTTCTCCAGATCACCCTGCTTTCCCAAGTAATCAAAAACAAGTACTTAGCAGGCAAAGATCTCAAAACCCTTTGAAATGCTCAGTTTAGTGACTTGTGCTTACAGTAAGTTACTCTGTTACATACATGAAAGTTCAGCTCATATAACCTTCTTCAATAACCTTTTTTAAATAAATAATGCTATTTTCATTTTGTAGTTGTGAAAATTATGGTCCAATCCATCAGTCCAGCTATGAGTTAGCTGGGGAAAGTAGGCTGCTGAGGCTGTGTATTTGCAGACCATTTCTTGTCTCTGGCTCCTTCCTTTCACTTGCTGCTTCCTGCTTGTCATGAAACAAGCAGCTTTCATCTCCCTCGCCTAGTCACAGTGCTTCGGCCTACCACAAACTTAAAAGCAGCGGAGACACTTAAGCATGGATTTAAATCTGTGAAACAAGGAGTCAACATCTGTCTTCCATTATTTTATTACCTCGGCTACTTTGTCACAGAGACAAAAACTTAACACATCCACATCTTTGCCTCATCCTCTCTTCGGGTAACATAGGCAGCTGATCCTGGTTTTCAGGGCATACATACTATGTTATGGTGCAGAGGCGAGAAGAGTATCGGGAAGGAAAGGTCTTAGCAGTCTCACCTTGCATCCTCTGTTGCTCTTATCTCCAGTCCCATCACTCCAGGTGTCAAAGGGAAAATTCCCGATTCTACCTCCTAAATACAAACCATACCCAGAGTGACATCGGTCCAGGAAACTGTTGACGTACCATTTCTTTAAGAAGTCAGGCAGAATTCCAGTGCTAGGAGACATGCCTACGCACATCCAAGACATTTCTAACTGTCAAATATTAGAACCGCTCAGGATGGCCATCATAGTTCAGAGACAAGTTGTGCTACGCTCGTAAGCTAGAACACTGCACGGCAATAAAAATGAACAAAACACCGGCTTCTACAATAACACGGATAAATGTCTCAAAAATATGGAGGGAAAGAAGATAGTCACAATAAAATAAATACAGCAAATTACAAGCATGTAAGTGGGAACGTATGTAAATCAAAATGGGGTTATTTAGGGATGCTTATGTAGAAGATAAGAAATTATGTAGGAGAAGTAATGTCATGACTAGAATGTAGTGGTGGGGGGTGAGGATTATTGAGTTGTTCTTTTCTTGCACTGGTCATCCATCACATAAGGAACAGCATTGCAAATATTCTTTTGCCAAGTAGTTGTTCTTCTGAATGTTTCCATTTTTTTTTTTATAGAATGATCACTAGTTAAGAACTAGGATGGGGAACAAGGTATAGAAGGCAGTAGATAAGGAAGGGAATGTTATGAGAGAAGCTGGAAATTCATTAAAATAAGGAAGTGTACTATTATTTTCTTTTTCTTTTCCTTCTTTGTCTGGGCGAGCAGGGTGGTGGTGGTGGTGGTGGTGGTGGTGGTGGTGGTGGTGGTGGTGGTGGTAGGGCTTCTCTGTGTAACAGCTCTGGCAGTCCCGAAACTCGAACTAACCAAGATGTGCCTGCCTCTGCCTCCCAAGTATTGGCATTAAAGACATGCACCACCCTCTGGTTTTAATAGCTATTCTTAACTCTCGAAATGTATTGTTATTTAATGTATATGAATGAATTAAACTAGCTGTGTTATTAACCATAATTAAGACACAGTAATTTTGTATTATTTATTAGTTCATCTGGTACTTTAGAAAAGCTGATGCAGTTCATAGTTACACAATAATATACAGAGAGCATGTGGAGATTGTATTTTGTCCTTCTCACTCCCTCCAATATTATGGTTGGTTTTGGAGGCAAGGTCTTGTGTAGTACAAGCTGGCATTGACATCACAGTCTTACTGCCTCCTGTTCCTGAATGCTGAGATTACAGGCTTGTAACTCTACGCCTGAATCCCCCCCCCCAGCTTTTATCCCGAACATCTTTAGGGCTAAGCACTAAATGTTATCGCTATCTAAACAGCCATCCATGTTTTTTACATCTCGGTTTTATTTCAAGTTCTAAAAGTCATTTTTAAGACATCACATTGTCAGTATTTTAATTATTCATGCTGATATCACAGCATGAGCTATCAATATGCAAAAGTACTAGGGAATAATTACAATCTTAAATTTCACTCAAAAAAATTAAATAGCAGAAGGTGCATATTTCTACCCTACTGCCTGCATTTTTATGTGAATCTATTTACAAAAATAATCATTTCAGTTATGACACATTTTAATTGTAGACCAACGTTCATTATTACAGAATTTCAAGTATCATGTAAATTAAAGTTTTCCTGCAGACAAATATTTAATCGGTGTAAGTGTCTGGAGTCCTAGCTCAGTTCCAGCTGCCTGCAAAGTTCAGAGGGTGCTGTCTGCAATACCTTTTGTGGCCTTGCCACTTAGTTGAAAACTGACAGGTGCTCTCAGTGAAAATAGCTGGGTTGGGACTTCTGGAAATTCTTTCTCCCATAAGAGCAGTGAGAATTCTGTCAAAAGAGGTCAAAGGACACATGTTTAAAATTTTAGAATTTAACCGAAGATTTGTAATAATCCAAAGAGTGTGTATTCATAAGCTTGCTGGATTTGGTTGAGAACTGTGAGTGGCGCTGCTTTTAGCTTGGCATCTCCGCATCTCTTTGGAAATCAGTACCCTAACAGCCAGTGGGACAGGCATGCGTTTTCAGTTTCTGCAAAGTTCCATATTCAGTTAACTGCCATGATTACCATGCCTGGAAGTTCCCTGGAAAATTACTTCCCCAAGGCACATCTTTATTTGACTGGACTGGAGTTTATTCAGTGTGAAAAGCCTTTTACCCAGAAGCATTGTCAAAAACAATCAGCAGCGATTGCTTAACACAGCAGCAGCCTGGGGCTGTGAGAACACTTGGGACAAAAACAAGCTGTCAAAAATCTTCAAATGAAAAGCCAGAGAATGAGATGTTCAAAGGTTTATTTTTTTTAAGTATCAACAAAATCCTTGGAATATGGAAGGTCATTTGCATGTATAAGGGCTGTGTGCCTGCTCCAAGCTGTGTATCTGATGTAGAAGAAACTCAAAGCAATAGAACTGATGTGAAAAAGAATTTACTAATAAATTTGCTTAGGCGATATGGAGCCACACAAGTGAAACTTAGCTGAAGGAGCTCTGGCTCCAGCATATCTCCAAAGATAAGCAGAATACTAACTAGGCCTGGTAGAGATAAGGGAACCTTCAGGATGCTGAGATGTAAATGGTAGTTCACCAGAACTGATAACCTTTAGGCCCCATTCCTATGAGAAAGGAGACAACCCTGACTTACACAACCAGTCATTAAACCTGTGTCCAGAGCTAAGATTATCAGGAAGCATAAAGAACCCAGTTCTCTTCCGCCAGGTGGGCAAGATGACCCTGGGCAACCATTGTTTGAAAACGAACAGCACTAGCGTACTTAAAATAATTCTGGCAAATGCAGTATCTTTGCTGTGTAAGATTCCCATCTGCCCTAGTGGCCAGACTTGCTGGGACCTTTCTTTCTCTGTTTAAATTGTTTCAGTTCTAACCTGGGGCCAGGACCCAAAAGGGAATTAAGCATTGATAATGTTTGTGGAATGCATATACCAAAGGTGTACATAAATTAGCAAAATATATTCAAGGCCAGATCCTCTTTGAGCATTAGCCAAAGCTGGCTGGACATAGAATATTATTAAAGAACTTTACCTTTTATGAATCTCTAAATGTGTGAAGGGATTTCTCACTAGGAAGGCCTATTCTTTTTTTTTTCTTTTTCTTTGTTTTGTGTTTGGTTTTGGAGACAGGGTTTCTCTGTAGCTTTGGAGCCTGTCCTGGAACTAGCTCTTGTAGACCAGGCTGGCCTCAAACTCCCAGAGATCTGCTTGCCTCTGCCTCCCAAGTGCTGGGATTAAAGGTGTGTGCCACCATCGCCTGGCAGAAGGCCTAATCTTTATAGATAACTCATCTGCCTGGGAAAACCCAGAGAGGTCTCTAACTTCTCAATCCTAGCTGACCATGAGCCTCACTCTGTATAAGTAGGGAAAGATGCCTAACACAGAAGTACCAGTTGCCTTGAGGGCCAATGCACATCCCAAGCTCTACACACAGCCCCTTGACAAAGGCTAGGAGTGTAATTGATTTTAGACATTTAAAGAAATTGCTCTCCAAGAACTACCTGGCCAATAAGTTGAAGGATCATGTTTTTCATTGGTCAAAGATGAAAGACTTAAAAATTTTTGGTCAGAAAAGTCACTGAGCAATCAATAGATAGCAAAACCCACCAAGCCTTTAGGAGGTTGTCACAATATATTACTTCCAATTGAAAATATTTGCCTTTCAAACAAAGTTATGATACAGTAAAATAGCCCACATAGATATCATGGTCAGTAATACATAGGCCAAAAAGGAAAAGAAGCAGTGAGGAGAAACTATCTTCAAAGAAGCCCAGACCATCAGAGTTAGACAAGCACCCTAAAAATGCCATTTGAAATACAGTAAGGGAACTAACACCTGGGCATCTGTGCCAACTGAAAGGGAAGAAGGAGTTGATTTTTTTGTTGCTCAAGTACTGTCAGCCCTCAAATAATGGCACAGGAACTTATTAATTAATTATGAATGCTTGGCCTACAGCTTGTTCCTAACTAGCTCTTATAACTGAAATTAACCCTTTTCTGTTCATCTCCGTTCTATCACATGACATTACCCCCCTTTCTTGCACCTCCTGTTTCCTCTCCATGTCTCCTGGCGTTCCTTTTGCCTAGATTCCTCCTCTTCTTCCTTTCTCCCCCCAGAAATCCCACCTAGACCTCCTACCTAGCTATTGGCCATTCAGCATTTTATTAAACCAAGCAAGGGAATATATCTTCCCACAGTGTACAAATAACCCACAACAACAGAATGCATTGATTGCAGCTCAGAACATGATTTTAGTCTGTGAGTGTAAGCCCGATTAGCCCAAATCCTGTCAGTATTCATGTGGTCTGTTTGTGAAGCAAGTAGGCATCAGCTAAGGCATTCGGAAACAACTCTCCATTCTTTTATGCAAACAATGTCAAAGTTATTCTCAGTCACCAGGAACTTGGGCACAGTGTGCTTTAGAATTCATGGAACTTCTTGCTTTGTTTATGGATGAAAATTAAAGTTCCCTGAAGTAAAGTAAAGCTTGTGGTGTGTGGTATTTGTTTGAGCTGAGCCCATCGTAAGAGACTTGAAGTTAACTTGGTTATTCAGAAAGAGGTGAAGAATGGTGATCTCCTGCAGTATTTGTGCTGGATTATGTTGTTTAGTTCCAAATGTACTAGAGATTGCCATAGAACAAAAACTAAGGATTTCTGGAAGGTTATGATTGAGGTCAGAAAAAAGATGGTACAAAAAGATAAAGACCTTGTGCTGTCTGGAACAGCTGATTCTGAATTTGGAATGCATTAAAACACACTCCATATCAAAGTAATTCACGACGGAGTGGATTGTTAGTATTCCTCAAAACAGTATGTTCTAAAGATAGAATCTCTCCAGTGTATAGTTCTCTCAAAATACAAACATCACAATGACCGAACTCTCAGAATATTCATAATAACACATACAATTCCAAAAACACATTTTTCCTCCTGTGGGAATTGTTCTAACATGCAAGGATAATGTATTCAAAACTGGTACACACACACACAACAACAAACAAACAAACAAATGAAAACCTGGTATAAAGCCTGGGAAATATGAACTAGATGTCTGTAGCACTCAAGTTACCGCCTATCTCATAGATGCCAACGAGATGCAGATATGGATGTGAGTACTGGAGTCATCGTTTCAATAGTCCATGCTACCCTAAACAGCTGAGAGAGTTTATTGTGATGGGATACAGCACAGTTCAAGACCTAACATGTAGTGCATGTTTGGGAATGACAATGACATGTTTTGGAAGTGTAACATGGAGGAAGTCTGAGTAAAATAAGCATCTGAAATGAATACAAATTTTTGAAGCCTATTCCCTGGGGACCTGTTGTTGGGGTTTGATTGGATGAACTGGAACTTAAGTGGTGAGCCTGTCAGCAAAATGAATTCACACATTCAGATGTAGTATTAATCTAAAAGAGATAGAACTATACTGTATCAACATAGCATAAAGTAAAAATTAAAGAGCTTGCAACATATAGAGAAAACATGGATAAAGATGAAAAAAGATATACCAACTTTTCCTTGAGAATCTGGAAGATAAGGTAATTAGAAAGAAAGTGTCAGTACTTTCCCAACTAAGACTCCAAGCAATGGTGGAAAGGGTGCCTGAACAGGCCATCTACTGTAAGTAGATTGGCGACTTCCCTAATTGCCATTAGAGATAGTCTATCCAATAGCTGATGGAAGCAGAGGCAGAGATCCACAGACAAGCACTGTGCTGAGCTCTCAGAGTCTTACAGAAGAAAGGGAGGAGGGATGGTACAAGCCAGGGGGGGTCATGATGGGGGAAACCACAGGGACATCTGACCTGAGCTCGAGGGAGCTCATGGACACTGGACCAACAGTCAGGGAACCTGAATGGGACGGACCTAGGCCCTCTGCATGTGTGTGACAATCCTGTAGCTTGGTCTCTTAGTAAGGCTTCTAATAGTGAGAGCAGGACCTCTCCCTGACGCTTAGCTGGCTTTTGGTAACCTGTTCCCCATGTTGGATTACCTTGTTCTGTCTCAACTTGATGCACCTTGTTTTGCACAAGCCCATGGGAGGTCCTACTCTTTCTGAATGGAGATGGAGGAGGAGTAGATGGGGAGAGGGGTAGATGGGAAAGGGGAGGGACCAGGGAAAGAGGAGGGCGGGAAAACTGGTTGGTATATAAAATAAATGAAAAAATGTTATTTAAATAAAATAGTCACCGCTTAATAAAGATTCTGGTATCCCTGGGGAAAGTGAAACAGAACATCAAGAAATGCCTTAGACCACCAGGTTAAAATGCTTAAAAGCCTTCATATTTCCCAAGATGCCTGGTGAAGAGGCGGCACCAAGGATGACATAAGGAAATTAAGCTATAGACTCTAGTTGTGGGCTTAAAATTTGGAGAAATGTAACACTAGGGCTGGCTTGTTGGGGTTTCTGTCCCGCCCAGTACCCCACAGCCGGCAAGCCCCAAAGAGAATCACACAGAGAGTCTACATTAGGTTATACACTGATTGGCCCATTAGCTCAGTCTTCCTACCAGCTCCCATAACTTATATTAACCCATTGTCAGCCACATGGCCAGTACCTTCTCTCAGCTGGGCCTTGTTGCCTTGTTGGAGATCTGTGCAGGCATGCCAGGGTAGCTTCCTGCTTTCCAAATCTCCT
>JAQHUG010000075.1:477339-487520 GCA_028555095.1 Dicrostonyx torquatus
CGTCTACTTCCTGTCTGGTTTTCCCGCGTATACTTCCTGCCTGACCAATCAGCATTTATTTAAAACATGATTGACAGGATACAGAATTGTCCTGCACCAGAGAAAAATAACCTTTACCATGTATCTCATGTGTTCCTCCATATTTTCAAAAGAGAAATATTAGTTTACAACCTGAATATGACTATTTTGATTACTCAGATACTACTATTTGTTTACTCAAATCACTGAAAACAGTTGATAAGTTTGAAATTATAAATAGCCATAGGTTAGAAAATGCATTACTGTTGACGGAGTTTTCTGTCCCACTCAGTCCCACAGTTGTTCAATCTCAAGGAAACACACAGAGGCCTACATTAACTAAAAAATGATTGGCCTATTAGCTCAGGCTTCTTATTAACTCTTATAACTTAGAGTAGACCATAATATTGTTTGTGTTAACCACGTGGCTTGGCACCTTTTTCGTCGAGACAGTAACATCTTGCTTCTTCTGTATCCAGTTTCCTCCGAGTCTAGGTGACTGCAGACTGAGCATTTCTCTTCCCAGAATTCTCCTGTTCTCATTGCCCTGCCTCTACTTCCTGCCTGGCTACTGGCCAATCAGCATTTTATTTAAAAAGTACAAGAAACAAATCTTTACAGGGTAAAACCATTGTCCCACAGCACATTACTAATATTCAGGCAATTTTATGTATTTGATTTCTTATTTTGATTATCAATATATAAAGTACTATAGTATTTTGATGCACTATGATACTAGTAAATACTTAAAAGTTGTGATTCCTAGGGTATTAACTGAATTCAAGCATAAAACAAGTTTACATTTGTTTCATATTGACTGCTTTATGAGCATATGAGAAGTATGCATGAAGAATGATTTTTAATATAAACTTGTTATGCACACTGATCTACTTTAGATGAATTTTATGTCCTTGGGATAGGAAAATTATGTTTCAGCTTATCATTGGATATTTGTGAAGTGTCAATACTTTGTGTTTGTTTATTTGTTCATTTGGGGAGGCTTTCAAGACATGGTTTCTATGTGCAGTCCTGTCCTAGAACTCGCTCTGTAGACCAGGCTGGCCTTGAATTCATAGAGATCCACTTGCCTCTGCTTCCCCAGTGCTGGGATTAAATGCATCCACCCCCACTGTCAGCAAGTATCAATTCTTTACTTTATAAAATCAATTAATATCTTCAAAAAAGAAACAAATGGAAGTTATATTTCTAGAACTAAAGAGAACTATGAGAATGATGTTTCTTTTTGTACTGATATAAGCTATATCAGTAAAGAGAGGAAATATGAAAAATAAACCAAGTAGGAATTATGAAATTCAAAATTTAAAATATGAACAGAAGTCTTCAATGTAGACTTGAGTAAACAGAAGACAGAAGAGTTAGTGAACTTGAATCTGGAGCAATTGATATTATGATATGTGAAGATCAAAGAAAGAAAAGAATGAAGAAAATCTAACAGAGCCTCAGGGAAGTAGGCTATGTTAGAGTTTATTAGGCATGTAAGTATATAAACAATGCAAATACAAAAATAGAAAAGGGCAAAAATTTCATGGTGGCATGTGCCTTTAATCCCAGCACTCAGGAGGCAGAGACAGGCAGATCTTTGTGAGTTTGAGGCCAGCCTCGTCTACAGAGCTAGTTCTAGGACTGGCTCCATAGCTACTGAGAAACCCTGGCTCGAAAAAACAAAAAAAGAAAGAGTCTCAAAATTCCCGAGTGTGATGGAAAATCTTCATCTGCACATTGAAGAAACCCAACTCAAAGTAGAATGAATTTAAATGGAGCCACATATCATAACCAAATTATTAGTATCCAATGCCAAAGATAGAGTTTTGAAAGCAGAAAGGGAATAGTGACATTTCATTTTTTATCAGAAATCAAAGACGGCAGAAGGCATTAGAATGCCAGTTCAAATCACTGATAGAACAGAACTGAAATAAACAATTATATATCCAGCAAAAAGTGTCCTTCAAAAATAAAGACGAAATGAACGCACTTTCAGATTAACAAATAATTCTTGACTAGCAAATCTGCCCTATAAGAAAATGCTAAGGTGACCTGGAGACAGTTCAGTGGTTAAAAGCACTTGTTTCTCTTGAAGATAGCCTGCGTTTGGTTCTCAGTAGCCCCACAGTGGCCAACAATGATCTGTGACTCCAGTCCTAGAAGATCCAGGACCCTCTTTGTGGCCTGTGTGAGTACTGCATGCAATCCAGGCAAAACACACATGAAGAAAAATATTTTTTAAAGATTATGTATACAGTGTTCTCCATGCACGTATGCCTACACACCAGAAGATGGCACCAGATTTCATTATAGATGGTGTGAGCCACCATGTGGGTGCCAGGAATTGAACTCAGACCTCTGGAAGTGCAGCCAATGCTCTTAATCTCTGAGCTAGCTCTCCAGCCCCAGAAAAAAAAATATTTAAAACAATTTGAAAGATATGATGAGGGAATCCTTCAAACTAAATTGACAAAAAAAACCCAAAAAACACTGAACAGTAATTTGAATAGATTTATTCTTGTTCTTGGCTTTCTTTCCTCCCATTTATTTAAAACATATCTGTATAAACTAGTAAGCGAGAAATCCACATTGGTAATACCAGTAATTAAAGGATACTTTGTATGACAATAATAGAATGAAAAAAGGAAGAAAGTGGAGCTTTATAGAGGTATTTAAAAAATAAACTACGGATCAATATTAATACAAATGAGGTTGTTACACATTAAGATTTTAATTTTCATTCCTAGAACAAAGGTGATTATCAATATAGTGAATGGAGTCTACAAAATAGGAGAAAAATTGAAAACTACATTTTGGCTAAAAAAATCTAGTATCTATAATATATTATTGAGCCTTTATTAATTTAATTTTATTTTTTGGACTTTTATACATGATTACTGTGCTGCATCATTTCTACCACTTCCTCTCTCCCCTGCAACTCATCTTGTGTACTCCCTACTTCTCCCCTCTCAAATGTATGACCCCTTTTCTTTAACTATTTGTTACATGTAGAGAGTATAGTACATAGTATATGTATAGTATGCATATTGAGTCCATTTAATGTTGCTCGCATATATGCACCTTAAAACAGCAATGAAAAGACAACCTGATTTTAAAATTTACAAAACACTATAAAAGGCATTCTGTAGTTGTTTGTTATTTACTCTTTTGGCTCTTTGTTCTTTGGGGACCCCCACAACCCAGCTCCCAAATAAATCACACACGGAAGCTTATTATTACTTATAAATGCCTGGCCTTAGCTTGGCTTATTTCTAGCCAGTCTTCCTTAATTTAAATTATCCCATCTACCCTTTGCCTCTGGGTTTTTTTCCTTTTCTTACTTCTGTATATCTTTTCACCCTTACTCCATGGCTGGCTGTGTGGCTGAGTAGCTGGCCCCTAGTGTTCTCCTCTCCTTGTTCTCTTGCTCCTCAATCCTTCTTCCCAGAGTTCTTCTTCTATTTATTCTCCCTGCCTGGCAGCCCCGCCTGTCCTTTCTCATGCCTTGCTATTGGTCGTTCAGTTCTTTATTAGACCAACAGGTGTTTTAGACAAGCAAAGTAGCACAACTTCACAGACTTAAACAAATGCAACATAAAAGAATGTAACTCATCTTTGCATCGTTAAACAAAAGTTCCACAGCATAAAACAAATGTAACACATCTTAAAATAATATTCTACAGCAACATTCCTCAATAGAAAATACATAAATGAACCATAAACATATGAGAAACGTTCACTATTTCACTGATAATTAATCATTATGGAACGGAAATCAAAAGCACAGTGAAATAGCACTCCACACCAGCTAGGCTGACTGTGACTAAAGAGGTAATACCAAGCACTGGTGAGGATGTGAAAATCTGGAACCTTCATACCTTGCTTGTAAGAACAGGAAATAGTGCAGGCACTCTGATAAAATAATTTTTCAGCTTCTTGAAAGGTTGGGTAAAGAGCAGCCACATGGCCCAGTAATTTGGGTCCTAAATATGTGTACCAGGAGAAATTAAAATATTCGTTGACACTAAAACTTACACATGAATGTCCATAGCAGATTGGTTTATAATAGACAAAGTCAAATGTCCACATACTAGTCAAGAAACAAACCAAACATGTAATACCCACATGATGAAATAATATGAGCCACTGATGGTACGGATACACACAAGAATGAACCAGTTAAACCAAGCACTAGGGGGTCTTTCAGGTTCACAAAACCAGCTAAGTCATTTACCAAATAAAATATTGTCAGCCCTGGTTTACCAGCAGGGTTAAGGCTCAAAGACTGGTGTGCCAGGATTATCTGTGGATCAGGGCTCATCCCTGGCCAGGATGAGCTAGGATTTAGATTTCATTTCTCTCTGCCATGTACTTTGGAGAAAATACATGTTTTTATTCTTAACTTTTCAGTTAAAATTACTCCAAGGATTTCTTGGTGGTCAAGAACATAAGACTAGATAGGCCGACGGCCAAGAGAGAAACCATTTATTATTATTGTGCTAAAAGAATATAATAACAAAATGGTTCTTAATGATATTCAGCTGTACCCTTAGACCAGTGTCTTGCTCAGCCATCATCAGAGAAGCTTCTTCCTATAGTAAATGGGAACAAATACAGAGATCCACAGCTCAACAATGTGTGGAAAGTGAGAGGCCTTGGAACATTCAGTCCTAAACAGGATGTCTCCATCAAATCCCTCCCCCCAGGGCTCAGGGAACCCTGCAGAAGGGACAGAAAGATTGTAAGAGCCAGGGGGAAGGGAAGACACAAAGGAGACAGTGCCTTCTAGACATGAAAGGACTCACATATATGTAAACTCGCAGAGACTGTGGCAGCATGCACAGGGCCTGCACAGATCCAAACCAGAAGGGGTCCCAGGATTGAGAGAGAGAAGTGAACATAATAACCTCCCATCCCAAAGCCAGAAGCTGTCTCCAATTGTCATCCACTTGCAAAGGGCCAATTAGTTTTCTCCAACAGAGTCTCACTGGGAATACAAACCACACTTAAGGTCAGGCTCCATGCCCAGCAGTAGAAGGCCAATTTAAAACCAAGTCAATGGTATTTTTGCAGTTTTTTCCCTTACTAGTCTTTTGGTTAAATATTATGATTTCTGATTTAAAAAATTACTCCTAAGTAAGAAGTTCTCTGGGAAATGAGAGGAAGCTTTTAAAAGAAATTTATGAGATCAGAAAGAAGAAAACATTTCAATTTGTTTTACTCGGAAAGCCCCTGAGAGCTGGGAGACCAGAAAGCCTGTACAGCCATGCACACTCTCGAAAACCTTGGCACTTTCTCGACTCGATTGCTTATGAGGAAAGGAGGCAGACTGAAGAAACAAGAGCAAACTTTTCCCCCATTACATTTCAGTAAATTCTAGGTTGCTGCTGTGGACTAAACTTTATCTTCCTCAAACTCATTGAAAGCCCTTAGCCATAGTGTGGCTACTGAGTTTGGAAATGGGACCTATAATTATGGTGATGATAAAGGTTAGATGAGATTGGAGCCTTAGCAACACAGGGTCTGTATCCTTAATTGCAAAAGGAATGTGATAACCCTGTCCCTCTTTCTTCATATCTGCCCAGAGGAAAAGTCACGTGAGCACTCAAAGAAGGTGACCATACATAAGCTGGGAAGAAGGTCCTCACCACGACTCATAAGAACACCATGAGCTTAGATTTCTAGCTTCCATAGTTGTGAGAGATCAATTTCAGTTCATATACAAACTATGATATATTTGTTATGGCAGTCCTGGCAGGCTAATACAAGTGTAGTAGAACTATATCCGTCTGTCAACTTTTATTCCACTTAATTTTTAAGTTTAAAAGTTCCAATAAAAGTCATGGATCTATTTATATATGTCATATTAAAGAAGTGTTAAAGACCAGTGATGTGTGAAGTTGTACTGCCAGATAAGTTCATTTTTCAAAATATCACCGAATAAAGAAGTCTCTTTGACTATCAGCTTAAATGAAGAGCAAAAATCTATTTCAGGGTAAGCTGTTTGAAATGAATGAATAACTAAGCCTACATTCAAGGGAAGGAATATAAAACCTGACCCTATCTAGCAATAGAAGGTGTATGAAGTTGTATACCGTTTCTTGTACTGACACATACCTGACATAATTTAGCATTTCTAGCATTTTTGTATACAGTTCAATGTGTTAAAAAACCATACGAAATGTTGGGCAGCATTACCAACCATCTGTCTTGGTAACTCTTTTCTATACCCATTAAACAATATATTTCCATTCTCCACCCCACTCTCATCAGCCTAGCCCCTGGCATCTACTTATTGTTGCTGTGATTTTGACTAGTTTAAGTACCTTATTTGAGAATAATACACTAGTACTTTTTTGTAACTAGTATTTCACTTAATATAATGCCGTCAAGGTTCATCCATACTGTAGTCTATGGCAGGTTTTCTCATTCTTAATTGTCTGCCCAGTCATCTATGAAAATGTGCACTGTTTTAACAATTTTAGCTGCTGGGAATAATGCAGCAATGAATATGAGAGAGAAAATGTCACTGAAGATTCTGATTTCACTTTTTTAGGTATATACCCAGAAATGGAATTACTGGATTGGAAAGTAAAGTGTTACTTTTACATACTTATTATTTTACATTCCTACCAACAATTTGTCAGGCTTCTTCCTTGTCCAGCATTCTCTTAAGGGGCATGCTTGTTATCTGTTGTTGTTTTGCTAATTAATATTCTTACTGGGCTGAGGGAGTATTGTGTCTTTAATTTGCATTTTCTGATGATTAGCAACACTGAGCTTTTTGTTTTTGTTTCATATTCCTTTCAACAACTTGTGTGTCTTCTTCTGAAAAATGTCTGCTTAGGTCTATTGCTCATTCTAAAATTATTGGTATTTTTCTCTTTTTAATTTATTCTTCTCTCAAACAATATATCCCACCCACAGTCTCTCCTCCATTAACTCCTCCCAGCCATACCCCCAGATCCATTCCACTTCCATTTTCATTCAGAAATGATCAGGTCTCCCAGGAATATCCGTCAAACATAGCATAACAAGATTGGATAAGACTAGACACAAATCCACATATTAAGGCAGGACAAGGCAATCCAGTAGGAAGAAAAGGGTTCCAAGAGCAGGCACAAGAGCCAGCCTACAGTCCACAACCCCAGAGAACCTAAACAACAAAGAGGACCCTAAGAGAAACATACATGGATATACATAGGAAAGAGAGAAAGACAAGCTCTCCTGAGTAAATTGGGAGCATGGGGGTCAGAGGAGAGGGTAAAAGGGGAAAGGGGAGGAAGGGAGGGGAACAGAGAAAAATGTATAGTTCAATAAAAAAAAACTTAAAAAGAATTATCAACACTCCACACTCCCACTGTTAGGAGTCCCACATGAATACCAAGCTACACAATCATAAGGTATATGCAGAAGATCTAGTGCAGACCCATTGCAGGCTCTGTGATCGCCACTTCAGTCTCTGTGAGCCACTATGAGCCCTGCTAGGTTGATTCTGTGGGCCTTGTTCTCCTGGAGCCTTGGTAGTAAAGTAGGTACTGTTACTCTCATATTACTTTGTTGTTGATTGTTTTGTGTTTTAACTTCCCTATGTGCTCTGGGTATTAGTCTATTACCAGAAGTAGAGCGTAAAAATATTTTACCTTTCTGCATGTATTTTCACTTTTTCTTTCCTTTGTTCTGTAGAAGTTTTTCAGTTTAATGGAACACAGCATCACTGTTTTTGCTTTTGTTTCCTGTGCTTTTGGAGTCCCTCCTCCATCCCAAATTCTCACTCATTTTGTGTCTACTTGTTTCATACTTTCAGGCCATAACTTTAAGTCTTTAGCTAATTTTGATTGATTTTTGTGTAAGATATAGGTCTACTTTCCTTCTACACATGAATAGCCAGTTTATCCCAGAACCACATGTTGTATAGTCTCGTCATCTTTCTCAAAAATCCGCTCACTGCATATGTGAGGTTTATTTTAAAGACCCTATTTTTTGCCATTGCGGACAATTTCAGGTTATTTTGAATTTATTCTGTGTCCTAAGACTCAAGAATGGGAAGATAAGAATGTTCCATGGGAGGCTGGAGAGATGACTTAGCAGTTAAGAGCACTGATTGCTCTTCCAGAGGTCCTGAGTTAAATTCCCAGCAACCACATGGTGGTTAACAACCATCTGTAATGAGATCTGGTGCCCTCTTTTGTCATAGAGGCATACATGTAAATAGAGCACTCATATGAATAAATAAATAACTTAGAAATGACTGTTCCTTGGGTATGAGAGTGTAGATTAGTGATGACAGCATGTGCTTAGCATATGTGAGGTGCTGGGTTTAATATTCAGCAACACACACACACATTTTATTAGTACCCTGAACCTTTATTTTCTTATAACTCACATTCAGACTGCTTTCTCATTTATTGCTTTTAAATGTTTATGATTCAATGCTCATTGAAACTGAATACTGATGGGTAAATTACAATTCACATAAATGATTGAAAATAAACTATAAATATTAATTAAAGATAATATGTATAGAGAGACTAAAGATTTATAAAATTATAGATCAGATTTACACACAGATTATATAAATAATGACAACAAATCAGGAATTGCGATAGAAAAGTGAGCCAAGGATGTAGCAGAGGAAAAAAACCAGTTGGACAAGAATCGGTGAAGAATACTCAACTTCACTAGTAATCAGGTAAATGAGTATCAGAATGATTGCTCATTTTACAATCATATATATATTTAAATATATGTGTGTGTATTTAAATCAATGCCTGATTACATCAAGTGTTGAAACAATGTTGAGAAGTAGAAAATCACACACTTGTAGTGAAAGAGCAAATTGGTTCAATCACTTTGGAGAGCCATTTGGAAACACATGATAAGCACTCCCTAAGACTCACAATTATACTTGTATGGGTAAGCACTCCCTGTGGCTTAGTAATTACACCTGTAAGTATGTGCCCTAGAGACAAATCTCTAGCATATATAATCTCCATAGAGAGTTTTTGGTAGAGTTTTATCCAAAAACTCTACCAAGGAACTCCTACAGCTGATAAATGCCTTCAGTGAAGTGGCAGGATACAAGGATATAAGTCCTCTCTCCTCATAATAATCAAAACACTAAACATACAGAATAAAGAAAGAATATTAAGAGCAGCAAAGGAAAAATGCCAAGCAACACATAAAGGCAGAGCTATCATAATTACACCTGACTTATCAATGGAAACAATGAAAGCCAGAAGGTCATGGTCAAGCATTATGCAGACATTAAGAGACCACAGATGCCAGCCCAGACTACTATACCCAGTAAAACTTTCAATCATCATAAATGGACAAAACAATATATTCCATGACAGAACCAGACTTACCTAATGCCTAGCCACAAACCCAGCCCTACACAAAGTACTAGAAGGAAAACAACCCAAAGAAGTTAGCCACATCAACAAAAACACAGACAATAGATGATCTTACAGCAGCAAGTTTCAAAGAAGGGAAAAACATACACACACAAGAACATGACCCACAACAAAAACTAAAATAACAGGAACTAGTAATCACTGGTCATTAGTAGCCCTTAATATAAATGGACTCAACTCACCTATAAAAAGACACAGGCTAACAGACTGGATACAAAAACAGAATCCATTCTTGTACTGCATACAAGAAACACACCTCAACCTCAAAGACAGACATCGTCTCAGAGTAAAGGGTTAGGGAAAAAAATATAACAATCAAATAGACCTAAGAAACAAGCTGGTACCTTTTCATGGTGGCGGGTCCTTGGTGAGTGCCATAGCTTCAGATCCACCTGCTCAACTGGACTGGTAAGAACAACCTCTAGCCCCCAGGCGCTCTGCTCTATTGGGAGGTCCCCTCTCCCCCTCCCCCGGATTTTCTGTGTCCCACTCCCCAAGAGTGTTCCTGGGCAAAGCTCCCCTTTGACGGGGGCCCAGTTCCCCTGCAGCACTGCTGGGACCTTAGAAGTGGGTGGGTCCAGCATAAACCTGCAGGGCTCCAGCAGAGAAGCCAGCCCCTTTAATTTTTGCTGGTCCTTGGTGAACACCACTGCTTCAGATCCCTCCAACTGGAGTGGACCAGAGCAATCCCCCCCCAGACCAAGCAAATGACCACTATCTACTACTAGTTGATCCACCTGGAGA
>JAQHUG010000075.1:495869-516650 GCA_028555095.1 Dicrostonyx torquatus
CAGGAAATAATCAAATTGAGAGCTGAAATCAACAAAATAGAAACAAAGAAAACAATACAAAGAATCAATGAGACAAAGAGTTGGTTCTTGGAGAAAATCAACAATAGACAAACCTTTATCCAAACTAATCAAAAGACAGAGAGACACTATCCAAATTAACAAAAAAATCGAAATGAAAAGGGGGACAACAACAGACATGGAGGAAATCCAGAGAATCATTAGGTCATATTTCAAAAACCTGTACTCCAAAAAATTGGAAAACCTAAAGGAAATAGACAATTTTGTGGATAAATATCACTTACCAAAAATTAAATCAATACCAGATAACCAAATTAAATAGACCTATAACTGCTAAAGAAATAGAAACAGTCACCATAAGTCTCCCAACCAAAAAAATTCCAGAGCCAGAAGGTTTCAGTGCAGAATTCTAAAAGATTTTCAAATAAGAACTAATACCAATACTCCTCAAATTGTTCCACACAAAAGAAACAGAAGGAACATTAGAAAACTCTTTTTATGGGGCTGCAATTACCCTGATACCCAAATCACACAAAGACATTACTAAGAAAGAGAAATACAGACCAATCTTCCTCATGAACATTTGGTGTGGGAAGTCCTGTATATGTGTTGCTTTTATTGATTAATGAATACAGAAGCTGTTTCGGCCAGTGGCTTAGCAGAATAGAGCTAGGCAGGGAGAACTAAACTGAATGATGGGAGTAAGAAGGCGGAGTCAGGTGGTGCCATGTAGCCACCAGAGGGGAAAGACGGCGAGCTGCCAGTTGGAACCATGCCAGCAGGCTACGAGCCTTGTGGTAACATATAAACGAATAGAAATGGGTTAATTTAATATGTTAGAGGTTTTTAGGAATATGCTAGGGTCATTGGCCAAGCACTGTTTTAAAAATATAGTTTCTGTGTGATTATTTCAGTTCTGGGTGGCAAGGAACAAACAAACAATCTCCTTACAGCAAACATTGATGCAAAAATACTAATAAAATACTGGCAAACCGAATCCAAGATCACATCAGAAAAATCATCCATCATGATCAAGTAGGCTTCATTCCAGAGATGCAGGGATGGCTCAACATACGAAAATCTGTCAATGTAACCCACCATAAAAACAAACTGAAAAAAAACCCACATGATCATCTCATTAGATGCTGAAAAAGCCTTTGACAAAATACAACATACCTTCATGATAAAGGTCTTGGCGAGAGCAGGGATACAAGGATCATACATAAACATAATAAAGACAACATACAGCAAGCTAACAGCCAACATCAAACTAAATGGAGATAAACTCAAAGCAATCCCGCTGAAATCAGGAATAAGACAAGGTTGTCCTCTCTCTCCTTATTTAATATAGTAATGGAGGTTCTAGCTAGAGCAATAAGACAACAAAAGGAGATCAAGGGGATACAAATTGGAAAAGAAGATGTCAAACTCTCACTGTTTGCTGATGATATGATAGTTTACATAATTGACCCCCAAAATTCTACCAAGGAACTTCTACAACTCATAAACAGGATACAAGATTAACTCAAAAAAAAAAACAGTAGCCCTCCTTTATACAGATGATAAATGTGCAGAGAAAGATATCAGAAACATCACCCTTCACAATAGCAATGAATAACATAAAATATCTTGGAGTAACTCTAACCAAACAAGTGGAAGACCTGTATGACGGGAACTTTAAATCTTTGAAGAAAGAAATTGAAGAAGACACCAGAAAATAGAAAGATCTCCCATGCTCTTGAGTAGGTAGAATTAACATAGGAAAAAGGGCAATCTTACCAAAATCAATCTACAGATTCAATGCAATGCCCATCAAAATCCCAGTAAATTTCTTCACAGACCTCAAAAGAACAATACTCAACTTCATATGTAAGGACAAAAAATCCAGGATAGCCAAAAAAAATCCTGTACAATAAAGGAACTTCTGGAGGCATCACAATCCCTGACTTCAAACTCTACTACAGAGCCACCATACTAAAAACAGCCTGGTACTGGCATAAACACAGACAGGAGGACCAAGTAAACAAATCGAAGACCCAGATATCAATACACAACCTGTGAACACCTGATTTTTGACAAAGAATCAAAAAATATAAAATGGATAAAAGATAGCATATTCAACAAATTGTCCTACCATAATTGGATATCAACATGTAGAATAATGAAAATAGATCCATATCTATCTCCATGCACAAAACTCAAGTTTAAATGGATCAAAGACCTCAATATAAAGCCAGCCACACTGTACCTTATAGAAGAGAAAGTGGAAAGTACATTTGAACGCATTGGCACAGGGAACCACTTCCTAAATATAACCCCAGCAGCACAGACACTGAGAGACACAATCAGTAAATGGGACCTCCTGAAACTGAAAAGCTTCTTCTGTAAAGCAAAGGACACGGTCAACAAGACACAACAGCAGAATGGGAAAAGATCTTCACTAACCCCACATCAGACAGAGGTCTGATCTCTAAAACATACAAGGAACTCAAGAAATTGGTCATCAAAAGAACAAATAATCCAATTAAAAATGGGGTACAGACCTAAACAGAGAACTCTCAACAGAGGAATCTAAAATGGCTGAAGGACACTTAAAAAAATGCTTAATATCCTTAGCTATCAGAAACATGCAAATAAAAAAAATCTGAGATTCCATCTTATACCTGTAAGAATTGCCAAGATCAAAAACACTGATGACAAATTATGTTGGAGAGGTTGTGGGTAAAGGGAATATTTCTGCATTGCTGGTGGGAGTGCGAGCTGGTACAATCCCTTTAGATATCTACAATTGTATGATTCCCTTCACACTGATGTGAACTGCTTGGTTATTTTGTAAGTTCTTCCTCCTAATTTCTTTCTTAATTTTTCTTTTATGAGGAGAAGGGAGATGGATGAACAAGAACAAAGTAGGGACCAAAAATGACATAATGAAAAACATTACTTTGAATATCAGTTTTAAAATATGAATTAAAAAAGCACATGAATGATGAGTCAATTAATTGTAGTTATTTAATTGTAGTTATACATTCTTTCCTGTGTGTCACTTCTCTACAAGTTTAATGAATGTAGTCCTTGTGGATGCTGCATTACTAAATTTTGTCCTCAAACTTATATTGACTTAAAGGATACAGTAATGCTGGACTCCATTTCTTCTGGTAAGGGTGTAAAGGGACAAGTGGAGCAGGAAACCAACCAATTACTGAGCACTCTGATTCTGAACCCGGAGTCAGAGAAGGAAACATACCCTGTATTTGAGGCCTGAGCCAGGAAAGAAACATCTTTATCCCTCCACTCAGAACTAAAGACATGTGCCCTGGCTCTGAAACTAGTGTCAAAGAAACCCACTTTATCCCTAGAATCAGAGCCAGTGAAAGAAATATGCCCTGGTCCTAAGATTAGAGTAAAAAAGCTAAGAAGGACAGAACACAGTTTGGCCATGAAGTCAGAGCCATCTCTGTCCTGGACCATCTAAACTGACCAATCCCTGAGCAGGGAAAAATTATCCAATCCCCTTTCTCCCTGGGAAGACTTGGCCCCTAAGAAGCCCTATATAAGCCTCTCCACTCCTTCAGTTGAGAGCTGTCCTTAAGTGGCAGATCAGCCTCTTTCCTGGACTCCTCCTTCCCAAATAAATCTCTTTCTCAAAAGAGTCTTGGGTGATGACCTTCATTAGCTGGCAGAGAGAAGGCTCCTTAAGCGAGGCTGAGCAAGGCCAGCGGAGGAAAATTAACAACTTTTCGCTGGAGCCAGAGGAGATTGCTACATTTCTGCTGGGGCTTCCCCTAGCAGTGTAAGCAGAAAAAACCATCTTGGGCGGGAGAAGAAGCAGATAGCTCTGCTAGGACGCTCCCATAAGGGAACAGAGCAGAGCTCAGCTGCAGCGGCTCTCCAGGAAAAGAGCAGGATCCCTATATCCTGCGGGGAGACCATCCCCCACCGCACCCCAACTGTAGGTAGTCTGCCTTCCTGATAGTCAGGACACCTTTTCCTCCCATTGCAGCTCCAGCCTCCAGAGCTGTCCTATTGCAGCTCTAAGTATCTTGGCTTTCCCATAGTCAAGACACCTTTCATCCACGGCTGAGATGTTCCATTGCAGCTCTGGCTTCCAGAGATGTCCTATTGCACCTCTAAGTATCCTGGCTTCCCAATAGTCAGAAAATTTTTCATCCGGGGATGAGCTGTCCAATTGCAGCTCTGGCATCCAGAGCTGTTCTATTGCAGCTCTTGGTAGCCTGGCTTCCTGATAGTCAGGACACCTTTCGTCCAGGACTGAGCTGCCCCATTGCAGCTCTGGCCTCCAGAACTGTCCTATTGCAGCTCTAGATATCCTGTCTTCCTGATAGGACACCTTCGTCCAGGGCTGAGTTGACCCATTGCGGCTCTACTCCTCCAGAGCTGTCCTACTGCAGCTTTACCTTTTCACAACTGTCCTATTGCGGCTCTAAGTATAGCCTGGCTTCCTGTTAAGTCAGGACATCCCCATACCACTGCTGTACCACATTCCACTACAGAGGGGACTACTGCCAATATACTTAAGTATTGTTTTGTGGTAGAATTTGGAGGATGCCACCAAGGGTGGTTGATCCTTGACATAGTTGTAGCTTGGCTTCAGGGAAAAAAGGAAACTAAAGTTCGATTGTTTCCTTTCTGGAACTGATAATTCGTATTGGTGTCATTTGCAGTTCTGTTTACTGGCTTTAGTTTTGTTATGCGTACCTTTAGAGACAGAGTTTCAGAGAGCTATAAATTCCTTAAGGTGTATAAACAGCAGACTCAATGCTTGAACTGTGTACATTGTCGATGCAAATATTTTTAGGTTTGAAACCTAAAAATCAAGGCTGAAGAGAGCAGTAGAAGGAAGTGGCCAGTTCTTGGCATCCATACATGGGACCATGGGATTCAAACCAAATCTTTGGGTTCGGGGGTGAGCTTGAAACACAGAAACTAGAAATTTTGTTCTTGAGTTTTATGTAAGAATCTCAGACACAAACCTGCTCTTTGTTTATGGCATCCACTGTGCCTGGACCGCCTCCACCCCAGAGCAGGATTTTATCTATCAATTGCCCCCACCCCTTTGTAAGCCTCTGTCTTAGCTTGTTTTCTGCTCACAAAAGGACCTGACCTTTACATAGAAGTTGGCTGGGCTCTCAGTGCAGCTGTGCAGTAGTACTGAAAAGAGCACAGCCAGTTTCCCAGAGGGAATGTCTTCCTTCAGTGTCCAAATTCCAACAAATACTAGCAAAACGATGCAATGCTCATGAGATGCTGATTGACTAGGCCAGCAGGCAGGAACCCATGGCAGTGGTTTGGGGAAAAGCTTAAGGACGTTTCTCTTGTCCAATTTTGGTTCTTCTTGATCTCCTTTAGACTGAGCCTCAGCATATTATAAAAACAATCACAATATTTTCTCATATGTACCGAAAGTCAAAGCACACTCCTTAGGGTCCCAACTTGGAAAATGTTTCCAGAACTGGTGATGTGGACTGATGTGCTTTCTGTTGCTGTGATAAACGCCATGGCCAAAAGCAGCTCGGGAAGGAAAGGGTGTATTTGGTTTCCACATCCCATTCATAGTCCATCACTTAGCGAAGTCAGAACAGGAACTCAAGCAGGAGCAGAGGTAGGAACTGTGGTGAACACCCATTGCTGGCTTGTTCTCTATGGCATGCTCAGTTTGCTTTCTTACGTACATTAGGACCACCTGCTTAGGGGTGGTGGTACCCACAGTGGGCTGGGCCCTTCCACAGCAGTCATTAATCAAGAAAATGTCCCACAGACATGCCTACAGGCCAACCTAGTGATGATACATTTTCAACTGGGCTTCCATCTTCCCAGGTATCCTAATCTGTGCCAAGCTGGCAAAAGATAACCAGCACATGGTGGACCATTTTATGCTCCAACACAATTATGGCCACAGATCAAGAGCATTTCATGGCTGTCTTGTGGTTTTAAGAAATTCAAGATGGAGTCAGGTGGTGATGGTGCACGCCTTTAATCCTAGCACTCAGGAGGCAGAGGCAGGCAGATCTCTTTGAGTTTGAGGCCAGCATGGCCTACAAGAGCTAGTTCCTGGACAAGCTCCAAAGCTACAGAGAAACCCTGTCCTCAAAAAACCAAAAAAAGGAAAAAAAAGAAATTCAAGATGGATTTTCTTCTTTAGCAGAACCCAAAGCTTTTTCCTTCTTTGACACAAATGTCTAGTGACTTCTCAACTCATCAACTTGACCTCAGTTCCCATGACAAGCAATAACTGTGTCCGCTTATCTGTGGTCCAAATCAGCAATTATAGGCCACATGGAATCCTCTTTTCCACACAGCAATGTCATAGCCAACATTTTGACACAATGGCCCTTATTACTACAGCTTTAGTACATATATTCTGAAGGTGATCATACCTCTAAAGCTAAATTTAGAAAGAGCGTAGGGAGACTGTGGGGTCTCCTTAAGCTTTGTATGTACACATACAAAATTATGTTGTGAGAATCAAATAGAATCTAGTTATTAGTGCATTTGCCATTCTGTATGACCATCACCACTAAACCCAGACTATTTCTGCTCTTTACCTCTTAGGAGTCACTTCCAGCCCTCCTCTCACACCCTGAGAACCACTAGCCAACTTTCTATTCCTATAGCCATTTTAGTATACATATTAAAAGTCCACCTGTGTTGTAGCTTATATTACTACTTCATTCTCATTTGGGGCTGAGTCATAGGCCATTGGGTAGATCACTGTTACTTATCTGCTTTTTCAGTTGATAGGAATTTGGCTTGTTTCTACTTTTTAGCTATGAAATAATACCACTATTAACTTCACGTACAAGCTTATTAATGTGTTTGTTTGTTTGCATTTCTTTTGAGACAGGGTCTCACTATGTAGCTCTGGCTGTCCTGGAACTCATTATTTAGACTAAGCTGGCCTCAAACTCAGAGATCCTCTGCCCTCCTCTGCCTCCCAAGGGCTAGTATTAAAAGCGGGAGCCACCATTCCTGGCCATGTGAAAGCTTTTGTACAAACAGATGCTTTTAGTTTTCCCGGCTTGCTGGGTCACAAAGGAAATCTCATTTAATTTTAAGAGAATTGCCAAACTGTTTCACACAGTGGCTGCACTATTTTTATCCTTACCAGGAATGGATGAGGTTCTCAATTTCTCTTTGTCCACACCCAAGTGTGTCATTCTTTGACTTTTATTTTATGGTACAACCATTCTCTTGGATGTAAAGCAACGTAGCATTGTTATATTGATATGTACTTCTCTAATGATAGACAGCGTCAGCCATAGTTTCACAAGGTTTGTATATCCTTTAGAAAAACGTCTATTCAAGATCTCCTGAGTAAATTGGGGGCATGGGGACCATGGGAGAGGGCTGAAGGGGAGGGGAGAGGCAGGGAGGGGAACAGAGAAAATGTAGAGCTCAATAAAAACCAATTTAAAATAAGAAAAAAATAAAAAAGAAAAACATCTATTTCATCTCCGGAGCGTATCTGTAGCTTTGTCTTCCAGTCCTGGTGTGGGCTGTGTGGATTTTGACTGGTCCATTATTCTCTTGTGAACTCACAGCATTGCTTGTGCATGGAGTTTTCTTGACTCCATTCTGTGGGCTGTAGATAGTTTAGATAAATTCCACCCAGCTGTGTTGCTGGGTTATTGTGTCCCCACAGGGTCAGAAGTAGCTGGTGGCGACGAAGGGCCTGAAGCTCTGTTTCCAGTTTGAGCAGTCTCGCTTTTCCATGTTGAGACACTGCAAAGCTACTTCCAGTTGGTGACTTCAGAGAGAGGGAGAGTCAGTTTGCTTTAAGCATGTAGCCCCTGGTAAATCCAGTGGGGGAGCCCACACCATAAGTGTATGGGCAGTACAAGCTGGACTTGGTAGGTTATTTCAAAAAGAAAAGACACAAAGTTAGGAAGGGGGATAGAGAAGTGGGGAGGTGGATCTGGGAGGAGTGAGTGAGGAGTGAGGGGTGAATATGATGAAAACATACAGTAAGAAATTCTTAAAGAGTTAATAAAATATACCACGAAAGAAAAGCATCTATTCAAATATTTGGATCATATTTGTTTGAGTTTTATTATTTTCATTTCTACATTTTGAATACATATACCTTGCCAGATATAAAAATTTTAAGCATTTTCTCCTATTACATAAATTTAGCTCTTATTTTCTTTTTGTGTATTTATTTGAGACAGGGCTTCACTATGTAGCTTTGGCTGGCCAGGAGCTCTTTGCCTAGACCAGACTACCCTCGAACTCACAGATATCACCTGCTTTGGCCTCCCAAGGGCTGGGACTGAAGACGTAGTGTCACCTGTGGTCTACTTTCAGTTTCTTAATGGTGGCCTTTGAAGCCCCCCAAATTAAATTTGGATTAAATCTAATTGACCTAGCTTTTCCTCATGTCAGTTTGCAAGAAATGATTTGCTAATACAAGGCCACAAATATTTATATAAATCCACTCTACTTAATATAATATCATAAAGACCTAGAGATAATTTTTCTTCTAGCAGACTATAGTTTTAGATCTTACCTATAAGTCTGATGCATTTTAACTTAACTTTATATAGCTTGTGAAGTGGGAATCCAAATTCGTTCTTTTCCTTAGATAGCTGTAATTCCATTTTTCATTTGTTTGTTTTCAGACAGAGTCTCTCTGTGTTGCTCTGGCTGTCCTAGGACTAGCTCTGTAGACCAGGCTGGCTTCAAACTCACATAGATCTGCCTGCACCTGCCTCCTGAGGGGTGCTGAAAAGGCATGTGTCACCACCACCTGGCCCACTGTGTTATTTTTATTTTTTTGAGACAAGGTCTCCCTTTGTAGTCCTGACTGTCCCAGAACTTGCTGTGTAGACCAGACTGACCTGGAACTCACAGAGCTCCACCTACCTCTGCCTCTCAGTGCTGAAATTAAAGGTGCTCGCTACCACAGTCTGGCTCCATTGTTTTTAATTTTGATGTATACACACGTTCAGTAATTTTCTCAATAGGTGATCTATGGATTACAATTAGAATCTTAATTTATACAAAATAGCTCACATTACTAACTTCTTTCAATATCATGTAAAATTTGCTTCTATATAGCTGTTTCTCCTTTTATTGTCATTAATATCATGAATTATATATTTATATATTTTGAGTCTTTTGTTCTTGAGTTATAATTATTGATTTGCGAAGCTGTACTTCATATTATTAATATATAATATAATAAATTATTATAATATTATATATTATATTATAAAATTATAAATTAATATAATATTAATTCATATTTTAAAAATAACTATAAACTACATTTGTGAATTTTAAGTATTCTCCCACATAATTATTTTCCTGCTTTTCTTTCTTTGTTGTATGGATTTGAGTGTCCTTTCATTCCATTCCAAAGGAGTCCTACTGGCAATTCTTCATTTTTCTTTCACTTAAAATATTTAAATTAATTAACTTAATTTTTTGTGATATCTTTATGAGGTATAATGTAATATTCTTATGACTGTAATATTGAATAATTTTGTTGTATATAGAATGCTTGTGTGATAATTGTTGGATTTTCACTGTTGACTATTATTAGCCTACTTCTGCCATGCCAGTTTCTTCTGAAAATCAACTGTCAATTATACTGAAGACCCTTTATTTTCAACGAGTCACATTTCTCTTGCTTGTTGAAATAACATGGGTCGAAGAATACCAGGCTAATTTCAAGATAAACCAATTATATTTTTCTGTATTATAAAGGGCAAACTCACAAAACAGGAACAAAAAGTTCAAGCTCAGCTGTGTAGGGCGGAAACCATAGAGAGAGCACACTGTGGGCGTTTCTCTCTGGGTACCCAAAAGGTCACTTCCTAACCTGGTTCCACCTCTTAAAGATCATTGGCTGACAGAGATTCCCCATCATGTGCTGAGTTCAAAATTCTCTTTTTGATTTGGACTTGTAACAGTTTGATTACAATGAGTATAGGGGCTGATCTCCTGAGTTTATTCTGACTGGGTTTTAGGGAGCTAATTGAGCTTAAGTTTTTCATATATTTGGGGAAATTTTTGTCATCATTTTTTCAAATTTTTCTCACTTCTCTTTCTGAGACTTCTGCTGTGCAATATCTTGGTATGCTTAATATCGTTCCAGGTTTTTCTGAGATTTTGTTTATTTATTTCTCCCTAAATCTGGATGTCAGTTGATCAGTTTGCAAACGTGTTGATTGTTACTTTTACTTCATTAAATTTGTGATTTTTAATTTCTAACTATTACTTTTTAAAAACTCACTTTCCTTGGTTATTTTATTTTTTCATAAAGGCATTTATTTTATTTTTCTCTGATAATTTTTTGTTACTTTATAAATAACAGGAATCAAAATTTCCACTTCCTCCCCTCTTCCCACTTCCCTCCCGCTCCCCCACTCACCCTCCTCTCTCCCACTCCAGTCCTAAGAGAGAGAAGGGTACCCTGCCCTGTGGGAAGTCCAAAGCCCTCCCCCCTCCATCCATGCTTAGGAAGGTGTACACAGCCCTGAGTATATCTGCCTGCTCCTCTAGATTCATAAGATTTTATTGTAGACAACCAAAGCCATATGTATATCTTCTTTCTACGCCTTTCCTTCCAAGGTACTTGATTAGTCTATTGTCTACTGCCTTGAGCAGCAATGACTAAAGCACAAATGCTTTGGACAAATTTCTCTCAGGAATTTTAGCACTGGGATAAATCCAAGCAGCAAAATAAAGACAAGCTTTTTCAGTGGGTCTTCCAGACAGCCACCAGACAGATCAAATAAGGACAATTCTTTGTGTATGCAATCCACTCAGCTCCCTCTGGTACCAAAAATATGGGCTATTTTCAAGGCTAGCATGAGCTGGAGGGTGTACAATGGCACTGGAGGAAAATACCACAAAGCTTGCTGTCCTTGCTCAGATTCAGCTGCTTTTCTTGAATAAATATTTCTCATATTGCTGAACATCTTTGATTAGTCTCCAGCTTTCTGAAAATAATAATTCTAACAATATTTTGCCAGTTTCTGAAACAGAGGCACAAAATTCTAAAGTATAAATTCTGCTGACATATCTCATAGAATGTTAAAATGAAATAATCTTCATCTATCTAGGAAAGATTTGATTACTGGATAAGTCAAAGCAATCAAGTTCATACACTGTTCTGAGGTCTCAGATTTCCAAAGCATCATACTCATTTTTAATTTAGACATGTAAGTAAATCAAATGTACAAGGTTATACAGTGCTTTTCGATCCCTTTGTCTCAGTCTTCAAGTGGCTGAAGTGGGATTGCAGGGATGCACTCAGCTTTTGGGTCTTGTTCTCTGAATGGAAGAATTAATGAACTAACTTAGACAAAGAATAGAAAAGTTGGCCAGGCATGGTATTGCACAGCTTTAATCAAATAACTTGAAAGGCAGGAGCAGGTAAGTCTCTCTGAGTTTGAGGTCAGCCTGGTCTACATAGTGAGTTCCAGGAAAGTCAGGGCTAAATAGTAAGACTGTTTCAAAAATGAAAACAGAATAGAAAACTTTCCTTAGTCATGAAATAATTTGATGTCAACATGACCCAACCTAAAGTCATTCGAGAGAAGGGAATCTCAATTGAGAAAATGCCTCCAAAGGTCAGGCTGTAGGCAAGCCTGTAGGGCATTTTCTTGGTTAATAATCAATGATGAGGGCCCAGCCCATTGTAGGTGGAGCCCTCCCTGGGCTGGTGGTCTTAGGTTCTAGAAGAAAGCAGGCTGAGCAAGCCATGGGGAGCAAGCCAGGAAGCAGCACCCCATCCATGGCCTCTGCATCAGCTCCTGCTATGTTTGAGTTCCTGTCCTGACTTCCTTCACTAATGAACAGAAATATGGAAGTGTAAGCCAAATAAACCCTTTCCTCCCAACTTGCTTTTTGGTCATGGTGCTTCGTTGCAGCAATACAAACACTAAGACATTTGCTAATTTTCAGTACAATAGGTGGAGAGTTGAACCAAGGGAAAACCTGTATGAAAATTTCTCATTTCACAGAGTGAGAGTTAAGAGATAATGCTAAAATATAATGAGATCATTTTCTCACCTCTGTGGGTATTCCAAGTGAAACAAATATTATCTACAGAGTCAAGGCTAACATCCACAAATGAAAGCATACATGTAGCATTTCTATTTCTGGGTCTTGGTTATTTCATTCAGAAAGATTGTTTCCATTTGCATGCGTTTACCTACAAATTTCATATTTCTTAACAGCAGAATAAATTCCATTGTTTAAATGCACCACATTTTCATGATATATTTATTGGTTGGTCATTTTATCATTTATCTAGGCTGTGTCTCTATCCTGGCTACTATGAAGAGAAAGCAGCAATGGCACCAGTTGACACTTCCACCAGGAGGAAGTAAGGGTTCCCTTTTTCCTGCAGTCATACCAGTATTGATTTTTTTTTTAATCTTAACCATTCTGACTTGGATACAGTGAAATCTGAGGGTAGTTTCAATTTGCATTTCCCTGGTGGCTAAGGATGTTGGGCATTAAAAATAAAGTGTTTCTCTGCCATTTATTCCATCTTTTAGAGAACCCTCTGTGTGTTTCCTGCTTCATTTTAAAATTTGGTTGTTTGGCTTTTGTTTGGGTTTATTTTTAAAGATATCCTTATTAATTCTTTGAGAATTCCATACATTGTGTTTTGAGCATTTTCATTCCACTCTTCCATTTCCTCCCAGACCCACCCTTCTTTCCATATCCAGCCAACACTGTGTGCTCATTTTATTTTAAGCCATGGAGTCCCACTAGTGCTGCCTCTGTATTCGTAGTTGTGTGGCCATGCACTGGATCTTGTTATACCCACCAGGGGTCACACTCTTAAAAAACTAACACACTAACAACTCTTCCTCTTCCCGCAGCTGTCAGTTACCAATAGCTCCTCAGCTAAGGATGGGACATCATGTGCACTCTCCACCTCCATGCTGAGATTTTGTTTGCCTTGAGCTGGTTGCAGGTATTGTGCCTGGTGTTACACCTTCTGTGAGGTTACATGTGTAACTGCTCTAATGTGTCTGAGAAACATCATTTCCTTCTCACTGCTTCTGACTCTTACAGTCTTTCCACATCTTCTTCCACAATGTTCCCTGAGCCTTTAGAAGGAGAGGTGTGGGGCTAGAGAGATGGCTTAGAGGTTAAGAGCACTGGCTGTTCTTCCAAAGGTCCTGAGTTCAATTCCCAGCAACCACATGGTGGCTCACAACCATCTATAATGAGATCTGGTGCCCTCTTCTGGCCAGCAAGCATAAAGGCAGACAGGATACTGTATACATAATAAATAAATAAATAAAATAAAAATAATAAAAAAGGAGAGGTGTGATACAGATATCACATTTAGAGCTGAACACTCCACAACCACTTATTCTCTGCACCTTTACCAGTTCTGGGTTTCTGTGTGAATTTCCATTCACAGCAAAAAAGAAGCTTTCTGATGAGCTATCTACGAATGTAACAGAAGTTATTAGGAAATGGTTAAATATGTTCATTTAGCAGAATAATAGTAAGTTCTGGCATAGGGCCCGTGGCCTGTCTAGTTACAGGTTCTTGGCCCCAGTAATGGTACCAAGTGTGGGTTCTATTTTGTGGTGTGAGCCTTAAATCCAACTAGAAAATGGTTGGTTCGTTCTGTAACATTCCCACCACAGTTGCATCAATGGACATATCTTTGCAGGTAGGTCATTACTGTAGTTTACAGGGTTCACAGCTGGAGAAGATTGGTGATTACTTTTCTCTTCTGATAGCATGTACTACCACAGCTAGCCAATAGAGACGGCACTACCAGGTCAATACCATCTTTATTTCTCCATGGTCTACGATTCAAGAATGTGTTGTCTTTCAGCAATAGGGTCTTACTGTCAAGTTTAAATGGATAACCAAGAGCAATGACAATGGTCTGTAATATTTGGTAGTCAATGAGACTTCTGCTGCCTGGACTTCCCCCAACACACTAGATTATATCCTCCCTCTCAAGCTGCTTCTCGTCTAGTATACCACTGAAAAGTACTAATAGGGTGAACACTCAGAACTCCTATCTAGTTTTCCCCATTCATTCTCTATATTGGAGTCAGAATGGCTTTTCAAAAGTTTGCTTTTTAAGGATTCTATTAGAACATGTTAATTCAAAATGAGAATGAGTTTTATTACATTTTCCTACAGACAAACAATGTATTTTAATAATCACATTTGCCACTTGCATTTCCCCTTCCTAGTCCTACTGTTCCCTTACTTTATCCCAACTAGTGCGCCCTCCTTAAGCAATGAGTTTCTTATTGGATAATAAATGGGTAAGGAATTATTTACAAGATCATGAACTATACCACGAAGAAAACTGTTTCTACCTCTCTCAGCAGCCATTAACTGGGTCTGGATTCTCATGGGTGAGGAGGGTCTGGAAGCTGTTCTTTCACACAGACAACAGTATCCTTTGCATTACAGAAGCTTTCTTTTGATTTCATGAGTTCCCACTTTTCAATCGTTGGCCTTATTTACTGAACAACTTATTCTGAAAGTCTATATGAGTATCTGCATTTTTACATGTACACTCCTTTTTTATAGTGTGGTGGTTTCAGGGCTTCAGAGCTAACGCTGAATGCCTTTGGTTTATATGGAATTGTACAGGGTGAGAGATGACCTTCAATTTCACTCCTTTACATGTGGATTTCCCATTTTCCCAGAACTGTTTGTTGAAGAAACTCTTTCCCCAATGTGTATTTTTCACATATTTGTCAAAAATTAGGAGGCTAGCTGTAGCTGTACGGGCTTGTGTCTAGCTATTCTGTTCTTCCCCCATTGTGGTTTTGTGCCTGTACCATGTTGTTCTGTTACTATGGCTCTGATCTAAAACTTGAAATCAAGGATGGAGGGATGTATAGCTTTACTTATTTGCTTACGATTGTTTTGGTTATCCAAGGACTTCATGCTTCCAAATGAAGCTTGAGACTGTTTTTACTGTTTCTGTGAAGAATGGCATTGGAATTTTGTTGGAGAGTGCACTGAACCCGAAGATTGTTCCTACTAAAATAGCAATTTTCAAGATACTTGTTCTTCCAACACATGAGCATCAGTGGTCCAAAAGTATGATTTGGTCAGGACTATTCCTTTCTTAAAATCTTGCAAATATTACTTCATTTTCCCCATGGTCTTTACAATGATGTTATTCATACCTAAGGCCTGATCTTCCCTGGTTTTCCTCTTTGTAGGTTGTGGCTTCAACCAATCTGTCACTTTCCTAATACACTATCCTAATGCATTAGCAGATTTCCAAATCTGGTGTATCTCTGAATGGAGTATCCTCATTTTCTGTTCCAACCTCCTTACAGTCACTGACTCTAAAAATTTCTGTGATCCTAATGGGCTTTGTTCCACTCCTCTTATGTGCTTGCATAAATCCTAAATCCTAGACAAAGTCATCAAATGAACAGTAGGAGCAGACACCATGGGAAGGCTGTATATGGCTTATGTGCAGCTGGACACTTGGGGTTTGTCCTCAGGGAAAGTGATTCAGCTCCATGTTGCCCTCTTTAAGAGCAAGTGACAATAGTCTTATCAGGAGAGCAAAAAGTGTCCCCATTTTAGCGAGGCATGATGATGGCATATACCATTAATCTCAGCACTTGGGAGATGGATTCAGGCAGATCTCTGTGGGTTTGAGGCCAGCCTGGTCTACATAATGAGTTCCAGGACAGCCAGAGCTACCTAGTGAGACCCCGTCTCAAACAAACAAAAAAAAAAACAAAAAAACAAAAAAACACCAACAAAACAAATAAACAAAGAGGCAATGTTTTGACAGCAAAGAAAGCAAACTTGGTGCCAATTTCCTGGGAAATGCTAGTAGTACTGGAATCTCAGTATCTAAAGACCTTAGCGGAAACTGAGATCAGGTGCAGTCCATGTCACGAGGCAAAAGAGATCTATAGAGCTCATTTCCAGTCAATCCTGAGAGGGTTTCTGCTCTCAGTCACCATGCTACTATTTTTTGTAATTATCATATGCCATATTAAAATTGGTTGTTCATTTGTCTCTATAACAAATATGGATAACTTTTGAGGACAGAGACTCTGATTTCATTGACATTTATATTTCAATCACCCACACAAGTTTTGAATACTTCAACTTCTTTGAATGAACAAAATACCCTTCAAAATTTGACTTGGAAAGAACTGTAAGACAAACAATTTAACAGATCTTTCTCATTTATATGTGTTATTCATGTCTGAGCCTTTAAAAGAATGTCTTGTCTCTAAAAACTAAATGAGGAAAATATCAAAGCTGGCAAAGTACTTGGGGTTATCAGGGTGGAGACTCCTTCGTTTGTGTGCATGTATATTCCATCACTCCTTTAGCCACAGTCATGGAGGATTGGAAAATATTTACATTGGAACTTTCATTTAAATAATGTGGGTAAGCTTATCAACTTTAAGGATAATTCCTCACAGCTTAAAGATAATATTTTAAAATGAGCTATTTAATGCAACAAAATCTTCCTTGGGAACCAATTTCATTTTTTAATATCTCTCAATGTTTTGGGAACATTCTGCTGACATTCTATATGCTTGTTAGTTAAATTAGAAAGCCAGAGCAACATAGCAACAGAGGTACAATTTATTTTAGTGTAGCATCATGATTTTATTGGCTGAGACAAGGTCTCACTGTGTAGCCCTGGATGGCCTACAACTACTATGTAGACCATGATGGCCTCAAACTCAGAGATTCACCTTCCTCTGCCTCCAGAATAGATGGGATTAAAGACATATGTCTCCATGCCCAGCCCTAACTAGCGTTATGATTTTCAGTGATCCTTCTGTAATTATTATAAAAGCCCCAAGATGGCATTTTTAAAATTCCTTCTTGGTGAAACAACAAAAAGCACCTATGACACAATCTAGGAATGGAATCCCTTCATCTGTGCACAGTTTTGACAGACACAGGGTTTTCTCCTGATCCTGTTATAAATCTTAAACTACCCAAGTAGCTGTCAGCCCATCAGTGAAATAGAGAGCATGGATTAACATTAACACTTGGACTCTCATCAGTTTCAGTGAAGGGTATCATGGAATTATTCAGGAGGCAAAGTAAGTGTTTGAATACTAGGATCTACCATAAAGATATATCTGATCTGCAAATTGGCTAGTGAAGCCTGGCCTACTTTATTGAGGCAGATTTTACTCTCTTTTTAGAAAAAATAATTGTGCATATTTACAATTGTGTTTATTGAGGAGAAATTCTAAGTTAAATGTTAACAAAACACCACCAGGTGGTGGTGATGCACACCTTTAATACCAGAACTTGGGAGGCAGAGGCAGGCAGAGACAGGCAAATCTTTGTGACTTCAAGGCCTGCCTGAAAGGTCTACAGAGCAAGTTCCAGGGTAGCCAAAGCTACACAGAGAAACCCTGTCTCAAAAAACGAAACAACAACAACAAAAAATCAATCAATCAATCAAACATAAAAGTAACAAAACAAGAGGAAAATAGTAATAGTGTGCTTTCCTAGAATAGCCAAAGCTCTAAGTTTTGATCCCTGCCTGGCAAAGCTTCTCCAAGGCAAAAGCCTCATCAGAGGTCCAAAAACAATGAAGTTAGTTTAATCAAATTTCAAGTTAAAAAGAAATGTCATTTTTTTTATGTTCAATAGAACTTTATTTTGTTACCCTTTTACTGCACTGGGAATCAAAACCAAGGCTTTGGCAACAAAATCAATCTTGTCCTTTCTAAGACACGAATCAATAAATACTTACAATTGATTTTGACAAGAGGACCAAGCGAATTCAATGGAGAAAGAATGGTATTTACAACAAGTGGTGCTAGGTCAAGGATATATTCATATGTAAAACTGTACTATTTAGTAATGGAAATGTACTATATACCCTGTCTGCTGACTCTTGTCCTAGAACAATGTCTAGTGAACCTTCTTAAGACTCATCTGATGTTCTAGAAAGATACAGTGGGAATTAGTGCTTATTATTTGATACTTTTTTGGAAATTTTACTGCTGCTTATTTTTAATTATTTATCTACCCATTTATTTTTAAAGGTTTTGCACATTTATATATTTATGTTGTATATAATCCCTTCCAAGACCCCTGTTTTCTTCTCCTTCCCCTCCTAGTTTCCCTTGTCCCTCTAGACAGTTTTACTTCTACTTTCATGCCATGTATACATTTGTGACACAAACACACATATCCATATAAAATCTAGAAATTACAAGCAAGAGAAAATATATATTATTTCTTATCAATGTTATAAGTTAGATATTAATTGGTGAAGATAACATTGCAGATGCAAAATATTAACTGTTTTCTATCTCACTTAGAAAGTTATTTTGCCATATTTTTATTCCACTATTTTAAGTTTGATCTCAGGGGGCTGGAGAGATGGTTCAGTGATTAAGAGTACTTGCTGCTCTTACAAGAAACTGGGTCCTGGCACCTTTATCAAGTGGCTCAAAACTACCTGTAACTCCAGCTCAAGGGGCTCTGACACCCTCTTCTGGCATTGTTTGTCACTGCACACACATGGTGCACATATAGACAAGTAGGTACACGGTACACATAAATAAAAATAAATTCAGTCCTGAGCACTTCACACAGGTGGTTCAGTGGTTAAGAGCATACACTGTTTTTCTACATGTTGAGTCTCCCTAATTCATATTAGGGAGCTCAAAGCCACCTGTAACTCCAGCTCCTTGTGCAACTTGATGCCTCTGGCCTCCACAACACCTGTACTCACCTGCTGGCCCCCAACACACACACACACACACACACACACACACACACATACACACACGTCATTGAAAAAGTAATAATCACTCATATTTTCCCTGGGATCTATGTTATCATCTTGCTATTTTCCATAATAATGATTTCAATATTCTTTGAATTGTTCATTATTTCTTAACAGCTAGAAGTGTTATTTATTATTCATTCATGTTGGTATGACAATTTTCTCATTAGGGGTGTGTGTGTGTGTGTGTGCTCAGGCAATAACTCTACTTCCAATTTTCATTTCTAGAACCACAATTTTTTACACATATTTAAAACCATACCACATATTAGACTAACTTGACTTATCTAAAAAATAAACATATAAACTTCCATTCTAGTAGGTATATGACTTTAGAAAATTATTATATGATATTAAACTAGTAAGTATCTCTTCCTTCTCAAATGGACATTGTTTTTTTTCCTTTTGGACTTTCCCTTTCCTCAATTTTATTATCATACTTTGTAATTGTGCTCTGAGCTTTTTTTTTTTTTTGCAATCATATCATGTGATGCTAACACCTTACAGCAACCCTGACCTCACATTTGCCACCGTCTCCCTGAGTTCCTTTTAACCTAGATTTAAAGTACAGAGTGAAATGCTGTTGTCAAGCTGCCTTGGTTTCTTCTTTCTACTCCATTTGTCTTGTGTTTAATGTCAGTTGTTTTGCATCATTAATCTTGTAATCAAAACATTTGTTGGTTGAATTTCTAGCTTCTGCACCTCAGTGAGCAGCGCATTCTTTCTGATGTTTTGAAAGTTATTCTCCTTATGCTGTAAATCTTGTATTAATCTTGAACCTCCTTGACCCTCCAAAACTGCTTTCAGGGCCACCAGTTGGGAGCTAGGAGCACAGGTACATGATGTCTTCTCAAGACAACATCAAAGCTGGGGTCTTTAAGGGAGAAAGGATCACTTTCAAGGGGGTAGGTTCATATAATAATGGGGTTCTGATCATTGATATTTCAGGCATAATAATAATAGCCACCAGTAATGTGACATAATCTTCATGGGCAGCTGTTGCTCCAGGCTCACTTGTGTATGCCCTACATAAATCCAGTCACAGAAAGAGTTCATATGTTGAACACTGAAGACACTCCACTTGGAGCTTGTTTTCTTCTTGGCAAAACTGGCCTTTGGGCAAAGAACTGCCCATGCATCAACCACTGACAAAATGCACGTTGTCTGGACTGGACAAGCAGGAAACAAGATAAAAGACTGCCAAACCTTGCCAAGACAGGGTAAGACGGTTCTGAAAATTTTCCTGCCTCTGAAAATGGTCTGTCAGTTACACTAGGCCTTAGCTAAAGTTGGTTGCTCCAATGTTACAAATGAGATTTGAGTGATTGCTCAAGTAGCCAATTGTCTCTGTGATATACTGCACATTTTCAAAGATGTTTAATTGCACTTCCTGCCTACTCAAGTAATATTATCTCCCTTCTCAGGCCTTCAATGGCACTGAAGATTAGATAGCCATAGTTACCTTCCTCTTATGATATAGCCAAGCTATTTCTAACACAAGACTTAAGACTCCTTAGGACAGAATGACTATTAAAAATTTAGCATATGTTCCTTGCTTAATATTGTTTAAGCTAGCTGTAAAATTCTAATTTTATACTTGATATCTGTTCTTAGTGTATGCAGTTTTGTATGGGGTTTGGAACTCTCTTATTTAGACAAAGGGGGGAGGCAATGGGGAACCTCCTTCAGACAATGGCCTTTAAGAGGCTGGACCAGGTGGAGGCGTGACTTTTGGGTTCCCAAAACATCTATATAAAATTTCAATTATGCATGATACAATTCAGAGAAATTATTGTTACGATATACATCATATATAAAAAAATGTACACTAACAAAATTTAGCTAAAAGATAAAGGACAGGGGCTGGAGAGATGGCTCAGAGGTTCAGAGCATTGCCTGCTCTTCCAAAGGTCCTGAGTTCAATTCCCAGCAACCACATGGTGGCTCACAACCATCTGTAATGAGGTCTGGTGCCCTCTTCTGGC
>JAQHUG010000075.1:520356-572113 GCA_028555095.1 Dicrostonyx torquatus
CCTCATTACAGATGGTTGTGAGCCACCATGTCGTTGCTGGGAATTGAACTCAGGACCTTTGGAAGAGCAGGCAATGCTCTTAACCACTGAGCCATCTCTCCAGCCCCTCCAAAACTGTTTTTAACCATTTTTGTGTTGTTCACAATATCTAAAAGCTCTTATTCTACTTTCTCCTCATTTGCTATTGCTATGCTAATTTTGACATTGGTGATTTATCATTGTGGCTGTAATACCAATTTCTCTGATAACTAATAACAGTTCATGCCTTTTAATGTGTTTCACAATCATTTTGAATATCCTCTTTTGTCTAGTGACTCTTCAAGTATCTTGTCCATTTTTGTATGGGTTTTTCTGTCTTTTTCATAGTGATTTGTAAGAATTTTCTCTTTTATATATATTTATCAGTTATGTACATTTACAAGTATCTGCTCCTACTCAATGGCTTGCCTTCACACTTTTAAAATTTATTTTTAGAGTTTCACTGTGACTTCTTTTTTGAGCAGGGTTTCTCTGTGTAACAGCCCTGGCTGTCCTGGGACTCTCTCTGTAGACCAGGGTGGTCTCAAACTCAGAGATCCACCGGCCTCTGCCTCCTGAATGCTGGGATTAAAAATGTGCACCAGCACCACCCAGTTCATTGTGACATTTTAGTACATATAGATTATTATTTTTTCTTACATATAAATTTAAACTCATAGTGTGCATATAAAGAAAAGTATGTGATGTTTATCTTTGTCTTATTTTTTTAACTTGATCTTGAGTGTCCTCAATTTTTCCACAACTGTCATAATTTCTTCTTTACAACTAAATAAAAGGTATATGTGATTCCAAATTCAGTCACACTGACAATAAAGATTAATATATCTTGGCTATTGTGAACAATGCCATAATAAACATAGATATACATGTATCTCTGTGGTATGCTGATTTATAATCCTTTAGGTATAGAATGTGGAGTGGCATAGCTGGATCATATAGTAATCATATTTCAGCATTTTTTGAGAACCCTCTATTGGTTTTCAGGGTAGCTATCCAGTTTATGTTCTTACCAGTAGTGTAGAAGCATTCTTCTTAGGCCACCCCCTCACTAACATTTGTTTTCATTTGCCTTACCTTCCAAAATTTTGTCTATAATGTACTGTTAAGTGTTTCACACAGGTGTTAATTTGGGGTCAAGATCATTTCCTTTTTAAAATTCATCTATCGATCCAGAACAATAATTTTCTTTCTCCTCTGCAGGATTGTCATTGTCATAAATCAGTATCTGTGTGCACTGGATATGTTCCTTGAATCTATTATAGTTTATCTAGAATTCTAAAACACATATCACTTTGTTGTTCTTACTGTAATTCTACAAATATTGCCATCTGATGAAATTAACTCTTCTCTTTGTTCTTCTACTTTATAATTGGCTTGGCTATCCTTGGGGTCTTAGTTGCTTTTGATTTCTGTTGTGATAAGGACATTGTGACAAAGTAACATGGGGGAAAATGCTTATATATTCTGATTACAGTCCACCATTGAGGGAAGCCAAAGCAGGAATTCTAGAAGGGTAAGAACCTGGAGGAAGGAGCTGAATCAGATACGGTGGAGCACTGCTTACTGGCTTGCATCCCCTGGCTTGCTCAGTCTGCTTTCTTATAAAACCCAGAACCACCAGCCCAGGAGTGACACCATACCCAGTGGTCTGGGCACTTCTACTTCAATCACTAATCAAGACTCTGATTGTAGACTTTTTGTCAGCTGAGGCTCCTCTTCCCAGACCACTCTAGCTGACAAAAAGCTAATAGGGGCACTTAAGCCTTTTCATTATTTTCTGCATTTTAGATTAATCTTGAAAATTTCCACCAAAATGAAAAAATGCATTGAGATTTTGATTTACTTGTATTACACATACAAATCAGCTTGAATAGAACTGTGATTTTCACAGTGCCCTGTCTTTATATCCATGAACTTAATTTTTCCATTTGTTCGTTTCTACTTACTAATATTTTGTAGTTTCTCTTTAATTTTTAACATTTAACTCTTTATGGTGTGTGTCTGTGCATGTGTGTGCACATGCACATGCCACAGTGACTATATGGAAATCAAAGGACAAACTGCAGAATTAAGTTCTCTCCTCCTATGTGGGCTCTGGGAATGAAATCAGGCCATTATACTGATGGCAAGTGCCTTCACCTTCTGGGCCATCTCACCACCCTTCCCTCTTTTTACATATGTAGAAGTGTTTTAAAAGAGTCCTACATATTATATGTTATTTTAGATGGTATCTTAATTTTTTTATTCACAATTATTTTTGTTAGCATATTAAATTAATTTTTGAAACTGACTTTTATTTGTTGAAATTTTCATATTAACTTCTCAGTTCTAATACATAACTATAGATTAATTTTTATGTACACATTTATATAGTCAACATAATAGTCCAGGCATGTTCCAAGACTCTACTAGATGTCTGAAACTATGAATAGAACTAAATTCTGTATATGTTAAGATATTTATCTATACATATATGCATACCTGCAATAAAGTTTAATTTATAATAAGGTATATGAAGAGATTGGCAACAATAACTACTAGTAAAATACAGTCGTCATAATAATATATTTTGATGTGGTTTTTTTTCAAGAGCATCTCACTATGTAACCCTGGCTGTCCCAGAACTCGCTCTGGCATTGAATTCACAGAGCTCTGCCTGCCTCTGCCTCCCAAGTGCTGATATTAAAGGCATGCACCACTATGCCAAATAATCATATCATATAATGAAAGTATTTCAAAATATCTTGCACTATAGATTAAGCATATGATTTTTCTTCTTTAAGCTAAAAGCTTTGACCATTGCTTATATTTGTATGTGTGAATGTATGTATGCACTCTCCACTTCATTGATTGCTAGGGTGAGGCTCGCAGACAGAAGTCCTTAGCAATTCTCTTGTCTCTACCTCCTTCTCCCACTGCTGACTTTTTACCTGGGAACTGGAATCTCAAGTCCTCTTTGTGCTTACACAGCCAGCTCTGTTACCTGATGAAGCTATCTCTCCAGCCACCATTTTTTGCCTTTTAACTTAAAGGAAGCATTTTGCAGCTCATTTTGGTATATTTGATTTGGCAAGATCATTGCTCTTGTACTTAAGGACACCTTAATTAAAATAAAGGTTAATTGAATTAATACTATGACAATGATAGTCCATCCAGTAGCTGTCTTAGAGTAAGGGGGTGGGGGTGTGCCAAATATTCTGTGTATACACTGGACAGAGTTCTGATTCACACCACAGGCAGCATGGACAAAGACTATACAATATTCTATTCTATTGTGTTACCGAGAATGTTATGCAGTTTATAACTCATGAATTGTTTATTTCTGGAATTTTCCATGTAATACTTTCAGACCACAGTTGGCCTGAGATCAAAGAAGATTACTGAGCATTTTTCTGTGCCATTGTATATGTGTGTGTGTTTTAAATGTCTGTAGGAAAAATATTGCAAATGGCTGTCTCATGCACGACTACAATTTAATTAATTAGCTGTAGTTATCGCATAGCACTCACTCTCACCTTGCTTTCTTGCCTGGCTCCCATTTGCCACTTCTGTTGCCTGCCAAAGTGCTCAGAAAAGCATCACCATTGGCATCACCTACTGTACGAAACAGACTTGAAATACCCAATATTTGGGGTATCATACCTGTTTGGAGTGTCATGAAAAGGAAAAAGTGAGGGCTTCTGTACTCTGTGCTCGACTATGCTTCCCGGAATCTAAGTCTAACTGCTTTGCTCCTCCTGCTCAGTTTTAGAGCCTTTCAGAAATGCTCCTTGCAACTTCTGGCTCTCTTGCCATTCATTGACCACAAGAGGTCACTCAGTCCACAGTGCTAAGGCCACATCATCATTACCACTGTCTTCTTGCTTCATCTCCTTTGTTTCCTCCTCCCAGCAAAACAAAACCGAAAGACCTCTCATCGCTTAATGGATGGAAGCAAACAGACAATAATAATGTGAAATGTATATAAAAACAAAAAAATAGACAAAAGATCACATGATGAGATTTTAGTCAGATGTGTCCATCTATCCAAAACAGTCATAAACAAGACAAAATACTAGATTTCTTTATTGAATAGGCAGTCCAGGGATATTATCTCTACCGGAAAGAAAATAACAGAGAAGCAAGCTCTTCATTTTCTACTAGCTGCCTGCCTGCTAATATCTCTGAACTGAAGAGATGTAAGATTAAAGGCTATCAAGACACACAGACTTTGAAAGACATAGTCCTGGAAATGAGGACTGAAACAGTGATGAGGTGAGATGGAGGGAGCAGAGAGAAAGGAAATGAGGAGGAGGAAGAAAGGTAAATGAGTAAGAAGAAGGATAAGAGAGAGAAAACAAGAGGTCAGAGGAACAGACGGAGATGAAGAGGGAAGGAGAGACAGACAGAGAGAGAGAGAGAAAGAGGAGAGAATCTAAATCTTCTAGAGGTGTACAGAAGATTTCCTGAATTTTTAGCTGAGTACTGATTATGTTATTTGGTTTTTATGAATTTGTTCTTTGACTGTTTCAAACATACTACCAATTCATTCTGATTATTCTCAACTCCCTCTCTTATCTTACTCCTACTACATGTTATGTGACACTATCCTGAGGAGACAAGAACAAGCATCTATAGACAAAAGTCAGGGTACCACTGAAATCCATCTTGGTGAAACAATGTGTTTTATTGTGGCTACTTACAGGAGTATGGGGGAGGGGTTACTTACAGTAGCAGAAAATACAATCAGCTGAATCACCAAAAATCCCACCCCAGCATGAGTGACAGCTCACCAAAGCTAGAACCTGGAGTGCATTGTATAGTCTGCATGTAGCTCAACAGCTTGGTGAGTGTCCTTTCCAGGTAACTCAGTTGCTTTGAGCTTTAATTTTTGTTTTGTTTTGTTTTTCTAGACAGGGTTTCTCAGTAGCTAAGGAGCCTATCCTGGAACTTGCTCTGTAGACCAGGCTGGCCTTGAACTCACAAAGATCTGCCTGCCTCTGCCTCCCAAGTGCTGGAATTAAAGGCATGTGCCACCATCACCTGACTGGTTTGAGCTTCTTTCAGGCAGCTTGGCTGACTTGAAACTCTTCCAGATGTTTGAGATTGTCTGAAAGCATCTCTCAGTAGTCCATAAAGCTCATATAAGCTTAGGGTTGGAGGGATCCATGAATATGGTCAGTTTCAGGGACTTCCTGAAGCTATTGAGTTGTTTACTTCCAGAGCTTAATGAGCTTCCCTATAGGATGGAATGTTTCATCTCCCAACATAACGTCCTGTTGCTTCGCCTCCCCTTAGAACATTTTGTTGTTTCACCTCCTCTTAGAACATCCTATTGCTTCACCTTTCTTTTTAACATCCCAAATCTTAATGAGCTTCCCTCATCTCATGGGAAATTATTATACAACACCCATGTGAAACCTCCATCCCCTCCTCAGGTCCCTTTCCTATGTTCACGTCTTTTGGTTTTGTTTCACAGCCTACTGTGTTTACCCAGGTCTCTCTGTGACTATTGGTTTGGAATTTTCAAATGGAGCCTGGTGGGCTCACCAGTGGCTGCACAATTAAAGACAATGATTCCTTCTCCCCCAGAAAAAGAACCAATAGTTCAACAAGTAAGGGTGGAACCCTGTAAGTCCCTCCTTCAGGTCCAGTGTTGGGCAAGCCCAGTGCAGGAAACAACAGCTTCTGGGAATTCATAGTTACAATGTCTGTGTCATGCTCAGTGGGACAGTATTTCACAGCGTTTCTGCCTACCCTCAAGCTCTTATACCCTTTCCACCCCTTATTCCTGGTTAAACAAAAATCCCAGTGCCATGTGTGAGATATTTCCTTATGAGTTGTTGGTCCTGAAAACAATACAAGCTCTTGCCATTTCTCTTGGTTGCCCACATAGCTAGTTATTCATGAAATATTCAGGAAATACTCCTTATTTCCTGGGCCTTTTCTTGGAGAAAAAGGTAAAAATATTCTGTTTAAGGCTGAGCACTTTTCCCTCATTCTCAGCACCTTGAACAGTCAGGCAAGAGTTTCGACATTTACCTCCCACTGTTCAATGCAAAGAGAAGCTTCTCTGATTATGGCTGAAAATAGTGTTTGTCTATGTGGATAAACATAAATATTTTGAGAGGAGTTTGGTGCCATGCAGATTTAGTTAAACAATACTACTAAGTTCACTCCTAGGGCCCAGGGCCTCCCCATCCATGGGTTTGTAAAAACAGGATTTAAAGTACCAAGCATGAATTATTTTTGTAGAATTGGTCTCAAATTCAGTCTAAGAGCTGGTGCTTACCTCCACAACAGTTGCACCAATATTGCACTAGTAGGCACATCTTGCCTGACAAGATAATCATAATTTCGTAAGGTTCACAGTGAAGACCACCATACCCCCAGTCAGCCTGCATGATCACACCTGGCACTTTCAAAGTTAGAAGGATGTTTCCAGCTCCATTCTAGCTTGATTTGTCTATACCTAGCAGTAAAGGTGTGTAGTATCATCAGCAATAGGGAGGGGTCTATTAACTAGCTATGTGGGCAACCAAGAGAAATGGCAAGAGCTTGTATTGTTTTCAGGACCAACAACTCATAAGGAAATATCTCACACATGGCACTGGGATTTTTGTTTAACCAGCTATGGAACTACCTAAATTGAAAGATAAAAAAGAAACAAAGGAAGGAAACTGGAAGAGCAACTTTTATCACTCTCTTGAGCTAAGGAGTACTTCTCCCAGGCACAGTGGAAAACTCCATAATACTAAGCTCTAAGATTCAGTGCCCACAAACATATTTACTCAGTAGTGGAGACAAAAAGTCCTTGACTAAAAACCAATAAACTCTACAAGCAAGCCTCAGAAGTATAACACAAAATCAAATTGATTAAAAATACCCTAGAAAAAAATTTTTAAACATGATATACATGGAAAAAATTCTTCATTCACCAATAAAATGACACGATGACTGATATCCATTAAAAATTATGAGACATTAAAGAGAGCATAAAATACATCCTACAATGAGGATAAAAATGAACCATTTAAAATACACAAAAGAAACCAATGAGATAATTACTAAGTATAAACATTAAAACATATAACTATTCTATTTTCCAAGAAGATAAAGAAACATTTGAACATGATATGATATGCAGAAGACTAAAAGTAACATTCAAAATTTTCTGAGATGAAAAATACTCCTAAATATGAATAACACTAGATTACATATTGCAGCAGACAGAGTAGCAAATTTGAAGACAGCAAAAGAAAAATCCTTATTGAAATACAGAAAAAGATGGGTGAAAAAATTTCTGAAGTATCATTTAGACAACTTAAAGCAGCCTAATGCAGAATTCAATGTGAGAACAGAAAAACACTGAAAGAATCACAAAAACTATATGATGACAAATTTATAAATCTACAAATCTCAAAAGCTCGATGAATCTCAAACGCATGAAATATGAAGAGAAATACACCAAGACATATCTTTAACTGCTTAAAACCAGTGATAAATGGAAAAAACTTAAAAGCAGCCCTCTAGAGCTCACATTACATACAGAGGCACATTACTTCCAAAGGAACAAAGATAAGCATGGCAGTGCATTTTTCATGGAAAACAATGCAAGCTACAAGAGTGAGGAACGGCATATTTAAAGAACCAAGAGAAATAAAATTCAACCTATACCTATGCAAATTATCTCTCGATATGAATGTGAAATAAAATTATTTGCAGACAAATACATCAGCTATCATTCAGTCAGTCAAGAAATATCAAGGAAGACTCATTCAGATATGAGCTTTTGAAATGTCAGAAGAGATAGCTCTAAATAACCAATTCCATGAAAACATTAAAAGATAAACAAATAACCCATCCAACACAGATCTGTCAGAAATAACTTCATCAGAATAGTGGAAATCAGTAAACCCACTATGGCCCTTGCCTGCCCTTATGGTTCACTTCATTCCCCGTCTCAATATGCCCTTTGCTTTTATGTGAAATATATTCATTTCATTCATTACCCTTTCTTCCTCCCTTAAAGATCTTTTCACTCTCTCTCATGATGCAAACCCATGTGTTTGCATTGCACACACACACATACACACACACACAGAGAGAGAGAGAGAGAGAGAGAGAGAGAGAGAGAGAGAGAGAGAGAGAGAGAGAGAGAGAGAGAGAGAGAGAGAGAGAGAGAGAGAGAGAGAGAGAGAGAGAGAGAGAGAGAAAGAGAGAGAGGTGTGTTGGGATTTTCTTTGATCCACCAACCAGCTCACAAATAAGACACACGGAGGTTTTTATTAATTGCGAATGCTCAGTCTTAGCTTAGGCTTATCCCACTAGCTCTTTTAACTTAATTTAACCTGTTTCTATTCATGTAAACTTTGCCTTGCAGATTTTTACCTTTCTTTCATTCTGTATGTCCTACTTTCCTGCTTCCTCCATGTCTGTCTATCTGTCTGGTCCCTGGTGTTTCCCTGGCATTACTTTTTCTGTCTTCCCCCAAGTCTAAATTCCTCCTCCTACTTACTCTCCCTGCCCTGAAAGTCCTGCTCCTTTGCTATTGGCATTTCAGATTTTTATTACACCAATCAGGTGCCTTAGGCAGGCAAGGTAAAATAACAATATGTCATTACATAATTAAACAAATGCAACACATCTTTACATAGTCAAAGAAATATTCTTCTACTTAAACAAATGCAACTCATCTTTACAAAGTTAAACAAATGCAATTCATCTTTGCATAAACAAATATTACACAAAACTCATACACACTGTGCATAATGTACCACATTTTCTTTCTGCATTCATCTGTTTATGAACATTTATATTGGTTCCATTTGCTGTCTATTGTGAATACAGCATTAATAAACAGATATGCAGATATTTCTATTTTAAGCTGACTTAGAGTTTTTAGGTACACATCCATGAATATACCTGGGTTATATGCTAGTTCTATTTTTAATTTTTAAGAAATGTCCATACTTATTATTTACATAATGGCTGTTTATATTCTCACAAGCAATATCTAAGGACTCTTCCTCTATTCTCAGCAGCATTTGTTATCAACTAATAACCATTCTTATTGGAATGAGACTGAATCTCAATGAAGTTTTTTATTTGTTTGAGAGAAGGTTTCTCTGTGTTGACCTAGCTGTCCTGGAACCCACTCTGTGGACCAGGCTGACCTCAAACTCAGAAATCTACTTGCCTCTGCCTCCTGAATTTTGAGAATAAAGGCATGTGCCACCACTGCCCGGCTCCTAATGAGGCCTCTGGTGTCCCTGAGCCCCACTGCCCGGCTCCTAATGATGTTTAAAATTTCATTTCCTTGATGGTTGAAGATGGTGAATATTTCTTAAAATATGGATTGGCCATTTTTCTTCTTTGGAGAACTGTCCATTCAGTTAATTGGCCTATTTAATAATAAAATAATCTGCTTTCTTTGGTGTTTGATTTTAACTTTTCTTTACATATTCCAGACAATAATCCTACCTGATATGTAGTTGGCAAAAGTCCTTTCCCATTCTGTGAGCTGTCTTTTCACTTTGGGAATTATATTCTTGGCTATTGAACAATTTTTAATTTCATGTAGTCCCATATGTCAATTCTTGGGCTTATTTCCCATGCTGTTGGCATCATTTCCAGAAAAGCCTTGTCCATTTCTGTATCTTCAAGTGTTTTACCCATTTTCTTCTAACAGTTTCAAGTTTCATGTATTATATTAGGGTATTTTGTCCATCATCTCTTTGTTGTTCTTACCTCAACATCCCATCTTATTTGGGGTTACATTTTTCATTTTTACTACTTCAACTTTGAGTCATTTCTTGACATTTTATACTGTGTTTTAATTATTTTAGTGGTTTTTAATAAAGGTTTAACAAAGGTTATAAATAAAGGTTTAATAAAGGTCCTCATGTGGTGACCCCAGTCATAAAATTATTTCTGTTGCTACTTCATAACTGTAATTTTGCTACTGTTATGAATAATAATATAAATATCTGTGTTTTCTGATGGTCTTGGCAACCTCTATGATAGGATCATTTGGCCCCAAAGGTGTCATAACCCTCAGGTTGAGAACCACTGTTCTAGATCAATGGTTCTCAGACATGGGTAATTTTGCTGCCCAACAGGATATTTGGCAATGTCTGCAGGTACTTTTTGTACTCTTAAGGGGAGGTACTACTGGCATCTACTAGAAAGAGGTTAGGAATACTTCTAACTATAAAAAGAACAGACATTAAGGACAAAATTATCCTCTACCACAGTCAATAGTAATAATGTTGAGAAACCTTGTAAACAGGTTTCTGTCTTTCCCAGTTCCACAGCTACTAAGTCTCAAAGAAACACACAGAGGCTTATTTAATTATTTACTGTTTGGCCTATTGCTCAGGTTTATTACTAACTAGCTCTTATAACTTAAATTAATCCATAATTCTCATTTATGTTTAGCCATGTTGCTTGGTATCTTTTCTCAGTGAGGCATACTTATCTTGCTTTCTCTGTATCTGGCTGGTGACTGACTCTCTGCCTTTCCTGTTCCCAGAATTCTCCTATTCTGGCTGCCCCGCCTATACTTCCTGCCTGGCTACTGGCCAATCAAAGTTTTATTAAACTAATACGAGTGACAAATCTTTACAGTGTACAAGAGCATTATCCCACAGCAAAACCTTGCTGTAGAAATTCTGACTCTTCAATTCATCTTAAATTCATACCTCACCATTTTTAAAAATTTATTAGATTTTTAAAAAATACCTCACCATTTGATAAATAGAAATTACTAAGTGTGTGAGAGGGAAGCAGGGACAGGAAAATCTCCACAAGCTTGCAGATCACCTAGCTTGTCTTAGGCAATCATAAACACCAAAGAGAACCTGTCTCGTATAAGGTAGAAGGTATGGAATAATCCAAGATTGTCCACTGACCTGTATTTACATGCATTTACACATATGAGCATGAACAAATGTTAGAGACACATACTTAGACCTCCAGTGTCAACTCTGTGTTATTTTGTACAAAGTAGTTTGTAAACTAGTCACACTACTGAGCTAGAAAATAGGGCTCTTTACATTTTTTCCACTTACAATTTCTTTTTCATATAAACCTGAGAGGTTTTATATGACCCAAGTATGTAGATATATAAAATAGATGAACAAATCACTTACTGACCATAATTCATAATTTATTTTAAAGCAATTCTTTGCTATGCATATAATTTTACTGTTTTTATACGTGAAAGGATATTTGCAAAGAATTAAGTATTGTCTGAATATTTAATATTTAGGATATAGATATTCAGTACTCTTTAGAGTAGGTTGGTATTTTGATTAATGCAGAGAACATCACTTTACTACATATGTACTGCAAAGTCATGAGAAATATGTTTAAAGCCATTTCAGAAATTGTTGGAAGTTCTGTACTAACTCCAAGTCAAGATTTAATATTTTAATTTTTAGGATGCTCAAGTAAACAAACCAAATAAGTTTTTAAAATTAGACATTTTGATGAATACAACCCAAAGATATGCTAACATGATACTTAGATGCTGAAGAATGATGGTAGGGAAATAATGAAAGTCTTTGCACTCTATAACTAAACCTCTAATGGCTGCTATTCTACTCTCCCTTTCCACATATGAATGAAAAAAGCAAAGTATTTTGTTTTTCTCTGAATGACTTAATGTCTTCCATATATGTTGCCACAAATAATAGAAATTTATTATTTCCATGTTTATTAATATTCTATTGCATATATGATAACTTGAATGGAAATGGCCCCTACAAGCTCATACATTGCAATACTTGGTCCTTAGATGGTGAAAATATTTGGACAGGATTGTTGGAAGAGGTATGTCACTCGGGGAGAGCTTTGAGGTTTCCAGAGACTTGCACCATTCCCAGTGTGCCTACTCTCTGCCTCCTATTTGAGGAGCAAGATGTGAGCTCTCAACTGTTCTTGCCTCCATGCCTTTGTTATGTCATCATGGATGCTAACCCTCTGCAGCTATAAGCCAAATTTAATGCTGAAATTTTTATACCTTCCCATGTTTTCTTCTTACCCATTAGTGTCTCTCAGTTTGAAGCTTTTGTAGAACAGGTATGGTGGGCATACTTTTCAGTTTTTGTTTGAAAATGTCTTTTCTCTTCTTCATTTCCAAAAGATAGCTTTCGTGACTATTCTTGTTTCAAATATTTTTCATCAAGCATTGTGAAAACCTGACTTACCCCAATTGCTTATAAAGTTTCTCTAGGAATTCTGTTGTCAGGTGAGTGAAGACACTTTTATAGAAACTGGGCAAATGAAAAGTGCTTGTCCTGCAAGCTTGATAACCTCAACCAGGTCCCCTAGAATCTAAGGATGCAGTAGCACAGGTATCTCCCTAAAAGAATATGTGAGACAGAGACAGAACAACCTGAAGTGCACAGACCACCTAGCCTGACTAATGCAGTGGCAAAGAGATCCTGCCTGAAACAAGAGGGAAGGATAAGGACCAACACTGGAAGGTTATCCTTTCACCACTCCATGAGTGCCATGACACATAGGCTCACATATCCAAAAAGATGCCTCTATGCAGATTTTATAAATCTGTATGTTGTGGACACTCAAATTGGCATATTTATTTACTATACACACCCATCAAAAATGTGTCTATAAATCTTTCTTTAAACTGTTATCTCAGGTATTTGTTGTTATGGAAACAAAAGGCTTGCCTTAATGCAGTAGCTTTCCCTTCTCAGTAGTTTGTTTTCATGGTTACAGTTATCAGCAGTCAACAAGGTCCAAAAATATGAGATGGAAAATCCTGGAAATACAAGACACATACATTTAAACTCTATCTTCTTCTGAATAGTGTGATAAAACCTCCTGACTCCAGAGATTCTCAACCTGTGGGTTGTGACCCCATTGGGGGTCACATATCATATATACTGCATATGAGATATTTATATTCTGATTCATGACAATAGCAGAATTAGTTATGAAGTAGCAACAAAATGCCTTTATGGTTGGGGGAGTCACTACAACATGAGGAACTGTATTAAAGTGTTGCAGCATTAGGAAGGTTGAGAAGCACTGCTCTACTCCATTCTGCTTATATCATACCAGGGATGTGATCTAACTAACCCTTTATCCAGGGTGTCTGCACTACGGCAGCTATTCATTTACCAGTCACCTCAGCTCTCAGCTCATCACAGGACTCACGTTTAAGTCAGCCTTATCTTCTTAACTGGCTCCAAAGGGTACAAAGAGTGGTGCCAAAGAGGCACCAGCCCAAGAAGTATGGAGGCACACATTAACTTTGGTACTATATGGCCATGCTGTAGGGAATATAGGAGAAAAACAAAATCAAAATCTAGTAGACCAAACGTTTGGTACTATTCAGTGACTCTTACTAAAATCAATACTGTATGTGAAGGATATTAGCTCTTGGAGCAACAAATAGATTTCTTAGTTTTTTAATGGCAAAATTATATATGCATATACAGATTTAGCATAGGTTGGCTTGGAGCTCACTGCATAGCTCAGGTTAGTTTTTGTCAGAAAGCTTCCTGTTGTCTGGTCTCAAGTGCATACACCACTCTACCTGGGTCAGATTTTTAAATTTTTAATTTTAGGTAGTACTGGGGGTTGAACCTAGGGCCTCATGCATGCTAAGCAAGTTGAGTTGTATCTCCAGCTATAAAGATTGTGGTGGTTTGAATGAGATTGGCCCCATAGGCTCATATGTTTGAATACTTGATCCCTAGTTGGTGAACCTATTAGGGAAGAAAGTGTGGCCTTATTGGAAGATGGCTGCACTAGGAATAGGCTTTGAGGTTTCAAAAGACTCGCCCCATTCCCAGTGTGCCTCTTTGCTTCCTGTCTGCGAATCAGTATGTGAGTGCTCAGCTACCGCTTTAGTGCTATGCCTTCTGCCATGGCCTGCTGCCATGCTCCCTGCCATAACAGTGATGGACTCCTCTCTGGAACTCTAAGACCCAAATAGACCCTTCCTTCTATAAATTACCTTGGCTATGGTATCACAGCAATAGAAAAGTAACTAATAAAGAGATTTAAATTCAGTGGCTTTGGCTCACCTAATAGAAACAAAAGAGAAATAAAGTGGCTTTGGGTTTTCTGTAGGAATCAGAGATCACACAATGCTTACACTAGTTAATGGAAATGATTGTCTTTGCAGATCTTTGTTTCATTAAAATTACTTTATTTAAAAAAATCACACATTGAAATTCATTCTTTTGGTGTATAATTCTCTCAGTTTAACAAACACATACACATTTGAACTATAAACAACATAAAGTTCCCATTACTAAAAAAAAAATCCCTTGTGCCAACACTTGGTATCTCCTGGTTTTTCTGCCTTTATTGCTTCACCTTTTCCAGAAAACACACAAATGAAATATAACAGTAAGCAGCCATTTGAATCTGGCTTCTTCTACTTAGCAAAATACATTTAAGATTTATCCAAGTTGTTGCATATATGATTCCTTAATTTGTATTGCTGAGTAGAATTTCATCATCTGGATACAGCAGTTTCTGTATCTCTGCACCAGTTGAAAGGTATCCTCGATTTTACTTTTCTCCATTTTTACATGGTCTGTAGGCCTAGTAAAGAGGAGGTAAGGTTTTCCACCTAAGACAAAGGAGTCCCTTCTGGGAATCATGGCTGAGAAGTACATCCCTGGATAACCGTGCAAGAAGCTGTAACCAGGGTCCTTCACTTCTCATCCCTTAAATGTTATCAAAAATTGGAGCATTAATCATGTGAGCAATATAGCAAGTGAATAGAAATTTGTCCTGAGTAAAGTCAGAAATCCTCAGAGTGGGTCTGACAAATATTCTGGAAGCCAAGTGTTTGTAAGAATATTTAAAAATTATTTTAATTTAAAAAATATTGAAAAAGGTAAAAACCACTCCAAACCACAGCACAAGGTGAAGGTGTCTTTTCAGCTTGTACAGTTCCACTTCCAGAAGGTTTACAGCTTTGTTATACACATTCCTTATTTCTTTCCTACATTTATTTTGAAATTATCTCTACAAACTATACACATGAACTATTTGCTTAAAAATGTATCCTTACTATACATACATCTCATACATACATCTTAGTTTATAACTTAATATAAAAACTTGGATAAGAGTACAAGTCACAATATATTCATAGATCAAGTCCACTGCTTTAATGGCTTCTTAGTATCCCACTAAATGGATGTACCATAAGTCATTCGTGTTGATAGATGGACATTTGGATAATGTCCAAGTTCCCATTTTTGTGAGTTTCACTGAGATTCATATGCCACAAAATTCACCCACTTGGTATATTCATCACTATACAAGTACTAATGAAATTTATGAACATTTTCATCTACTTGCAAAGAATTCCCATCCACTCTAGTTATTCCTACGTACCCTTTATCACTCGTGTGTGTGTGTGTGTGTGTGTGTGTGTGTGTGTGTATGTGACCAATTCTGGATACTTCATCTACATCTACATGGAGCCCTACAATTTTTCATCAGCAGTGACTGGCTTCTTTCACTGAACATATTCTCAGGGTTCTTCCATGTTGTTAGTAGTGTATTTCAGAAGAGTTCCCTTTTAAAAAAAAAACAGCTTGTGAAGAAATTGGACTACTGTTTACTGTTCATTAAACATTTAGTAGAACACAAACAAAATGCAATTTAAGTCTGGACTTTTCTTTGAGGGTACCTCTCTTATTAGCTATTATACCTATTCTGACTTCCTTTATTTTGTTGTTGGCACTTATCTTTCTAGAAATTTGTTCATTTTGGATAGGTCAATTTATCGACACACACGTATAACAGTATTCCATCATATACCTTCTATTTCCCGAAGGTCAGTAGCACTACCCCCTTCTTTCTCATTCTAATAATTAGTCTACCTTTTCCTGTGATATCTGGCAAAAGGTTTGCCAGTTTTTTGCTTAGATTAAATGTTTTCTCTCTATTGTATTCTATTCTCTCATTTATTTTGCATGCTTTTTTGTTTGTTTTAGGTATAGTTTGCTATTCTTTTCTTACAGCTTAAGACATAAACTGAATTACTGCTGTATGATCTTTTTTTTTCTCTTTAAATAGGCTTATCTCTAAACATTTTCTACATAGACAAAGGTGGCTATGAGCCACCTGATGTGGCTACTGAGAATCAAATCCAGGCCTCTATAAGAGCAGGCAAGCACTCTTACCACAGAGCCATTTCTCCAGCCCTCCTTTTGTGTTTCTTTATTGACCTACTTTCTACTTAAGTGTGACTAATTTCCACATTTGCGAGTTTCCCAATTTCTTGTTATTGATTTCTAACCTCTTTCCAAGTGGTCAGAGGGCATGCTTTACATTATTTCAGCCTATCTGGATTTATTAAGGCCTGTTTTGTGGTTTAGCTCATGATCTAGCCTGAAGACGTTTCATAGGCATGAGATAAAGATGTACCTTCTAGTGTTGTAGGGTAGACTGTTCTATAGCTGCTTTTCAGATCTGTTCAGCTCACAGTGTTGGGGTATTCTACCTCTTTGTCTATCACTTGTGGAGCACTACTGTTAGTAGAAAGGAAACACTGAGTATTCCAGCTTTTCAGAGACTTGTCTATTTCTCTATTCTTTACCTTCCTGCCGTGTTTCAGGTTATTTTGGGTCTCTGTTGTTATGAAACTATGTGATTAATATTTTTACATCTTAAAACATTGACTGTTTTAACAAGAAACACAGATCTTTATCTCAAGTAGGTATTTTTGTTTCCTTTTCCTCTAAATTTGGGGCACGTTACCTACAGACTATTTCTATATGTTACAGGCTTAGCAATACATTAAAGTTATCACTTAAAACAATGATGGTCGTTTTCAAGATGCTGAATTGTTTACCATCTTATAAAATTAGCCATATTTTTACTCCTTTGTTTTATTTGTTCCTATGGATTTCTGCTCTTTTTTAGTAAAATAAGCATTATTTCCGATCTTCTTTGTTACTGGCAAATACATTGACTTTTTTTTTATAGGAGATACAATGCAACTATATACAACTTAATACAACTTTTTAAACATTAGTTAACAAAATCTTAGCACTTGGGAAGCAGAGGCAGGTGGACCTCTGAGTTTGAAGCCAGTCTGATCTATAGAGCAAGTTCCAGGACAATCAGGACTACAGAGAAACGCTGTCTCCAAAAACCAAAAATAAGTAAATAAATTAGTTAATGGATAAAGGAAAAAGTATTCAAGATTATCTTTTATAGTCACACAATCACGTTTGTCTATTTTATGTATAGATTTAACTATTTCTCTAAGGTCACTTGCTTTTCAGCTTGACAATGGTCCTCTTGCATGTCTTGTGTGATCTGGCAACAGATTCTCCAGCTTTTAAAAATTATGTGGGAGATACTTTACCTTTCACTGCCACCTCCACTATTTCTGAAATTTTAATTATGTCACTTTTTCTTGGTTTTCGTTTTTGAAACATGATTTCACTTCTTTACGCAGGCTGGTTTTGAATCAGGGCTCAACTGATCCCCCTGCCTCAGACTCCTGAATAGCCGTAAATACAAGAATGTGTCATTTATCAGAAATACCCATTTCTGATAAGAAGTTAGTTGGTAATCTAGAGACCCATGACAAATAATATTTCAGTTTTCTTGGGTTATTTTTTATGATTTTCTCTGTCTCTTGAATTTTCAGTATTTTATTATAATGTAACTTCATGGCTTTTTCAATGGTTAGATATATCTTTCTCACACAATTTGAAATATTTGTAGTCGCTATTCCTGAAGTTTGTTTTAATATTTATGTATAATTTTGTATATATGTATGAGGGAGCACACTTGTCATAGCGTACTTCCGGAAATCAGATATAACGTACTGGAATTGTTTCGCTCCTTCTATCATGTAAATCCTAGGGCTTGAACACAGGTCTTCATGCTAGCGGTGAGTGTCTTTACCCACTAAGCCATGGTCCTCTTGCAGTATTTTCTTTTTTTGACGTGGTCTTTATGTATAACAGTCCTGGCTGTCCTGAAACTAACTTTGTAGACCAGGCTGGCCTTGAACTCACAGAGGGTAAGTGCTGGGATTAAAGGTCTACGGCACTAACACCTGGCCGTCTTGCGGTATTTATGCACCTTTCTCCCTTTTAAAATGGAATTCTTATTATATATTGTTTGATGTGCTTAATGGAGTTTCCTACATTTCCTTCATTTCCCCCCCTTGGATAGTATAATCTCATTTAACCCTTACTCAGTGAGGTAAGGAGCACTATTACTCTACTGTATAAATGAGATCAATGAGGCTCAGATTAAGTGGCTTTTGAAGTTAAGGTTGGTAAACATGTGTGACTATGAGGATCACAGGTCTGACTCCAAAGCTGGCACTACCTCGTCTATACCATATTGTGTTTCTATTCTTCAACAACTATAAACAAATCACTAGGGGATTTGAGGCAGGATGCCTTTCTTCTAAAGTATAGAACTTTCTTTCCTGTCCCTTTAGTATTCTTTGTAATTTGTTCCCTCTTGAAAGTTAATATACCTAATGTTTAATATGAATTAGGCAGTTATTCCATGTTTAATGTCTATTGTTTTGAATTCAATAGTATCATGAGATTACCAATATTTTGGCTTAAAAGAAGTATATGTACACATATACACACACACATACACACACACACATATATATCTTTTCGAGAACTCTGAAAACTTAGTGTGAAAGCAATCATTAAATATGTTGATCATTTCATGAATCTACTTACTATACTGTTCAAAGTTCTGTCAGCAAAACAAAATGAGTTCTAGTAAATAAATATTTTAAGAATTAGTTTCAAATCTTTGTATACAGGAAACAGTCTCAGAAAAAGTATTATCTCTAGGACTAAACACTGAAGACTGCAAAAATATTAAAGAATGTTCAGAATCTTCAGGAACAGTCTGATGTAACTTATCCTGAGAAATAAAGGTTTTCATATGATCTTAATGTTCAGGGTACTTTCTGCCCTATATAGTGCATGATCATTATCTTTAATACTCAGGACAGTGTCAATTTTATATTGTCATTTTCTAGACTATACAGTATTTAATTATGGAAAATATTTCTAACAATTCTCTTTAAATGTGGAAAGCCACGGTCCTAATTACTGTATTTCTAATATTCCCTCTTCATTTTAAAACAAATGTCTATGTATATAGATATCCTAGATTTCAGATTATGATAAAAGAAAGATCTGCTTGAGTGTTTATACACATACATATATCCAAATGTGTATGTATGTGTGTCGATATGTATTCTAGCTACCACTGATTTTTGCACTGCTATCTTTAGCAGATGTTATAAGGGAAGCACCCTGGACAGCTGGCTGTTGCTGTTTGTTCTTTCCAAACTCTATCACCAATATTTTCCCATGAAGTTTATATCCATTTATTTGATGCAATGCTTGCCATGCTATGTCTTTATCTGGAAAAAAATAAGAAAAATGTATCAAATTACATAGAGCTTAATCACTCAATTATTATTACAAATTTAATTCAGATTGGTTTACTATAAAATTATGATGCTAGATTTTTTTGTCTTGACTATAAGTCCCAATTTGTGTAAGTTAGCAAGATTAATGGATAATAATAATAATGACAAAAGACCTTCAAAATGCATATTTGATTCAAATATATAGAATAAATAAAGATACATAGGGAGTGAACTGAAGAAATATAAGTTAAACATAATTGTAAACATGCCTCTATCTTAGATTTTCAAAATTATTACACAAATAAAAGAAGTTATTACATTATTGAGCATACTTAGCTACTTTTTTCTTTTACAGGGAAAGTGGTTGTGGGATAATGAACTTCTCTTCCTGATATACAGAAAAAAATAATTGTGTATGAGAATATATAGTGCATAGCAGGAATATTTAACATATGGGTCTCAGAGACTATGTGTAAGAAATAAGGAGGGGTAGATTTGGACAAGAGTCTGTGGAATTATAAGCAGACAATACTGAGATCATTTTGTCTGAGACGTCCCACAAATTGTCAAGTGTGTACTATAGCTGTTAGGATTAGTAAAATAGCTACAAATTAAGAAGTGTAAAACTGGAACTGGGAACATGGCTCTGGTAGTAAAATGCTTGACATGTAAGCGTGAGGACTTGAGTTTGGGCCCCTGGTACCCATATAAAACTCCAGGTATGGAAGCATGTATCAGTAACCCTAAAACTCGGGAGGTAGTCCCTTGTAGCTAGCTCACTGGCCAGCCAGCCTAGCTACATCAACGAGCTCTCAGTTCAGTGAGAAAATTAAAGAGGAAGAGCAACTGAGGAAGATCCTATAGGTTCGCTTCTGGCCTCTACATACATACCCATATATGTGTATATATGCATGTGCACATACACAAGAACATATATACATACATACATACACTATACAAGCATGTACACAAAATAATATAAAGCCTTTGCATTCTGTGAAATTTTTAAAAATTTAATAGGAATTCTCACTTCAAAATATTAAAAACCAATGCTACAAAGGATCTACAAACCTCCAATGAGATAGAAAAGATAGTACAAGGTTGTATGAAAGCAACAAAAATGAGATCAGTATTTTTAATGTGTAAAATCACTTACCTACATAAAAATTAGCTGAGTGTCAAAATGACAAGTTAGGGGCAAAGGAACAGATCCTATCTAGCTTCTTTCCACAAAAAAACATACTGGCAAACTTATTATTGAAGTCAAAATTACTGTATTATTCTTGCACTTGGATTAGAACACAAGTCATGCACTAACATGCAAGTGATATTTGGAAGAATGTATCATCTTTCAATAATTATGAATTGGTAATGAATTAATTAATTAGCTTAAAATAACTTAGTCCTAAGGAATAGGGCATGAGTATATGTCTTCTGATATCAATGCCAACATATTAACTATGAATAATTATGTTATAGAGTAGAAATAGTACTATCAATAAAAAGAAAATAAATATTGGTAGGGTAGAAAGGAAATGTCAAAAGTTGGGAAATAGAGGACACCGGGGTAAGGTGGTTATGCAGTATCAATAGAGAAGAGGAAGTAAGTAGAGCAAGGAGGATCTAGAGATACTGGAAATCTATGTTCCTTACTGGCTCCCTTCCATGTGCTAAGGCTATATCTAACTCAGCAAGGTAATACGTGAGCCTCACGTGAACTGATGGTGCATTGGAGTGATTATCTAGATGAAGCTACTTACTGGGAAAGGTGATGAAAGCCTGCCCTCTCATGCGTCCAGTCATTATTTGGAACTGAATGGGTGGTCCTTTTTTCTCCTGGAAGCGAGCGAATAATGAGATAAGGTCCCTTTCTTTCACCCGAGGACTAAGGTTCTTCAGGTATAGCACCTAATACAAATTGAAAAGTGACAAAAAATATCACAGAAAGAAAGCAACTCTTGCATTATGACTTGAATTTCTCTCAGATGGGACACTGAACATTTGTCTAATGTTATTCTCTCCATGTTAAACTCTAAAACTAAAGACCTGAAACCAACAAGGACAAAAAGAACTCAGAAAGAAGGTAATAGCAACAAAGTTCTGGAAGATATAAAAGAAATGAATGAGTAGGAATGAAGCATACTAAAAAAAGCTCACTAGCAAAGCCTTAGGGCAGAAAATCAAGAAGACATTCAATCTTCTTTAAAAGTCTTCAAAAGTCATATGTGGGTTAGGGAGGTGGCTCAGTGGATACAAGTGTGCACAAACATGTGGACCTGATTTTAAATCCCTGGTACCCATGTAAAAAGTTAGGTGGATTCTCAAACCGTCTAGCTAGTTGATAATTTCTAAACTCAATGACACCCTATTGCAAAAAGTAAGATGGAGAGTATTAGAGGAAGGCCTCTATGTGTGTGTATGTACAAACACACATACAAATACACACAATCCTCACACATATGACACACACACATTTTAAAAGTTGGCACAGTGATAAAAACCTATAGTTCTAACAACTAGGAAGGTTGAGTTGGGACAAGAGTCCAGTCTGGGCAACACAGTAACATTCTGTCTAAAAATTGGATAAATATACAAAAAGGGAAAAACAAACACATGCATAAACGTTTCAAGAATTGATAGCTTTGGGTGGCTCGGGAAATAGATGTGATTAGATTGGGTTAAAATGAAGATGGTAAGCTGAAAGCTATTGTAAAATAAATTAGATCTTTACCCTCTCTGCAATTATAGTGCTGGCTGAGGGAAACTCACCAATCCTGGTAGAATACTGAAGGTTAATTGTCAGAAAATGTGGAATGTCTTGTATAGCTGAGGTCAACAGCAGTGTTTTCTGAAAGCAAGGAGACTGAAAGAATGCACACCAAACACTGGGAAACCCATGATCTGACCACCATTCCTCTACAAGAACACTGGTAGCTCCTTTGCAAGAAAGCACAGGGGACAGTCTCCTTTAGGGGCACTAATGCCAAGAAAAACAAAAATACAGACTTAGAATAGCAGAGTTCTTCAACGAGTGATTCAGCCAGATCATCTGGTTCATTGTTATTACTATTTTGTTATTGTCATTTGGAGACAAGTCTCATTAATACCCCAGGCTGGCCTAAGACTCAGCCTAAGTGCTAGGATTATAAAATATCACCGTGAATTCAAAGTACACAAAAGCCATGATCTCAGAGCTTCTGAACAACTTTACAGCCAGAAATAAGGACAGGGATTATCAGGCATATTAGAAAGGCTTCTAATGTGGAGGATAGAAAACAGGGGCAAAAAAACAAATGAGAGAAAACAGAGACCATGAAGAAAACAATTTAAACAACAACAACAACAACAACAAAATCCAACCTGTGACTAATACCCTCAGGATACTATTCTATCAATTAGTAATAGAATGCTATTGAAATTTCAATAGAACAAAATACTATCTTCTGTTATTTAACTTACATAATATCAGTTTAAAACATTGTTTTATTTACAGTAATCACAAAGAAAATACATAGAGGAAAATGAGATAAGGAAGAAATACCCACTGACAAATGGATAAAGAGAGGGTAGCATATATATATATAGCCTGAGATATTATTTAATCCTTAAAAGGAAAAAACCTATTGAGAATGAGATTTTTCTGGAAAGAAATCATACATTATGCTGAACCCCGTAAAATGCTAAAAACTAACTAGAACTTCAATGACTGTGGGGAAGTTGGGATGATGCAGGCAGAGGGCCTAATTATAATTATCTTGAGCTATCTTTAGCCACCCTTAATATCTATTCCTTGCCCACCTGTGTCTGACCCAACATGCTTGTCATTGACAAGTGAAATCTTGTGAAATGTATTCACAGGTCACTAGCTTCCACCTACCAAAAGGCTAAGAATATTATCAGGAAGCATATGAGGCCTATAGCAGAGATTTCTCTACATTGCTGTAACCTACCTACCTGATGTTTCCACCAATGTACTTAAAAGTACCTTGATTTATGATTCTTTGTTCTTCTGTTACTATAAAAAGTCATGAAACTGTTACCATCTTGTAGCATGGTTTGTGGGTAACCTAAATTTGCATTACAAGGTCATAGTCACTGATATTTGGCTCAAGAATAAACGATCTCTTAATCTTTTTAAGGTAAAAGTTATGTTTTTTTTTTGCTTTCCATTAACACTATCATATGCTATGACACAGATAAACTTTTAGGAGTATATACTAGGTAACAGTAGGACAAATATCATATTATTTTACTTAGACAAAGCATTTAAAGTAGCCCAGCTCATTGAAGCTAAAAGTATAATGACGGTAAGTTACTATAAGGGAAAAATGGGGACGTTGCTTCAGTCATGGAAGATGAGAAATCCCTACAAACCTGCAATACAACAGCATGCTGAAGCCAACAATACTGCTTTTGGGTACTTATATTTTTCCTAGGAAGGTAGATCCAATGTATTATTTAACAACACTACAAAAAGGATGAAAGAGGGAAAAGTTATTTAACAAAGATTTTGCTTTAAAAATTAGGAAAGAATTCACACTAGAACAGAAAAGACAACAGCCAAGAAATGACTGATATAGTCATTGAAATATATGGAGAAACACATTAAACATCATTAAAGTTACTAAATAGTGGAACTTTACCACTTAACCTTAGAAAGCAGTGTAAGATTTAAGATTAAGCCCAATACATAGTAGGAGATGGCCAACACAAAGCAAATAAAATGGTACTTTTAGTTTTTTTTTTTTTTTGTCCCATATTGCTTTGTTTGGGCATTTAAAAAAAAATCTTATTGGTTTTTTGCTTATATACTGTGGTTTCTGATTTTGTGTTTTTATGGGTTTTGTGTGTGTGATGTATGTGCCTATGTGTGCATGTTTTTTGGGCCTTATCTTTTCCTTTGGTTTATTTCCCTGTTTGTTTCCGAGAGAGAGAGAGAGAGAGAGAGAGAGAGAGAGAGAGAGAGAGAGAAAAGAAGTCGTGGAGTTGGATGGGTGGGGAGGATCTGGGAGGACATGAGAGAGAGAAAACTGTGATCAAAATATCTTCTATGAAAAAGATTATTTTCAATAAAAATAATTTTAACAGGTTTTAAAAACTGGGGAGTATATGAGAACAGATCCCAACTTTCTCTGCAATTAGAAAAGATCCATACTGCCCATTTCTTCTCATAAATATATTTTTATTTTTCAGTATTTTAAAATATTTTATGTGTATAAGTGTTTTGTCTGCATATAAGTCTGTGTGCCATGTACATGCAGTGCCTGTGGATGCCAGAAGAGGGCGTAAGAGCCCCTGGAAGTGGAGTTGCAGATTGTTCATCAGGTAGATGCTGGGAATCAAATCTGGGTCCTGGGGGGAGAGGGGAGGGACAGTACCCTAACTGCTGAGACGCCTCCCAAGCCAGATGATTAAAATAGTTTTTTGTTTTTTGTTTTTTTTTTTTTAAAGAGAACTTCGGGTCAAGAGGTTGTCTTAGTTCTTTCTTGGTTCCATGTTCTCCGCTGCAAAAGTTTACACACATACTTATATGTACAGATATTTCCATGTGTGTATCTAAAACATGCATATGTATTTATAGCATGTGCATATACAGACATTTAGATATTGGGAGGCCCTAAAATAAGCAAGCATGATTATGAAACAGAAAAACAGAACCTTCTGCTATCACTGTGTGATATTTAGTTTTAATTGCACATTTTGAACTTTATATAGTTTATACTCTCTGACTTTATTTGTAACTTTTTTTGTTGTTTTTTTTGTTTTGTTTTTTTTTTGTTTTTTCAAGACAGGGTTTCTCTATGGCTTTGGAGTCTGCACTGGAACTAGCTCTTGTAGACCAGGCTGGTCTCGAACTCACAAAGATCCGCCTGCCTCTGCCTCCCGAGTGCTGGGATTAAAGGAGTGCGCCACCACCGCCCGGCTTATTTGTAACTTTTTAAAAACCTTACAAATTTGATTTGATTTTTTTCAGAGATTAAGTATAATGTCCTTATGTTTCATATCCAGTTTCTGACTTAATAAATATCTTACATTTATTTGTTACATTCATTTTATTAATAAACTAGTGCTGTTACATTATTAACACGAGTCCATTCTTTATTTACATTTCCTTAGTTTCTACCTAATGTTATTTTTTTGTTTAAGACACTATCTAGACTACTATCTTTCATTTAGCTGTCATGTATCTTTAAGCTCCTCTTGACAATTTTTCAGATTTTCTTCATTATTCATGATTATGAAAATTGTAGTAATACTGGTCAGATCTGGTTTTTATAATATAGCCCATTACTAGGTTTTTACCTGTTGTTTTTCTTGATGTTAGACTAGAGTGATGAGTCACTGGGAAGAAAACTACACTGGAAGAGTTCAGTTTTGGTCACACTGTATCAACCAGAAATGCTAACAACACTGATTTGTGACTGCTGATATTTGCTTTCATTTCCTGGCTGAGGGAGTGCTGGTCAACTTCCTCCATCAATTGCTTGTCTTCCTTTCCACATAGTCCTCTTGGGAAACAGGTCAACACAAGCCACTCATAACCAAGCAGCAGGGAATTATGTTCCTAAGATTTATCTTTTCTCTACTTCCTTCCTCAATTTTTTAATTCTCAGCATCTGTACAAGATAAGGGTAGTCTATATGTTGAATCATCATTGAAAGTTAAAGTTGTTTAGTTTGTTGCACAGAGAGTTCTAGCTTTGATTATTGGAGTTATCCATCAGTTCCTGTGTTTTATGCTGCTACTTTACCTTGCGGTACAAAAGTACTAAAGGCTAATCTTGTGTATTTCCTGCCTGAGTAATAGGACCAGCCATTTATTTCTCTGAAGATCTCTTGTTATATTTGGCAGAGAATGGTATTAGAAGTAATCCATCCTGAGCAAGGGCAAGCTTGATTCATTGGGGGCTTGCTATGCTAATACTAACCTGTGTATAAATACAGACAAATATTTCTACTACATGTAAACTACCTGTGTCTGGATAAGTTATATATGAATCCACAGTGATGCTCCCAAGTTTAAGCTACTACTGCATGGATCATTTTAATTTTCTCTCTTTATTTATCTCCAATTCCAACTGTGAAAAACTGTGCCGACTATCTGCCAACCATTTACTTAAAGATGTGTGCACAGCAGTATCAGCATTGTTAACCAGGAGACACAACCTTGGCAACCCGGGTGTGGAATTTATGTACAGTTCCCATTTGCTGCTAGTCTTGCAGATTACACATTTCCAAAGCTAGTTAGTTAGGTCAGTACCTTTCCTCCTATCTCTTTAGTGATTTATATACACTCTTTACTGTTTTGTATACACTCTTAGAGTATTTACTCTTTTCTGAAATCTTCTAATCTCTGAAATGACTTTTAAATACTTGCACACATTAAGAGTCTCTTTATATTGTGTAGTTTTATATAGTCTCTTGAATGTACATCTTGCCTTCACCATTTCATTATCACATAGAATAATTTTATTCACCTAAAAATGCTCTAAGCTTCACTTTTTCTCTCCTTTCCCCCCAACTTTTGACAATTAACTATTGTTTTGATGCCGCTCTGTCATTCTGAGTTTTCCAGATTACAGAATAATGCTTTATTTTCATAGTAGCATCTTTTGTTTATTAAATGCATCTAAAGATTGTTTATGTCTTTATATGGTTTGATAGCTCAATTATTTTTGTTGCTAAATTACATTTCATTGCATCCATCTGCCAAATGCATCCATTTGGAGGACATTTTCATTGGTTCTAATGTTTGGCAATAATGAATAAAGCCATTGCAAACATTCACATGCCCTTATATATGTGTATGTATAAATGTATATGTGTGTGTGTGTGTGTGTGTGTGTACACACACACACATACAATCAGGATTTTCAAATAGCTGAATAAATAATAGAGTGAAACTTCTGGTCACAGGGTAAAACAACATTGTGCTTTGTTTAAGGGACTTTCAAACTGACTCTAAAGAGGTTGTGCCATTTTACACTCCCATCTGCAATGATTAACTGGTCCTGTTGCTCTGAATTCTTAATAGCATTAGGTACTGTCAGTTTTGTCCTCAATTTTAGTGTGTGCTTAATGGTATCTCATTATTTGCAATTCCTTGATGACAAATAATAGTGAGATTTCATTCATAGGATTATTTGTGACATTATAATCTTCTTTGATGAGCCATCTAGTTTTATACTTTGACCATTTTTTAAATTGAGTTGTTCATTTCATTACTGTCAAGTTTTAAGAGTTCTTTGTATATATTAGATGTAAGTCCTTTGTTAGATATGCATGTGCTGTGAAATATGTTTTTCAATCTATGGTATGTCTTCTGTATATTTCTAAAATGTCTTCTACAGAAAAAAATTGTAATTTGAACAAAGTATAATTTATCATCTTTAATATAAATTGTGTTTTTGATGAAAGATACAGCAAAGATAAGGCTTCTTAGATTTTATGCCCCTGTTTTCTTCTAAATGTTTTGGACATTTACTGTTTTCTACATGGACCTAGCACATATTTTTAATTAATTTTTATGGAGGAAATGTTTGTGTCTAGTTTTGAATTTGGATAGCCAGTCATTCTAGTATCAATTGTATAGAAAAGATTATCATTTCTGCATTGAATTTGCTTTGTAAAAATTCAATTCAGTAATTTCTGTGGACCTAATTTTGAGGTTTCTATATATAACAGATTTAATTATGACACTCAAAATGCTTTGATTTAGGACTTTTGCTTCTATGCACAAGACAGGAAATTGTAATTTTCTTTTATTGTAATATTTTTAACTGGTTTCTGTAACAACCTAAGTCTCATCTCACAAAATGTATTCTCTCTGCTTCTGTTTTACAGGATAAAAAAAATCATTTTATCTATGTGTATTCTTTCCTCTGTGTTCTTCCTTTACATAAATCTGAATTATTAAGCCATCTAATTTTCCTAGACTTAGGAGAATAATTTTTTTTTATTTATTTATTACGTATACAGTGTCCTGTCTGCATGTATGCCTGCAGACCAGAAGAGGGTGCCAGAGCTCATTACAAATGGTGGTGTGTCACCATGTGGTTGCTGGGAATTGAACTCATGACCTCTGGATGAGCAGTCAGTGCTCTTAACCGTTGAGCCATCTTTCCAGCCCAGGAGAATAATTTTATTGTGACAAATTTTCTACATCCTGTTTGTCCAATAACTGTTAGTCTGCTTCATCTGTATCGAAAGGATGTTTTCTGGATACACTTCTAGGCGGGTGGGATTTTTTTTCTCACTAAACATAAATATTTCATTCCATTCTCTTCTTGCTTGTGTTGCCTTGTGGTAAGTCTGATGTAATTCTCTTTGATCCTATATAAAGTATTCATTCTTTTTGCCTTTCTATAGTTTGAATATTTTAGCTTCGATGTAGTTTTTGGTATTTATCTTCCTTAATATTCTCAAAGATTTCTGGATGTATGGCTACTAGTCTGCCATTAATTTTAGAAAATACTCAGAAACTAGTAGTCCAAATAACTCTTTTTTTGTTATTGTTCTCACACATGTGACACACACAATAAAAACAAATCTTTAAAAAATGAAAACTAATCATTAAAAATAAATAAGGCAAACATATCAAATTATGGGCAAATGAACAGAGAGCTAACTCAGAGAGTAGAAGGGATAATTAATATAAAAATACATGTACATCTTTACTGGAAAATAGGAATATGCAAATTTAGAAATAAATTAGCTTTCCGATCTAATAGAAAGTCTTGTCAAAGATGTGAAGGGAATTTCTGAAATATTTCTTGGCATTTAACCAAGAAATCCCATTCTCAGACCAAAACAGTCCTGGGAACACATTGGAAATGCAAATTTTCATACCCTTTTCCAGATCCACTAAGTCAAAAACCTGGTGGTGAAGGCCAGCAAGCTGTCTTAATAACTTCTTCAAGTGCTTCCTATGTACACTAAAATGTGAGAAATTATAAAAGAATGATATATTGCTCAATATTTTGCCTGAGATCTACAGAAGAACTGCATTAAACACTATAGCCCATATATACTATTCCTTCTTCCTACTCTTTCACACTCTGCATGAACAAAAAAATGTAACTTTTAAGAAACAGTGCTTAACTGTGGGGAATACAACTGTACGGGGTACACTTTGATCTACTATTCTATTCTATTCTTCTATTCATTTCCTTAAAAATAAAGTCTTGCTGGTGTGACCTATGAATCATAACTTAAGCTTGAAAAATATTGTCTAGGAGGAATGTTTGTACATAAGCACTAAGAGATGTGTACAAGCCAGGCCTGGTGATTTATGTCTAGAATCTCAATTATTTAGGAGGCCAAGGCAGGGAGATCACAAATTCATGATTACTTGGACTACAGAATTAGTTCAAGGATAGCCCATGCAATTAGTGAAATTCTGTCTCAACAGAAGTGAAAAAGAAGTCTTTGATAATAGTAAACAATTTGCCTAGTACTCCCAAGATATTAGGTTCAATTTCTAGTACTGTGGAAAAAAGACAATATGCATAACAATGCTTGTTACAGCTTTATCTGTAGCTGTGAAGTAATGGGGGAAAATAAATTTAAAAAATGGAAAATTATATCATATTTCTATTGTGGAGTACTAAATAGTTCCTTGTATCATTAGAAATACAATTTTAAAATATTGGGTATATTGAGTCAAAATAGTAACAGTTTTAAACTGTATAAAACTGCATCTATGGATATATATGAATATTTATGGATAGCTAAGAAGTACCTGGGGCTAAGATAGGGTTATATTTTGATAAATTTAAAATTTAAAGAAAGCAAATTTAGCGATCAATAGTTAGGGACAGTTGTATACCATTTATGTAGTAAATAGATAAAAATGTCCCCAGGAAGAGAACTAGCAAATTCAAAATAGTGGTTAAACCTGGAAAGAAGGAAGAATGGGGTTGCTGAAGAATACATGAAATTCTTCAGGTACATTCATAATGCTTTACTTATTTTTTTTAAAACTAAGCAAATAGGAAAAATTATTAAGTCTTAGTAAACATGGCTAGCTAAGTATACAGATATTCCCAATTTATTGATGGGATATTTATTCTTTGACATGTTAGTAACAGTTCATGACAAAAAGTAAATGAAAGTTGAGCTACCCTTGGGACAGGAATAACATAACAGAAAGGCAGTTAAAGTACTTCAGTATCCCTCCATCCATTTTTGAAAAATCAGGGAACATAATTTTTTACTGTTTTCTTAAATTGGACAAAAATAAATGCTTTAGGAATTTTTGCTTTTAACAGAACCCACAACCAGGTAGTCAATCACTAGGAAATTTGTGGTTACTTTTCCTATAATTCAGAGCTTTTAGTGGGTATGAGCTAAATCTCATTTTTATTTAAAAATTCTGAGGAGACCTTAGAACCTAAAAAAGGCACACATAACATGGTAGGAAATAGGCTACTTAAATAGTATGTGGAAAATGATGCTTAAGGACAAACAGAATACCTATGTCATAATCTTTGGCATAATCAAAGGTAATTTTAAAATGCCCTGTTAGGTAGAGGTAAATAAAGTGAGAACAACCCATGTTGTGTTCTCAATTTGGCCTATACCTTGTTTGGTTCCCCTGGGTTATATGAAGAAAACATAGGGATGTTTCGGATCTCCTCCTCTGATAAACGGTTTCTCTGGATCTCATCTTCAGGGATAAATTCTATTGGTTGCGTCAGCTTCTTAGGCCCAGTCCAACACTGCTCAGGTGAAAAATCAATAACTTTTGCCACATGGAGACTGGGGCCTTTACCCTGTGCTGCCTGCTTTCCCTTGTCCTGGAGTAGTGATGGGTTCTCAGCTGTGCCACTATCACCCACTGACGTAGCTGAGACCAGTGAGTGGGAAGCAAAGGGTTCACCTCTCATAAGTTGGAACTCTTCAAGACGCTTTTTCATTATAGTCTCGTGGTAAAAACTTTCCAGGTTGTTCATGGGATCACCTTTGTTCTTCTTTGGGGGTTCATCTGGATCAAGACAAAGAGATATGGAAGTTCTACAAAGCCTCCCCAGTACAACCTTTTAAAAATTAATAAAAAATAAATTCTGGATCTCAGATACAGAACCTAGTTTAGGAAAGCTCTTTATAACATGTAGCAAGTGTGTGTGTGTATGTGTGTGCACACACACACATGCACATGCATGTACATGTAAGTGTGCATGGATCTTAAAACTACATCTTGCGCAAGGTCAATACATGGCAAAGTAAGGAAGGCACCCAAAAACCTCAAGCTCATCCAAGTATACATACCTCTAACTCACAAGGACATTTGAAGAATAGAACCAGAATGGCATCTTCATAGTCATTAACTTAGTAATTCCTAAGTATCATCAAACTCGAAATTTATATCTGAATGACTGATTATTTCAGTGACTTTTTTAATATTTGGTTATCTAATCAAGATCTAAATCAGTTTTTGGCTATTATAACTTTTAAATCATTTTTCTGTCCCATCTCTTCATTAACTTTTCTCCTCCATTTATTGATATTATATAACCATTATCTGTTTTGTGAACAAATTGATTTAATAAAATGTTTTTGATAACTTGTTCAAAATTTCTTGTATTTCTGGATAGTTAAATCTAGTCTAATACAATTGTCATTGATCACTTATCACTTGTGTATACTTTTTTTATCAATTTGGTTCAAATTTGGTGCATTTCAAATACCATGCGTGTGTGTATTTGCTCATAGGTACCAAATTATCCAGAACAGATAAAGATCATTTACAATATCCTAGAAAGTTATATTAAAAATTGTTTCTGTAAAGATTTAATTAGATTCATGTTCAATATTTATTGTAAAAAATTTCATATATAAGTGTATATTTCCTATTGTACTATGCCCAAAGGTACATAATGTTCAGTGGCACATTTTTAGCGATGCTGAAATTAATTTGTGAATTTAAGTGGTGTTAGTCACATCCTCAATTATTATGTACTCCCATTCAACTTTTACCTAATGGGATTTATAGCGATTGGTGATTATTGTTTAGATTTATTAACTTGCACAAAGAACAAAAATGGGCCTTCCCTGACTCGATTATTTCTTTTGTAGATTTAATCATCAACGTTTTAGTCTTCATGAATCTAGTTTATATAAGAAAAGCACATAAACGCCTGTTCTATCTGTTCTTCATTATTTATGACAATAAAAAACTATTGCTTTAGAAATACCTAATGGTAACCAGTGGTTATCTGCAGTACAATTATGAAATCACATATTTTATAGAACATATGCATTTCAATACATACAGTGATTATTATTTCCCACTTAGAACTGTCCCACTTAGAAACCATAAGAAATCCTTTAAACCAGCTCCTATATTGCTTTCTGATATTCTGGAACAGCAAGCTATCCCAAGCTTATCTTGGACATTTTCTAACTTGAATCTTGACTATTTTCCTAAGGTTCCTGGTTCCTTTCAGTGAAAAGTACTTGGAAACTACTATTGTTCAGTGTGTTCATTGTTGCTTCTCAGCCTTTATAGTAGGCAAAGGTGGGCTATTTTATAGGAGAAAAAATGATCTTAAATTTATAAGACCATTTCCAATTCAAATTTAACATGACAAGGTTTCTATTTAACTCTGGTTTTATACCTGCATCTCTTTTACTTTATTTTTATTTTGACAGTTGTTTTGGAGAGACCTGGGGATCAAACCCAAGGCTGCTTGCCTTCTAGGCAAGGACTCTATCACCAGTTCCTCACATCCTAATAATACTATCAAAGTGGTTTATTATTAGACTTCTCTAACAACATATTCACATAATTGAAAAATTCCACGAGCAATACGAATATGGCTAACAACAATAAAATGATTGAATATACCTTTTTATTTTTGCAGTCCTTAGATTATATATTGTTAGTAATAGATATGTATTACTTCAAAGTCAGCACAGTAATTATTTTCTCTGAGTGGTTATGCTATCAACTATGTTTATCATTTATTTCAGGTTGTTTTTTAATTTTATGGATTTATTCTTTCTTGAATTTTGTGCGTATCTAATCCTAAGATTTGAATTCAGGGCTTAGTGCATGCTAAGTAAGCACCCAATTGTGAACTACACCCCTAGCCCTCTTTCCTTTTTGATTAAAGTTTTTATCACATTTGTAATCATGCAAAACATGCATATGGCTCTAAAGTGAAGAGTTATACAGCACCTTTACAGAAGTATCATTCCATCTCTGATCCCTTCATTTCTTTCCCTTCCTTCCTCATAAATAGTATTTCTTCTTAAGTTTGACTTACAGTTTCAGTATTTCCTTTATATATATACATATACATATGTGTATATATATATACACACACATAATAAATGGAATTCATTAGTTATACCTTTCTCCTATATAAATAATGGCCTGAAACTTTCTTTTTTTGATTTAATAATATATCCCATAAATAATTCCATATTAATGTAAAAACTATTCTTTTTATACAATACTTCACTGTACAGTAGTTATTCAGATACTCTGCTACTAACAAACACTGAAATATTGGTCTTATATCAAGTCTTATGCTATTTTGAACTAAGCCCTGAAAATTAGCCATGTGTGTGTGTAATATATATTTAAAATTTGATATTTTTTAAACATTTATTTCAAACAAATTCTAAGAAGTGAAATTGCCGAAACAAAGAGTAAATGCTAATTTTTATATATAAATTTCACCCTGTATGAGTTGTACTCTTCTGTATTTCTACCAGCAATGCATAACAGTATTTATATCTTAAGATACAAAAGGTGGACTCAAGATAAAGAAGTCATAAATTTGAGAGAGAGCAAAAGGGAAATACTAGGAAGGGCTGGAATGAGGAAAGGGAAGGGGGAAAATACAATTATACTTTAATTTCCAAAACTAAAAATACTTTATTTTTAAAAGGGTACAAAAGGTGTAGTCATTAGGGAAAAGACTACCCAATATAGCTTCATTAAAATAAAAAAATTCCTGTTCTTCTAAAGTGTCATAAAGTGTGTCAACAAAATGGCTCGGTGGATAAAGGCACTTGCCACAAAACCTAGTGACCTGAGTTCAATACTTGGGCCCACATAGGGAAGGAGAGAATTAATTCCCTACAAGTTGTAGTCTGATTTCTACACATATGTTATGGCCAAGGCACCCAATGAATAAAAATAAAAGTCATAAATAGACCAAAAAAAAAACCTCACAGGATAAGATATTTACTACATAGATAACTATTACAGAGTGTGAATGCTGGATCTATAAAATTTCATTTATCTGTAGGAATCAGAAATGGGCAACCAAGAGAAAAATGAGCACAAGATTGATGAATCCTCCATAAAAGAGAAAAAAGCCACATAGCTAATAGATATATAAAAGTATTTGATCATATTAGAGTTTGGTGAAATGCAGCAAGTCAGATGAGGAGTGAGAGCCAAAAATATCTGATGTTTGACAGTATATAAAATCAGCAAAGCTACAGAACCATGGGAGCTGTATGAGCATTCTAAAGTATATACTTATTCAATAACCACTATGAGCCAGGCAACACTCTGGGTTCTCAGGAGAGATCAATAAAAGCAAAAACCCTAGGAACTATTTAAAAAGCTGGTTGGAGTCAGGTGGGGTGGCACAAATTTTTAATCCCAGCACTCAGGAATCAGAGAGATGCAGATCTCTGTGAGTTTGAGGACAACCCAATTTACATAGTGAGTTTCGGACCAGCCAAGGTTACAGAATGAGACCCTATCTCAAAAAATACTACTACTAATAATAATAGAGTTGCCAGTTGGAAGATAACATTTAGCAATTTCCCGCTACAAATATATCATAATGACTAGCTATGAAAAAGGCAAAAAGATACTTTTTCACCATCTCCAGGAAGATTAGCCTGGATAGAGAATTAAATCTAGGCCTGGCACAGTGAAATCTAGTGCGGGGCTTCTTTCTACCTTTAGGCCAGTATTTGTGTACTGAGTCGTGAGAATGACATTAGGCTCCGAGGTAGAGGCTACTCCAAAAACCCTGCCTCCATCCTCAGGAGGCACAGTAAACAGTTGAACTCTACCTACTGATATGAAAGCTGAACAGAGCTTTTTGTCAGAGTTCCATGCCAAGACCATCATGGTGAAAGCCAGCACTGGGTAGAAACTAAGGGCTCCAAGCACAGTCCCAAGCTCAGATATACCCTGAAGTGCATTCCCACATCAGCTGTAGACTTGTGTACCTATGAGATATACCCAAGTTTCCACTCTATCAGTTTTAATATTGGTGTGGAAATGGGGTACTCTCACTCAACTTTCTGGACTGGACAAGTCCTGGCAACTTTGAGGTTTAGCTATGACTCATCTTAGAATCAACTTTAGTAGCCAAGGAACTATTTCTAGTAACTATACCCAAACCTTGGGTACCACAGCCAACAGCAGGCCGACACTCACAGATGGGAATGCTACAATTTTCTAGGTACATATACATCAGTGTGGCACACTTGTATTTTGCCATGTATTATGGATACATGGGCGCTAAAGTGCCTGAGCCTCCGTGGACCCTTGATGCCGTGAGACTCGGATGTGAGTCAGCTTAGCATCCACCTAGATGGCTAACAGTCTACTTATATCAACATTATTCTAACCCTGGGCAGCATAAGATAGTGCAAGACCCCATTCCTGTGGACAGGACTTTCCTGTGGTGCTCACTTAACACTAAGCACATAAAATACCACACCAAGTGGATCCTAACAGCCCCATCTGCAGGTCTGTCTGCTGTTTCTTTGAAAATTTTAATTAAATGACAAATCACTTGACAACACACCCAAGAAAATAGGAGAGAAGAAAAAAACCTATTAAAATTATAGACTAAAGCATCACCACTCATGAATATAAAGGAATATTGTGAAGAACTTTAAGTCAACAAGAAAGAAAATTTATATGAATTGACAAATTCATAGGCATAAAATTGTCAAAGCAGATTCCAAAAGGAAAATAATTTACTAAACCTTTCACAGGAGGTTGAATCAATAATCAGCTAACTATCCCAAAGAAACATCCAGGTTTAGTTGAATTCATTAGTGAATTATATGAAATATTTGAAGACTGAAAACCAATCTTGCACAAAAACTTAGAAAGTTAGAGGAAGACGAAATCTTTTTCAATTAATTCTATAAGTACCATGAACACCAAAAGTAAACAAGGACAGCAGAATAAAGCACAGACCAATGTCTCTCATGAACCTAGATGTAAAAACATTAATTGTGATGACATATATAGCAGTTGGAATAATGTGAGGAAGGCACCATGAGCCAAAGAATGTTAGTGGTTTCTAGAAGCTGAGAAAAGCTCACCTAATCTTGAGAACCATTTTAACAACTTTATCTTAGGACTGAAGTTTGAGAATAAAGAGGCTGGAGAGACAGTTCAGCAGTTAAGGGCACTGCTCTTCCATGGAAGTTGCATTTGGTTCTAGTATCTATGTCTGACAGCTCAAAATGACCTATAAGGCCAGCTCAAAGGGATCTGATTCCTTTACTGGCTTCCAAAGGCACCCTTCACACACACATGAGCATACACACACACACAGACACACAACAATTACTTTATGATACAGATTGGCCTCTGAACATGGCAGAACTGCTGCCCTTAGGAACTCACAGCAGCTGTGCTAGCTTAAGTCCTGAACAGGATCAAGTCAGCCAACATTCCCAGCATGGAGCAGAAACAGTAGGGTACTTGGCCTGTACCTCTGAGGAGTTATTGACAGCTGATGGCTTCCATGGGAGGGACTGTCAGTTTTCTTTAAGGGTGTGGCCCCTGGTAAGCTGACCATGCTCCAAAGAAAGACTCTACACCCATGGGAATATGAGAAACACAGATTGGACTCTGATGGTTATTTTTTAAAACATGAGAATATAGGGAATAAGGAGGGAGTGGAAAGGCAAGGATAGATCTGGTAGCAATGAGGAGTAGAGGGTACACATGATCAAACTATAGCTTAACAGTGTATAACGTTCTCAAAGAATTAATAAAAATATTACACTAAAAGAAGATTGGGATTAAAGCAAAGACATTAGCTCATCTACTTCCACTCAACAATGTACTGAAGGTTTTAGAGAATACAAGAATGCAAAAACAAGTAAACAGTAAGTTTCCAGATTAGAAAATAAGTAAAACTGTCTTTATACATAGGAAACATGCTTTTTCCCATGTAGAAAATTCTAAGCTATCCATAATAAAGCCATTATACTAACAAAAAACAATAAAACCTTTAATTAGATCATTTTAGACTAATATAAGATCAATACAAACCCCAACTTATTTCCACACACTTCCAAACAAGAATCAGAAAATGAAACAGAACAATTCTATTCACAAGAGTGTTAAAATGAATAAAATGCTTAGAAACAAATGTATTATAAGAAGTGTAAGTTTGATATGCTACGATATATGAAATAACGATGCGATGAATCATAGACAATCTGAATAAAGGAAGAGACATTGTGGGTTCATGGACTAGAAGAAACTGTTACTAAAAATGATACAATTTTCTAAATTAAGTGACAGACTCAATCCAATCTCCATTAAATTCCAGCAAGTTTTGTAAAAAAAAAAAAAACAAAACAAAAACAAAAACAAAAAACAACAGGGTGTTGCTAAAATCTGCATGGATACAAAAGACCTAGGATAGAAGAAACAAGCTGGAGGAGTTAATATACTTGTCAAGCTCACTATAAACGTCCATCCAATAGGGATTTGAAACATAAAGACAGACATATAGATCAAAAGAACAAAATTATACAAGGAAATTCAATGGAAAAACAGTTTTTGCAAGACACAGTGTTAATCAACTGGAAATCTCCATATAAAATTAAGGACTTAGATCACACCTTACAAACACAAATTTCCATGCAAAAAATATAGGAACCAAGACAGTGGATATGCTAGATAAATACAAAAGACTATATATATATTTTTTTACTTTGATTCCAGGAAAGATTTCTCAGTTAAGATGTCAAAAGCTTAAATCAAAACAGAATAAATTTCTAAATTGAACTTCATTAATATAAAATATTTGTGCTTCAAGACACCATTAGGAACATAAGAACAAATAAACTACAGACCAGAATAAGCATCAGGCCTTATAAAGGACCCGTCTTCAGAAAACACAAAGAAATCTCAGTACACAATGCTAAAAATACCAATAGCTCATAAATTTAAAAATGGACAAAAGAGTCAAACATTCACTAAATAAATTTTGTTTTGGTGCTGGATAAGTGTATAACATATATTTGATAGCTAAAGTATGAAATCCATGTGCAACTCCACAGCTTCAGAATGCACAGTCTTACTGTATAGAAGTTCACTGAGATATATAGACTTTGGGTGTTGGTTAGATACTACCAATTTGAGGAGAAAAACCTGGAACTATATTTTACAATGTATACATAAATCAGTTCCATGGTGATTAAGGACTTAATCATGAAGGACAAAAAATAAATCTTTAGAACAAAGAACAATCACTCACACTAGGCAGAACTGATTAACTGAAATACAGAAAGCCTTAAGCATATAGAAAATACTAAAACATTTTATTCCATAAAATGAAGAATTTTATCAAGAGGTATCATAAAGGCAGTGAAATCATTAGTTGGAATTAGAATGGATATTTTAAACACATATCACCAACAAATGAATGCATAGCCACAATGATAAAATTTGTACACATTTATAGGAAGTATACTCTATGACTAGGGAGTTGGAGGTAGAATATTCAATATATATATAATGCCCAAGCATTCTGAGCTTCCTCCTTTCTATAGTGACAGTTAGAAAACTGAAGATTACTAAAATCTGCCAAATCCAAGGAACTGTGGAGCTGAGGTAGAGGTTTGTTTGTTTGTTTGTTGTTTTTTGAGACAGGGTTTCTCTGTGTAACAGCCCTAGCTATCCTGGAACTAGCTCTTGTAGACCAGGCTGGCCTCAAACTCACAGAGATCCACCTGCCTCTGCCTCCCAAGCGCTGGGATTAAAGGCGTGCACCACCACCGCCCCTGAGGTACAGTTTTGATACAGGCTTAACAGGATTTGTGAACTCTTTACTTCTCAATTCCATTCCAAGGTATAAACCCTGAGAAACTCATGTCCATACGTCCCAGGACTCCCGTACAAGAAGCATCATACAGCAGGACTGATACTGAGGCTTCATTCAAATGAGAATCCAAATTTCCAGTTATAGAGAAACAGAAAGAAAGATCAATGTTATATAAAAGAATTCTATAATTCAGTGAAAAAGAATTTACTATAGCTCCAAACTATAATGTGGATGAATTTCACAAATATAATATTAAACACAAAAGGAAGATCCAGTATATGTATGATTCAGTTGAAGCACAGGGTGTTTAAAGTAATACTGTCTAGTGGTGGATAGATACATAGGAAGTAAAAAACATAAAGAAAATTATCGTAAATCAGTACAGTACACTTTAACAGAAGAGGACTGTGCTTTATAAAGGGAATACAGGGGCTTTTACGGTTTTCCCATTGCACTATTTATTTACTTCTTATTGAACAGAAACGCTTGACGTACTCTTCAGCATGATCAATCTTATCACTTAAAATTAGTTTGTGCAAATATTAATGAGAGATGAGGAAGAGGCAGTAATAAACATACAGGGTTTAAGAATATTCGAAAGCCTAAGAATTTAACTTCATATGAGAATGTGGTCTCTGCACATATAATTAATCAAGATTTCATAAATCGATTATATGAAATCATAATAAACTACAGGAGGGCCTAAGAAGGCAGTGATGGGAATGCTATGAGCAAAGGTTTGTCACCAGGAGTCAGGGGACAGGTGTACAAAGGATTCTCCCATAGATCCTTAAGAGGGAAGCAACCAAACCATCACTTTCCTTTTGTACCTCCACAACCATTAGAAAATGGATTCCTGTTGTTTAGTTATGGTAACCCTAGGAAGCTAATACATATTTTAGAGTGGGAAATGGAATGATCCTAAAATAAGGAATTGGCTTTGGGATTGAATAATAAGTAAAAGCTGGAAGGATTTTGAAATTTTTCATAATACGAGCCCAAATTTCCTTCAGGAGTCCATTGGCAGAAACACAGATCTTAAAGGTAGTTCTGGTAAAGGCTTAGAAAAAAGTGAACAGTAGAGAAAGCTCAAGTAACTCTAAAGAGTATGTACACATACATACATACACACACACCTGCATGTGTACATACTCATCATGAACACAATTATAGCTACGAATGTTAACAGGATTTTTAGAGGCCTCAGGAGGAAAGGGTGAACATTATTGGACACTGGAGGAAAGGTGCTCTTTGTTATGCAGTGTCAGAAATCTGGCTGAACTGGTGTCCTTCTATTGGGAAAAAATGTACCTGAGGAGACTTTCAAAGTGGGGAAGATAAGGGCTATTTCTTCTTGATGCTCATAGTAAAACCATAACATTAAAGATATAAACTGAAATTAAGGAGAAAGACACCAGCATTTGATGATCTGGAAAATCCTGAGCCTATCTAGACAGCATGCTCTGAAAAAGGGCTCAAGGTTGTCGCAAGACAAATTTTTACTGAAGATATTAGGAGAATGAGTCATAGATTCAATCAGCAGAAGCCAGGGACAGAGTAAGAAGGATCTGCAGAGAGCCTTGGCTCTAACAGAATGACTCTCTTCCTCAAGATTAACAAGGCTTCTGCTAATTCTGTACCAGCAGAACCAGAGGCAGCCTAGGAGACAGATGTGGGACAAAATAATGAAAGGGTAATTCCAAGAGCAAAGACCCATATGCAGAGGCCAGAGAAGGAGCTCAGAACATGACTAAGGAATAAAACTTGCCCTGCTGCATGATTAATTGCCTAGTAATCCCTTCTTTCTTGCTTCTTCAGAATGTGGTTGTCTATCGTATGTCTGCCTACCATTACATATTAGAATAGCATGACTTCTTTTTCAATTACATTAGTCTTTGGGTAGGAAGAAAGAAAATTTTGTCCCAGAATAGACTATATTCTGAACCTTATTCACACCATATTTAAATAATGAGATATAAGACTTTTTGAGTTTATATGTAAATGGCATTTGGGATGTGTTATATGTATATTGCATGTACTGGGATGAATCTGGATTTTGAGAGGACAGAGAACACAATGTACTATGCTGAATAGAATACCTCTAAAATTTATCTCTACTGGTATTATTTGATGATGTTTATACCAATTGTTAAATTATTATAAGACAATACTGGATTGGGGGGGTTCAAAATTTAATGGTTACTATACTCAAAAGGTAACATGAAGACACAGAGACAGACAACAAAATGTCATTCTGATGACAGAGGTCAAGATTGGAATGACATGCTTATATACATCACAGAGCATCAAGTAGCAGATGCTAGAAAAGGGAAGGACAAACATGTTCTTAAAGCCTACAGAAAGAATGACCCATCAATACTTTGATTTGCTCCAAAACTGTGAAGGAAATAATTTCTATTCCACAAACCATACTTGAGTTTATTAGCAGCCTTAAAAAACTAACATGATCATAGAAAATTTTCTATAAATTATGTTGGAGAAACACAAATGATTGGTATATACAATATGAATATACTTCAAAATTTTTATGTTGAATTAAGTAAGTCTTCTACAAAGAATAGTTACTGTATTGTTTTAGTTATAAAATGTTCTAGAATAGGCTAAACTAATCTATACTGGGAAAAAAAATTCAAAGTGTAATTTGCCCCTGGGAGAACAGGATGAGAGTTGCTGGAAAGAAGTATGCTGAAACTTTCTGGAATGACGATAACCTATAAGTTTTAGGCTATGCACATGTCCTGATATGCTAATGATTGTTTGTACCCATTTTCAACTCAGTGTTGAGTGGTTACAGATCGGTAACCTGCACCTGTCCAGTGGGAATATACAGATCATGAAAACTCGCAAATGATACAAACCATTGCCTAAAGGGATGATGCATGTTCTTACTAGTATATCGTCATTCAGAAACATACATTGTCTAGAAATGGGCAGATGAACACTTAAAGTTTATATATTTAATAACATGAAAATTTTATGAAGATAGAATCAAAATAAATATTTAACCATAGCTAACAAAATGCATGCAATGTACTAGAGAGTAAACATCTATACCAACAATTTTTTAAAAATGCATTTATAAGTAAAATTGATATGTGTACAGAAGTACTGATTAGATAAGTGATGATAAGGTATATTAATGGTACAATAGATTGTGATATATTGGGTATTTTTGAGAAGTCTTTTTTACTTTTGTGCATGTTTGAAATTTTTCATTGAAAATAAAGATCAGAAATTGATTCCTATTTAGATATCAAAAATATTAACAGATGCATATAATCCTGGCTCTCTTGGAACTTTGATTTTGATATTTCATCTTTTAACTGCTACTTATGGTACATAGTAAGAAACAAAAATCTAAGTGCTTTGTTTGCTCAACTGCCTAAAATACTGAAGGAGATTTCCCCCCATTTTTCATGTTCTTTAGCTAGCAGAAGTATGTGCTCAGGGAAAACTGGCAAATGATGCAATGATTGTCATGCTAAAGTCCTCAAAGGAATGGAGGACTGACTGAAGCCCCTTGGGAGATAAGGACAGAATCCAGTACTAGAGTATGAAGATTAGCATTAAGCACTAAAGACTCCCCTATCTCTGAGTGAAGTGAGAAGAAAGGGAGAATGAGAAAGCAAGTTAGCAGAGTGCAGAAGGAGGAAGCAAATGAAAGCTCTTGCTTCTTTGAAATTGAACCAAAAGATATCGTTTAAAAACAATAGAAGAGAACAGGAAAAAGGAATGAATGTCTACAATAGTCCTGATAAGGAATGAAACAGAGAGCTGGCCATGGACTAGGAGATGTACTGAGGGGGGCGGAGGGAGGGGGAGCACTTAAGATGGTACCAGAGATGAGGAACTTATCGAAGTACTAACAAACTAAAAGCTACGTGATTTTTCTCTAGTAGTGCTTGCAAGGCATGCTAAAGGAAGACAATTAGCTGAGACTTCTCTTACAAGGCATGATACACAGACAAGAAAGCAGAGACAATGGCTCCCTGAGGTTGAATCTAAATGATACTAGGAAGGAAATGAGTCCAAGTGAGAGATGAGAGATTATAAAATAAAAAGCAAAAGAACTAGAGATATCAACAGCATTAAAGACATGGTATAACAGGTCTAAGAATGTTCTGAGAGCTGTTAAGGCAAGAAAAAGATTGCAGTTGGGCATGATGATGCATCTTAGCACTTGAGAGGTTGGAATCAGTAGACTAGCCAGCCTGGGTTACACAGCAAGTACCAGGCCTGTCAGAATTACATGGCAAGACTGTCTCAAAAAAGAAAGAAAAAATTAAGAAAACAGAGAAAAGATCATGTTCAAAGAGTATATGCTACAGCAAATTTCAGAAGTATATTTCTAGAAATAATACATCTTAGTTTTCATCAAATTTCATTTTAAAATGATATTGAATAATTCAGAAGAGAATTTTCTCAAGAGGTAGAGATACAGCTCAGTGGCAGAGCACCTGCCTGGCATACAAGAAGGCAAAAGTTCAATCTCCCCTCTTCCATGGGGAAAAAAGTCAAGATATAGTCTTTTGAAATATACACAAGTGCCATGGCCAAAGCAGCACTGATTTTTCTGAAAATGGTATATTTAAGGGACAGCATGGTTAATTAGTAACTATGATTTGGGAAAAGTCACTTATTCTCTTTAGAAGCTCAATTTTGCTATCTGTAAAATGGGTGTACTAGTATCATGTCTTATAGAGCTTTTACCAGAATTAAATGCATCAGTTTGCAAACTAAGTATTTAGTATTAGCAAAATGACTGGCCCAAAAAGCCTTCAAAAAGCTAACAGCTATTAGGAATTCAGTTTCTAGGTAAGATTAAATAAACACCCCTCAATCTGTCTACTCCATGAAGTACAGCTATAAAGCCTACCTGGTCTAACCCACTAAGTAGAGTTACAAAACTTGTTGAGAATGTATGGTCCATTTGAAGACTGTGAATATGAACAATAACAGACAGTTAATTGGTTAAAGGTCTAGAATCCAAACTAAAGAATTCATTAAATTACTGAAAGTAGCAAGAAAGTCTGACTTAGCAGTTTATAATCCCAGTACTTGGAAAGTGGAGACAAAAAGATCAGAAGTTCCAGATCATCCTTGGCTACATAGTAAGTTCAGGGCCAGTCTGGACTGCATAAGACCCTTATTAAATACAACGAGGAAATAAACAGAAAGAAAAAAGCTATATTATTATATTTGTGATAAGCCGATTTTCTACAATGATGTCAAGACAATTTAATATGAAATGGCAGTGTTTCCATATGTAATGCCAATTGTACACATTACAATCTATGTGAACCAGATGGACATAAATATCTATCATACGCCAAAAGTAACCCAAAATGGCTTATAGACTTAAATGTGAGCTGAAACTGTAGTCTTTTAGAACACAAGAAAAAATTGATAGGACATTGAGTTAGAAAGCAATCTTCATCATAGGATCAAAACCAGAAGTTCTAAAAAGCAGTAGCTTACATGTCATCAAAATCACAAACCTCAGAGCTTTGAACTATGCCATTAAGGCAATGTCAGGAAAAACGGCAGAGTAGGAACCTTTGAAACACCTCTTCCACAAAAGCAACAAGAAAATTGTCAGAACCAACTCTTACAATTGTAGAAAATAGTCAAAGGTTTGCAACAACCTGGGGAAGATTTCTTAGGAAGAATAGTGAGATCTCTGCAAGAATAGTGAGTTTTGCAGTACTTTAATCTACCCTACTTCCATCCCAACTCCTATTTCCGTGGTTAACCTTGAAAGCCTGTGGTTTGAAATCAAAAGAAAAAGAACAAAAAACAAACCAGCAACAGGGCCAGCAGTAGAGGGCGGAGAGTAGAGGCAGCAGCCCTTGGAAGTACTATTCCCAGACAACAGTCACCATTTGACCCATCTAGTGGCCTTCAGGAAATTCAAGGGACTCTCTATTTCAGCAAACTCAAAGCAAACACTAGCAGACTTTTTTTCTAGGAACTTATGACAAAAATGTTCATAGGAAATTGCTGAATTTCACAGACACCTGGATAACAGTTAGAGAAAACGCCAGTTAATAAAAATCTTAAGAAGGCAAAATCCAGGGAATAAGTCCATATAAGGCTCTAAAAAAGTCTAACATATATCCATACACATGTATGACTATCTGCAAACTTAGGTTTGCGCATGCTGAAGAAAAGATCTGAAAAAGCCATATGGTGTCACGTTTGATTAACCATGAGGCTTTGTGTAAGCAAGAAATGGAAGCATTTCCATTTGAGATTGCAAAGTATATGGCTAAGGGTTGAAGATGTTCTCAGCATACACAGAAAATCCCTCAGGAACACTGGAAAAATACTAGTTCTAGATAAACTGTTCTAGACACAATGAAAACATACTAAGATAGCAAGCACACTATATATTATATGAATCATTTATATAAAATGTCCCAAATAGGTAAATCCACAGGGATGGATATTTCCTTGGTGACTGACCAGAGTGGGAGTATAAACAAGGACTAATAGCACTCTTTGAGGTGATGGAAATGTCCTAAAACTAGATTGTTGTTATGGTTGATGAATTCTGTAAATTTACTACAAATCACTGAATTGTGCACTTAAGAAATGAGTTTTATGGTATGCAGTAAATGCTAACTCAATAAAGTAGAAAAAATGACCCAACTCTATGCTATAAAAGCTTACTCTTTCCAAAATGTAATAATATAAATAAGTTAGAGGTAAAATGATGGCAAGAAAGCAATTCTGGAATACTGGAGTGAAAACTTCTAAAAATCTGTGTCCTAAAAGCAAAAGGAACATGGAGATAAATGACAAAATCAATTTTGGAAGTAAATTAAATGCTTGCAATAAAACATGGAAGAGTGGTTCAAGAAAAAGTAAGATTAGTAAGGTTTGTAGCACTTCAAGTTTCTATAATCCCATCTCTTTCTTTCCACGTTCACAGTCCTAAAAAAAAAAAAATCAATATTACTGACATAATAGAAGCTGTAACGCAGCAGTGCAGCTGAAACCTAGAGGGGCAGAACAGCTCTAGACTCAATCTTCAGAGAATCTGTACTATTTCATCTGCTTGGCATTGGAGGGAAAGCTGCAGTCTAAGGACTTGCCTGTCTTTGATATGACTGATATTCCCATACTATAAGAATAGTCCATTCCTAGGGCACTTGACATGATTAATTGGTGGGGACTATATAACAGTACATCTGCCTAAAATGGAATTAACAGTTGAGACTAACAAGGAGCCAACAAAAAGATCCTGCAGAGGATCAAGACAGTGAATATTCCACTATGGAGGGGACAGGGAACATGAGCCTCCATCTCTAGCTGAGGAGCTAGCTATTGGCAGTTAATGGCTGTCAGGGGAGGAAGAGTCACTTTACTAAAGGATGTGGCCCCTGGTGGGTTGCCTATGCTGCAGCAATTACAATCAATGGGTTATTAAAAAATAAGAGGACACAGAGAAAAGGAGGGAAAATGTGGGGGAGGAGTAGAAGAAGAATGGTGGGGAAGGAGTGAGGGCAGGTATCAAAATATACTTTACACAAGTACAAATTTCTCAAAGAATACATAAATAAAAATTTAGAAACTTAAAAAGAAAAATGGGCTTTGAAAAATTCAGATACATTCCCAAGATGGAAGGCCATGAATATATACAAAGCTGTATGTACAGGACAGCTGGGATCTGAGACGACTCCAATATCTCACTTTGGGCTGCCATGGAATGGCTTTGCATGAGTAGAAAGTGAAGTCTAAGGAAGAGTTGTCAAGTGTTTGAGTATTGAAAGGGTGTTCCAAGTTACACACACATGGACCCTTAAGCAAAGGATGATAGCCATTTGGGTTCAAGACATTTAAAGATATTATCTTCAATCATCAGAGAATGACTTTGTTGTTAAAACAGCAGAAAGAAAACAATTTCTAGAATTAAATACAAAGGAAAATTACTAAACAGTGACATCAAAAAATCCATGGGGTAGTGGTGATGGTGGACTGATTTTAAAAATTACATTATACTATTTAAAATGTTCAATTTTCAACAATAATACAACATATCATAAAGAAAGAGGAAAACATGGCCTATACACAGGAAGAGAAAATTAATAGAAGCATGTTTGTTATGTTAACAAGACAAAAATCTAAAACAGTCATTCTAAGTTTCTTAAACAACTGAAGGGAAAACTCAGATCATCGGATAAAACAGAACTAAAACTAAGCAGACAATATGAAAATAAAAACTCTCGTAGGAATTCTGGAGTTGCACATAAAGTAACTGACAGGAATACTTCACTAGCAGAATGTAACAGAATGGAGTTGGCAGACCCTAACCCTAACCCCCTAACCCTAACCCTAACCCTAACAACAAGAATCTACAAACTTGAAGATAACCTCACTATCTACTCAGAGGATAATAATCCAGTCTGGGAAGGAAAAACAAATAAGGACAAGGAAAACCTAACAGTCTCAGAGGATGAAGCAGATGATTAGCCCTCTCGGACAGCACATAAAAATCACAGGAGTCTTAGAAGTTGAAAGGGGGGCAGAAAAAAACATTTCAAGAAATCAACTCTGATAACATCACCAAACTGATGAAAAACATTAAGCTACACATCAAAGAAGCTCAACGGGATCAAAGTAGAAAAAACTCAGAGATATACACCTAGATACATACATCCAAACTGCCAAAGGGGAATACAAAAAGCAAATGTTTTTGTGTCTGTGCATGTGCATATTGTATGTATGTATTCATGGGGGTACTCACATGTTGGGAAGGTTACGCATACACGTAAGTGAGCATACATGTATAGGACACAGGACAACCACACTGCTGTTCCTCAGGAGCTTTTTAGACAGGATCTCTCACCAGCCTCAAGCTCTCCTAGAAGGCAAGGCTGCCTACACAGTACATCTCAGAATTCCACCTACTATTACTGCTCCAACCCTGGAATTGCAAACATGTGCCACCATGCTTAGTTTTCTTCTGTCTGGGGCTTGAACTCAAGCTCACACAGCAAGCATTTTATTATTAAGTTATGTCTCCAGCCCAAAAATGAATCTTTAAAACAGTAACTCAAGAGAAGAGACTCATCATGGAAAGGGATCCAAGGAAAATTAACAACTGACTTATCAGACACCACAGAGGCCAGAGGCAATAAGATAGGATATTCAATGTGCTGCAAGAAAAATGCTGTGAACCAAATGTTTTCATCCACCAAAACTGTTCTTCAGAGAGGGAAATAGAAGAACTAGTAAGTAACTAAGAAATGACTATAATCAAAGTATGCTATATGCATAAAAGAAAATGTCACAATGAAACTTAGTATTTTGTACAATTAATATATGCTAATACAATGTTCTTATAAAAATTATAATTAACAATGGAAGAAGAAATTCTCAGATAAAGAATTCATTACCAGATGATCTTCCCTACAAGAAAAAAAATTAGACCAAAATAAAGGAATAGTGCATAGTAACTAGATGTACACAAAGAAAAAGCACTCCTAAATTGGACTATATAGGTAAACAAAAAACATGGTATGTATCTTTTCCTATGTAACTATTTTCATCCTATCTGAAATAAAACAGTAATTACAAAACTGCTATTACACTTGAAAATCTATACAGATGTGATCTGCATGATAGTGGTGCAAGAAAGAGAACAGAAACATACCATATTTTAGATATGGTTAAAATTAAGTTGCCATTACAGAAGTTAAACTTTCGCTAGTTGCAGATGATATGGTAGCATACATAAACAACCTCCAATATTCTACCAGAGAACTCCTACAGCTGATAAACACCTTCAACAAAGTGGCTGGATATAAGATTAACTCAAAAAAAAATCAGTAGCCCTCATGTATACAAACAATAAATAGGTGAAGGAAGAAATCAGGGAAACAACACCCTTCACAATAGCCCTAAATACCTTAAAATATCTTGGTGCAATACTAACCAAGAAAGTGAAAGACCTATATTACAAGAACTTCAAGTTTTTGAAGAAAGAAATTGGAGCAGATATCAGAAGACAAAAAGATCTTCCATGCTCATGGATCAGTAGGATTAGCATAGTAGAAATGGCCATCTTACCAAAATCAATCTACAGATTCAACACAATCCCCATTAAAATCCCAACACAATTCTTTATAGACCTTGAAAGAACAATACTCAACTTCATATGGAAAAAATAAAAAACCCAGGATAATGAAAACAATCCTTACAATAATGGGCCTTCTGGAGGCCTCACCATGCCTGATGTCAAGTTCTACTACAGAGCTATCATAATTTTAAAAAAAAAAACAGCTTGGTATTGGTATAAAAATAGACATGTGGATCAATGGAATTGAATCAAAGACCCAGACATAAAGTCACATACCTATGAACACCTGATTTTTGACAAAGAAGCCAAAATTATACAGTGGAAAAAAAGTCAGCATCTTCAACAAATGGTGCTGGTCTAACTGGATGTTAGCATGGAAAAAGAATGCAAATAGATCCATATTTATCACCCTGCACAAAACATAAGTCCAAGTGGATCAAAGACCTCAACATAAATCCAGATACACTGAACATGATAGAAGAGAAACTGGGAATAGCCTTGAACACATTGGCACAGGAGACAACTTCCTGAACAGGACACCAATAGCACAGACACTAAGATCAACATTACAATTAGCAAATGGGACCTCATGAAACTGAAAATCTTCTGTAAGGCAAAAGATACCATCAACAGGACAAAATAGCAGTCTGCAGAATAGGAAAAGATATTCACCAAGCCCATATCTAACAGAGGACTAATTTCCAGAATATATAAAGAACTTAAGAAACTAGACATCAAAAAAAACAAATTAACCAATTAAAAATGGGGTACAGAGAATTTTCATCAGGAAAACTAAAATGGCTGAGAAACAAATCTTTAGCATCCTTAGACATCAGGGAAATATCATGGAAATGTAAACCAAAATGACTCTGAGATTCTATCTTATACCTGTTAGAATGGCTAAGATTAAAAACACAAATGACATCTAATGCTGGTGAGGATATGGAGCAAGGGGAACACTCCTCCATTGCTGGTGAGAGTGCAAACTTATACAGCCACTATGGAAATTAGGTGGTTCTTTAGAAAGTTGGGACTCAATCTACCTTAAGACCCAGCTTTGGCATATATACAAAGGATGCTCAATCATACCACAAGGATTATGATCATAGCAGCTTTATTCATAATAGCAGAACCTGGAAACAACCTAGATGTTCCTCAACTGAAGAATGAATAAAGAAAATGTGGTACATTTACATTATGAAATATTACTCAGCTGTTAAAAACAGTGACATCAGGAAATTTGCAGGCAAATGAATAGAACTAGAAAAAAAAATCATACTGAGTGATGTAACACAGACCCAGAAAGTCAAACATGGTATGAACTCACTTCTAAGTATATATTAGCTATAAAGTAAAGGATAATCATGCTATCATCCAGAGACCAAAGAAGCTAAGTAGCAATAGGGGCCCAAGAGGGGACACTTGGATATCCCTGGGAAGGAGAAATAGAATAGATTTCGAGGGTGGCCTGGATGTGGGTGGGGATGGAAACAGGAATGATTAGGTGGGAAGAATGAGGAATTGAGTATTGGAAGAGATGACTGGAAAGGGGGGCATTTCGAGGTAAGGTAGAAATCTACTGTAATGGAAACTCCCAGGAATCCACAAGGGTGATCCCAGCTAAGACTCCTAGCAATAGGGAATACATAGTCTGAACTGGCCATCTCCTGTTACCAGACAAAGACTTTGAGCAAAGGGACTGAGACACCAACCCAGCTACATAACCTTCAACCTACAATTTGTCCTGCCTACAAGATGTGCTAGAGTATAGGTGGCACAGAAATTGTGGGAGTAGCCAACCAATGACTGGTCTAGCCTGAGACCCATGCCACGAGAGGAGCTCATTCCTGACATTGCCTGGAGCACCAGGACCCAGAGTCTGGATGGCCCAGAGACCTAGGAAAGAACCAAATATGACTGGCAAAGTGTTGTAATTAAGGGGGGAGAGGTGCATGTTGTGTTCCCAGCACCCAGTTCCCAGCCCCCAGCCGCTGGCCCGCTCAGCCGCTGGTTGCTTGCTTATGCCCGAAATAACCACATGAGAACGGTATTCATTTAAACTCTGCCTGGCCCATTATCACTGGCCTTTTCTTGGCTAGCTCTCACATCTAAACTAACCCATTATAAAAGTCTG
>JAQHUG010000075.1:572153-626985 GCA_028555095.1 Dicrostonyx torquatus
GAGGTGACTTACCGGAAAAGTCTAACCTGCATCCATCTGCGGCGGAAGCTCATGGCATCTGGCCACTTCCTTCTCTCTTCCCAGAACTTCCGTTCTGTCTACTCCGCCCACCTAAGGGCTGTGTCCTATTTTACAGGCCAGGCATCCTTTTTATTTAACCAATCAAAGCACAGAAATACAGAAGAACCCTCCTACTCCAGCAAAGAAAAAGAGAAATGTCAATGTAATATTTAACAATATTCTGCTATACTCAAAGATTGGTGCCTAGTCCAATTGTCATCAGAGAGGCTTCATGCACAAACTGTGAAAACAGATGCAGAGATCCACAGCCAAACAATAGGTGGAGGTCGGGGAATCCTGCTGAAGAGAGCAGGAAAAGATTATAGGAGCCAGAGGGATTAAGGACACCAAAAGAAAATCCACAGGATCAACTAAACTGGGTTCCTAGAGGTTCCAGAGACTAAACTGACAATCAGGAAGCCTACATAGGACTGACCTAGGCCCTTTGCATATATGTTACAGTTGTATAGCTTGGTCTTCCTGTGGGACTCCTAACCGGGGGAGCAGGAACTGTCTCTGACTCTTTTACCAGCTTTTAGGACCCTATTCCTCATACTGGGTTACCTTGTCCAGCCTTAATACAAGGGGAGGTACCTATCATCCAGAGACCAAAGAAGCTAAGTAGCAACTTGATATGCTGTATTTGGTTGATATCCATGGGAGTCCTGCCCTTTTCTAAACAGAGGCATGGATGGCAGAGGAGAGGTTGGGGAGGAGGAGAGACTAGGGGAGAGGAGGGAGAGGAAATTGTAGTAGGGATGCAAAAAATACAAATAAAACCATTTTAAAATTAAGTTGTCATTAATGTAAACTACTTTGTTTAATCTAAGATGTTAGCTGTAATCCTTAATTCCTAATGATATTCCCCTATTGTCATCAGAGAAGCACTGTTCAACAACTTATGGGAATAGATGCAGAGACCCACAGCCAAACACTAAGCAAAGCCAGGGGAACCCCACTAAGAAGGGGAAGAAGGACAATAGGAATCAGAGGGCTTAAGGACACCACAAGAACAAGACCCACAGAATCAACTAAGCAAGGCTCATAGGGGCTCACAGACACTGAAGTGAGAAACATAGACCCTATATGGGTTCGAGCTAAATCCACTGCATATATGCTGTGTTTGTTTAGCTTAGTGTTCTTGTGGGACAACTAACAGTGGGAGTGAGGGTATCTCTGACTCCTCTGCCTACTCTTGGGGGCCCTTTTCCTCCTACTGGGTCCTACTTGGTCACCTCATCCAGCCTTGATATGAGAGATTATGCCTAGTCTTACTATAACTTGTTATTATGTGTTCATTTGCTATCCCTGGGAGGCCTGCTGGTTTTCTTTTCGGGGAGGGGCTGTGCAAGTGAGAGGGGCTGGGAGGAGTGGAGGTAAGGGAAACTGCTTTTGGGATGCAAAGTATGTTTAAAAAAATCTAATTAGGAAGGGAATAAAGTGTGTGTGCATGCACGCATGCACACACACACACACACACACACCAATGGAAGGTGGGAGGGTGAATCAAAAGTTACTTAAAATGACATACTAGACAAAATTAATCCCATAAATGAATAAAATAACAGATATAGATCCTATCGTATCAAAATAACCTAATACATTAAAAAAAGCAAACCAAAAACTTCAATCAAAAAGCCATGAGAAGCTATACCCATAAAGTCTCAATAATATGGTTGTCTAAATAAGACCTGCGTGATACAATCACTAGCTGACATACTAACATTTGCAATACTAAACAGACTGAACAGGTTTTGTATCTAAACACACACACAAACATACACACATTAATTAATGTATGTTTGTATATGTAAATGTTGTGTAACACTAAATGGACTGAGCAGGTTTTTATATAAACAAACACATACATACACAGTTATGAATTTGAGAGGGAATGGGATTTAGTTTTGATCCAGTCATTATCTGGCAGAATGATATATTTTTGCATATTTATAAATTTCCTGTGTCTTAGTGATATTATTTTTCTACTTTTTTCCATTTAAATTAGAAGTAGTGAGTGGATATCTTTACTTTTTTTTCTCTTGGTGACAAAATTTCAGTCTTTCACCGCTATTATACTATTGAGTATTAACACATGAATTTGAGCAAATAATTTCTGAAAAGAATGTGACAGTAAATAAGTGGGAAAGGGGGACACTGGTGCTCAAGCATTTATAGGAAGAAAAGTCAATCTCACTCTAGAGCTCATGGTAAAAATATCAAGTCAAAATGGATTACAGGTCTAAGTATAAAATGTGTAACTATAAAACCACAAGAAGAAAATACCAGAGAAGGTCTTTTACATCAACAGATATTTGGCAGAGTTCTTCATTCTTATAGAGATACATCTGCACATACAACTAAGAACTCAACAAGAGTTCAAAGCATTTTCTCTGAGGAGCAAGACCTATATAATGAAAGCTAGAAGATGCAGTTGAAACCAAAAAAATAAAAAAAAAATAAAAAAGACACAAGAGCAGGTAAGCATTCATGACCATTTAGAAGACTTAATACTGTTAAGAAACCCTCACTGGCCAGAGCTCTCTACAGACTCAATTCATTCACTACCAAAGGGTCAATAATCTGATTTTGTAGAAATAAAACATTCCACTCTAAAATACACATGGAATCTCAAGGGACCACCAAAATAATGAAGAAAATGTGAAAAAATACCATAAGTATTACATATTATTACTTCCTAATTTCAAAACTTACTACAAAATTAAAAGACCATGCTACATTCCAGGCGTGGTGGTGCACACCTTTAATCCCAGCACTCTGGAGGTTAGAGGCAGGCAGATCTCTGTGAGCTCAAGGCCAGCCTGGTCTACAGAATGAGTTTGAGACAGCCAGGGCTACAAAAGAGAAATCAAATCTCAACAAAACAACAGCATGCTACTGACATAAAGTCAGACCATATACCACTACAGAACCCAGAAATAAACTCTAATCCATATGGTAAATGATCTTTGACCAGAGCAATAAGATCATTCAGTGCAGAAAGAACAATCTTCAAAAAACATTCAGTGCAGAAAGAACAATCTTCAAAAAAATGGTCCTGGGAAACTGAATAGCAACAAGTGTGACAGGATCCTTATCTTAAGCCATAGGCAAAAATTAACTCAAAATGGATCAAAGACATAAACAGCAAAAAACTGATAATAGCTCAGAAGGTAACATAAAGGAAATGCTTTGTAATACTGGATTTGGCAATGACTTCTTAGATATACTAAAAGAAGCATAGACAAAGAAAGAAAAATGAGAAAACACTGTGCATTAAAGATAACAAGAAGAATAAAAAGCAGACACAGAACAAGAAAAAATATTTACAAGTCATGTATCTGAGAAGTGATTAATACCTAGATACCTGAATGAATATGTCTATATAGAAGACACATGGCCAAATAGTATAATGAAAAAATACACAGTAGCACTTATTAGGGAAATGCAAATAAAAACTATAATGACATACATCATGCCCTTTAAAGCAGCAATTATCCAAAAAGAGAAAACCCAAAAAATAATGTGTTCATTTAGAGAAATCAGAACTTTTATGCATTGCTGGTAGGAATGCAAAATGATAGTCTATATAGAGAACAGTAGGGAGGTTCATCAAAAAATTAAACATAGAATTATTGTAAAATCCAGCAATTCCACTTCTGTGTATGTACTCCAAGAACTAAAAGCAGATATCAAACATTTGTACACCAATGTTCACACCAGCATTATTCACAATAACTACAACATGGAAACAATTGAAGTATCCACTGACGAATGAATTGATTAAACAAAGCAGTATGTATAAACAATGGAATATTATGCAGCCTTCAAAAAGGAATGCAATTCTGACACATGCTACAATATGAAACAGCAACAAAGCATTTATGCTAAGTAAAATAACCCAATAGTGTAAAAGATAAATATTGCATGATTTGATTTACATGTGGTACACAGAGTAGTCAAATTCACAAAAACAAGGATGGAGGTTGCTAGAAAGCAGAAGGTAGAAGGTAAAGAAAGTAGCTTTTAATGTGTATATCTTAAAAAGCTCTAGAGATGGGTGGTGGTTATAGTTACAGAATATGAATATATTTTAACACCACAGAAGTAAATACTTAAAAATGGTTAAAACAATAAACTTTTTGTTAAATAAATTTTAGCACAATTAAAAACATACTGCTAAGAGAATGCAATGACAAGCTCTAGACTGTGAAAAATATTTGTAAAGCATACATCTGATGGAGGGCTGTGTTAGCATATATATAGAAATCTCAAAAGTCATTAGGAAGGAAAAGCAATCCAATGACAAAATAGCAAAGATGTGAACAGAAACTTTAGCAAATAGGATATAATGATGGCAAAAAAGCACACGGAGAGATGCTCAGCATCATTAGCCATTAAGAAAAGGCACATTAAAACAACAGGGAGGCATTACTTCACACCTATCAGAACAATCACAATAAATACTGACAATACCAAATGCTGACAAAGATGTAGAGCAAGTCAACTTTCATACACCATTGGTGGGAATGCAAAATGGTACAGCCACTCTGGAAAATGGTTTGGCAGTTTCATATAAAGTTAAATGTGCACTTACCATATGACCCAGTAATCCCACTTCTAGATATTTACCTTAGAGAAATAAAAACTTATGTTCACACAAAAACCTGCACAAGAATGTTAATATCAATATCATTCACAAAGACCATAACCTGGAAAAACCCAAATCCACTTCAATATGTGAATGGATATGGACTATCCATACAATGAAATGGGACTCCACAAAAATGAATGAATTACTGATATAAACAACAACTGAGATGAGTCTCAAAAGCATTATGCTGAGTGAAAGAAGCCAGTCTCACAAGATTACACACTGCATGATTCCATTAATATGACAATCTCTGAAAGACAAAGCAGAAGTATGAAGATACGTGATTGCCAGGAACTTGGGGGGAGCGATGGGAGTGACTCTAAAGGGGGAATAGTATGAGGAGAGTTTGCCTGAGTGATGGAGCTGCTCCCTCTCTTGATTGTGGTGGTGGATACATGAAATCTACATGATTTACAATTCACAGAATTGTACACCAAAAAAGGCCCCATGCAATTTTACTGTAATTTCATTTCAAAATGCTAGTTATGATATAATCATCATCATCATCAACAGATATACTGATTAATGATATTCAGAATTATTTGTGCAATGGGATCTAAAATTCAGCTAGGACAATGTAGGTCTGGTACAATAAAGCTAGAGAAGTAAAAACAAAACTAAATGTAAAATCTTGACAACTTCTACTAACTCCGCTTTAATATTTCATATCAGGACAATATGCTCTCTCTTGTTCATTTCCTATAAACATTTTCATATAGTGAATATGTAATTAAATAAGTGCTCAAGTTAGAAGTCTGGAACCCTAGTTTACATTCCTAAATCTAACACTGTAAGAAAACTCTCGACTTGCCTTTTGTGCCTAATTTTATCTTCCTCTTCATTGAGGTCATGTACTTGTCTGCACTTGTCTTTTTGTGGTATGCTGTGAAGGTTTAAAGCAAGGAGTTTCAAAGATAGGAAACAGAACAGAGACACACACCCCATCCCCCACCCCAACAGTAGGTACTGCTCTGATTTCCATGTATTACCTCACTTAATTTTCCTAACAACTCCACATCACAGCTACTCATTTGACAGAGAAAGAGCTGAAGTATAGGAAGGTAATATGATCAACATTTCCCAGTAAGTGGGGGAGCCAGGTTTTTCCCAGGCAGTCTGCTTCCAGAGCCTATGTCCACACTCAGTAAGCCATGATATCTCTCCCCAGAAAGCTGTTCATCTGTTCCTTCCTCCCTTACCACTGCCCTGGCAACTGTATAGCTTATCTTTAACACCATTCAATCACTCACATGACCTTCACATATAGACACAGTTCTGATTTCTCTCCTAGGCTTTACTGCTTCATTTCTGCATCAATATCTGCATATACTAATCCCGCCATCTTCACAAATTCAGTCTGTTTAAATGAAACACATCACCCTTCTTCAGAATTTCCCCTAAAAACTTAATTTTATCTACTGTTAAGTCACACACCTTTGAAATATCTGCATTATCTCTCCATATTCTTCTCCACTTCATTCTCAGTATCAATTCTTCATGTCAAATCACGTACAAATCCACCTCTCCAGTTCCACTGTCATCGTCACAGTCTAGATACCAATAACTCAGTGACTTTAATGCCATTCTTTCTTTCCTTTTTCTAATTCTTTCTCGGCCACCACATTCATCATTTCCAAATACGGCTTTTATTATCTTACTATATTCAAATGCACTAACTGAACAAACTAACTCCCTATGTCTCTGTATTATCAAATAAATAAGAGCCAAGAATTCTGAGCTACCTTTTCAAGCTGATCTCTTAAAAAATGCCCCCAATTAACAATGCTCACGCCAGTCACTGCAACTGAAATGCTACCCCCTCTCCTGTCCACTAGATAGGGTTAAGAGTATTTCTGAGGCCGTTTTAGTCGTACCAATACAACTCTGAACTTCTGTGGCACTGAGCCAGTATATCTAGCATTACTGCTAAAGGGTACACGTGTGCATCTCCATGCCAATTAGTACAAGACTAGGTAGGCATCATTTCTTAAACCCTTTCTGTAAACCTTCTACTATGCCGAGTAAACTTAACTGCTACACGAATTCTTTCTGGCTAAGACATATACGGTTTATGTATATATTTTGCATTACTTTACAGTCTAGTCTAAAGACCCATCACAATCGCAACTTTATTTCCCTTTCATGTTTCTGACATTATTCCCTGCCATACCCTATTTTGCTGGCACACTGAACTTCTCACCATTCCCCACATTATTCCAGGTCCTTTCACAGTATGGCTCCTATCCATCCACTAGCTGTAATGTCCTTTTCCCCTTAACGACAAAAGAATGCCTGTTGCTGTGTTAAGATAGTACAAATGTCAACTTCTGACTCCCCCAACTAGATTCAGATGCGCCGTGTTCTATGCCACCTTGGCATTTGAGTCAACTCTTATAACACTTTCAATGGTATCATGCAAGTAACTATACATACACTAGTGTCTCTCATGGGACTATATATTTCTCAAGAGTAGTAACATCTTGTCTTTCACTAATTCCCCATATCTAATGCCCTGACATTAAATCTTTCTTTCAGTTGAAGAACACTTCAGAGTCAGTGAGGATCCCATACCTTGGTAATAAAGAGCCTTAAGGAAGGAGTGGCGATCAGTTCCCTGAAATAAAGACTTTTCAATTTCCATTTCTCGCCTGGTCAGTTGTTTGCTCTTTGAAAACCTCTGTGGCAGGCAAAGGATGCGCTGGCGCTCTGAGATCCTTTCTTCAATATCTTGAAGACGTTTCTGTATTGCTTCAGGGGTCGCCCTCAGCTTTGTCCTCTGAAACCAGGGAAATTAGATGCTTTGTATCAAAAAGAACAAAAGTAAATCTGAACCCTCACTTAAGAAAGAAGATGAGAAAGGCCCAGAAATTGGAAATGTTTATATAAGTTTTAGTTAAGGGTTAGCCAACAACTTCTTTAGCCATTGTTTCTACCTTAAAAACAAAAGATTCAGACTAACACATGGTTTCATGAAAACTAAGAGCATAAAGGTTCTCAAACACAAAAAAGCAAGCACATGCTGGGGAGTTCAGCTGTGCCCGCTTGCAAATGATCACCCCAGCAGGACTGGTTGGTGGTTTTCACACCCCAGCATAGAGGCACAGAGTTGGGTATGAGATTTTTCTCTAGAGAGAGGTTTGTGGCTATAAGAAAGCCCTCATTGGTGCTGTGTAAGACTTTCCAGGCAGAGTTCATTACAACAGTGCCCACACTCCTGTAAGTAGCCCTTGTCCTAGGCTCTGAGAGGAAGCGCAATAGATCCATTGGTTCTTCAGGGTGAACTTTGGCAGAACTGTGCCTTAGTTTGTCAGTTTGTTGTTGGGAATCATGGGAGAAGGGGCAGATGTTGCTTTAAGGCTCCTGTAGGGAAGGAATTTTATCAACACAGGCACACACATATATAAATGAAAATAAATACATCCTTCTAAGAAAATAGCTTTATTACCTTTTCACCTGAAACATGGCTTTTCCAGATCAGTATTTCTGTTTCATTGAGCCCTAGTTCCCTGAGAGAAGCAGTTTCCTGGTCTTTTTCATGTAGTGTCTGGAACTGGGATAAAGTCATTGTCCCAGCTACTTCCTTCCCAAAGGGCTTGTACATAGTACCTGGGGCAAAGCTCTCTTTCTTAGAGACACATCTGCAAAACACAAAAGAAGAGAATAAGACCATCTTGTGGTTACAATTCACAGTAACCACATTACATATTATGATGAGGCCTCCTATTATTACAGGCCCAGTGAAGCTCATAGGCAAAGTTTCTCTTACATTCTTTTGCCAGGATGAAGCACCATGGCAACAGAATGGAGTTCCATGAACAGTCCTCAAATATCTAAGACTAATAAATGACTAAATGAACATTTACTGAGTTCTCCCTATGCATTGCAGTGATGTGTTCTGTACTGAGAGATAACAGTAAAAAGAAAACAAAAATCAAGGGGCTGGAGAGATAGTAAAACAATTAAGAGCTCTTATTGCTCTTGTAGAGAACCTGGCCAGTTCCCAGCACCCACATAGCAGCTCACAACCACCTCCAACTCCAGTTCTAGAGGACCGAAAACCCTCTGGCCTCCACACACAGTGGCACACATATGGTTCACGTTAACTCCCCCAACATGTCCCCACACACAAACAAAATAAATCCTCTATAAAAAAATATCAAAAGAATGGCCACCTATATAAAGAACAGCAGAAGGGAGGCAACTAAATAGGAAATGATCATATAGAATTATATATGCCATGTTAGGGAAAATGTAGTAAAAGTACTTGGTCCTGGCTCAGGAAAATACAGGAAGCTTCCAAAAAAAAAAAAAAAAAAAAAAAAAACCACAAAAGTAAAATCTGACCTGTGTAAAGAGGTCTTCCTAAGAAAGAGGCTGTGTGAGAGTGGAGGGCTCCCACCAGGCTTTAAGACTGATGTAACTTGCAGGTGATGGTCTATTATAACCTCCCTGTTTACAAATCGATACTCACTCTTCAAGGGAGACAGAGGTATCAAGTTGATGTTGAAGGAGGCTCTTCAGTTGCCTCTCACCTTCTGTTTCCAACTCTTCCAGGATATGTTCTTCATTCTTCACACAGCTATTTATCCTGGAACAGATGTGAAACACACACACACAAACACACACACACAGAAAGTAGAAGAGAAATGTAATCCGAAATATATTCTCCTCATCTATATTACCTATCAGTGATCCCTTTGTCCAAAGATATTTCTTCCCCATTCCACCGCCCTGAGTATTCATTACACAAACATTTACTAAATGCCTATGTATACAACATGTATTGTGCTAGCTACTTTTACTGGCTTGTTTTATGTCAAATAACACAAGCCGGAGTCATTTTGGAAGAGGGAACCTCAAAAGAGAGAATGCTCCCACTATACTGGCCTGTAGGCAAGCCTATGGTGTACATTCTTGATTAATAATTGACACGTGAGGGCCACACGGTGTGTGTTGTCAGCCCTGGGTTGGTGGTCCTGTGGGCTATAAAAAAGCAGGCTGCAAGCAGAATTCCTCCATGGCCTCTGCATCAGACCCTGCTTCCAGGTCCCTGCTCTGTTTGAGTTCCTGTCCTAACTTCCCTCAGTGATGGAACATGACTTGAGATCTGTCACCTAGAATGAACCCTTTCCTCCCCAACTTGCTTTTGGTCATGGCGTTGTGCCACAGCATGGAAAACTTAACTAAGACACTACTTGTGGAAATGAAGGCTATTCTAAGCATAGTTTTGATCAAGGAATTTGTAATATATTTAGGGAGAAGATATACATACTCTTGTGCTGTGAACACGTACCTACAAAGGAAAGGAAGCCGAATAAACAATGATAGAGAAACATGCCCAAATTAGTAAAAGTCTGTAGAAGAAAGTGGTAAATGGGAGCTAAAATGGAAAAGAAGATTTCAGAAAGGTATTCTTAAATTGGTACTCGAAAGACGGGGTGTGACAAAAAAAAAGGTGAAATGGGAAGTCAAATATGAAAAGACAAAAACACATATTGTAGCATAATGGAATTCAGGCTTTGAATAGCCTTAACTACTGAACTAGGGATTATGGGCCAGACCTGAGCACATAGGTATTAGAAAGCAATTTATCATGCCATTGGGTGTCAAAGAGTAAGCATGTGGACTGGAAAGTAAACTAGAATAACTAGTTATGAAATTATTGAGGTAAAAGGCAATGAAGTTCCAGACTAGGGCAGTAATAGCAGAAATATAAAGGAGGGATAACATGAGAGAAGTCTTCTGGGGGGATGATGGTAAGAAAGTAGAACAAATCAAATAAATAACAACACTCAAATTCCAAACTCTTGGTACAGTACAAATTTCAAACTGTTGCTACAGTTTGACAGAATGTTGGTACCAATAAAGGAAAAGAGCTCCAGATGGACTAAACGCCTAGGACAGGGGAAATCAGTGCCATTAAGACCCATACTGAGTTGACCAACTCTTACGATTCTGAAATGTGGCATGAAGACCACTTCCAAGACACGGAGTCTGAGGGAACACTGCAAATGGCTGGCTAAAAGGAAGGTGAATGATGACACATTGCTACAGGCAGGACAGTCTGCGGTTGAACATAGAGACAGTTTTTTTTTTTTCCAGACAAGGTTTCTCTGTGTATCTCTGGCTGGCTCTCCTGGAACTCACTCTGTAGACAAGCTGGCCTCGAACTCACAGAGATCCGCCTGCCTCTGCCTCCCTGAGTGCTAGGATTAAAGGCATGTGCCACCATTGCCTGGCTCATAGAGAACTCTTAAGCCACCTGTGTCCACAAGACCTGACGGCATTAGGGAAGAACTTCCGAAAGAAGAGCAGAAAATACAAAGAGTGTCTTAATAACTTTCCAGCCCAGACACTCCTTTGGAGAAAGTGGATCATGGCTGTGAGCCAATCTCAAGCAGCTGAAAACTCTTGCTCAAGTATCAAGAAATAACACAAACATTTAACACGTAATAATAGATTAGAAAAAAACAAACATGAAATTTGAGTCAAATCCATGAGAAAAATATGTTTCTTACAAAACATAAATATTACGTTTCTTATGAAATGGACATCGTCTACTGGGGTTTATAATAAAGTATAGGAAAATCCCTGTAATTATGATTCCTATAATGACCTGGACCTATATTTAAAAATTCTAGTATAACTTACTTTGGCACTAACGCTTAAAAAAAAAAAAAAACTCTTTAAGCCTTTCTATCTTTATTACTTAGAATCCCAAACAGTTATTGCTAAATTTAATTTTTAAAAACGAATAAGCATATCAACACATATGAATCTATAGAAAAATACTGTGTTAAAAAAAGCATGCTACAGAAAAAGACAGTATGTTCCCATTTATATCAGGCTAAATAAAACCAGATGAAACTAGGAATATTTTGTACAGGGATTAAACTCATATGTGGTAAATATATTAAGAAACAAAACAAAAAAAGGCAAGGAAGTGTCCGGCAGTGGTGGTGGCACACATCTTTAATCCCAGCACTCAGGAGGCAGAGGCAGGAGGATCTCTGTGAGTTCGAGCCAGCCTGGTCTACAAGGCTAGTTCCAGGACAGCCTCCAAAGCTACAGAGAAACCCTGTCTCGAACAACAAAACAAGGCAAGGGAGTAATTGGTGCAAAATCCTAGCCAGAAGGGGGAAACACTCAGGGGAGAAGCAGGAAGACTGTCTTAAGGTATGTAGGGGGATGATGTCTTACAGCGTACACCTGTACAGGATACAGCCCTTTATGATTAGTCTTTAAGATATACGTTAGATCCACTATTTTTCACGTAGGAGGTATGTCATCAAAAAACATTTAAAATGTGATTTTAATTTAGGAAGGGAAATCAATAACTTAAAGAAAAAGTCAGGAAACTAAGAAAGCAGAAAGTATTCCTAAAGGGGTTAGTTGTGCCACACTGACCCAGAGTGAAGATTCTCCTGCAGAGTGAATCTTCTAAAATTAAAGTGGACTTGTTCTGAAGGATTCCTGTCCTGTCAGTAACTGTGAAGCTCTGGGTCTCAAGGAAGACCCTTTCAGGTTCAAAGGGCCATTTCCTGCAGAACCGGTAGGGGAAGCTGCCCTGAAGCAATACCTTCCTTCTCCCAAAACACAGCGAGCCGGTTTTGTGCTGAATTTGGGCAAACTATCACTCTCTAACTTTACGATCCGAAAACAAAGGTCCTGTGTGGCGGGCCCACTATGTCTTTAAAATCCAGACAATGTAAGCGCCCACCCTGAGACCCTCCGGAGGGTTAGATCTAGGAAGGACGAGCCAGGAAGGAGCTGATTCGCACGTCTCCATGGCTAGGAATGTGCTAGACGGGGCAGCTCCAGAGGCCTCTGCCCAGAGGAAATCATTCCTACAAATCCGCCGGGCTGCGGCCCTTCCAGAGCTTCACCCAACAGACTGGTCCGGCCGGCCTTCCCTCCTCCCTTCTCCTTTGTCTTCTCGCTAGAGAGAACCCGCCCCTCGAGATCGTGACACATCCCAAACGAAAGGAAAAGGCCATTTTCAAAAAGCAAAAGATAAAAGTTGCCGCCTGCAACTCGGACGTGCCCTTACCTCTTCATGTTTCCGCAGGCCCCTATCACTAACTTGGGCAAACAGGCCCCAGACCTCAACTCCCAGAAATCTATGCGGCAGACTCGAAGGTGAGGGAGGTGGAGCGAGGGACTCTGGGAATTGTAGTAACACAGAACTATGTGGCAATGGGACAAGAAAGCAGGTATTGGGTGACCTATATGTGTAAATTAAGAATTTCTAGGATGGGCAGTGGTGGCGCACGCCTTTAATCCCAGCACTCGGGAGACAGAGGCAGGTGGATCTCTGTGAGTTCGAGACCAGCCTGGTCTACAAGAGCTAGTTCCAGGATAGGCTCCAAAGCCACAGAGAAACCCTGTCTCAAAACCCACCCACCCACCCCCAAAAAGAATTTCTAGTACAGGTTAAAGATAATACACAAAATATACACTTCATGAACCTGAGTTTCACCTTTGGATTCTTGACTCTTTGAGTATCAATAAATCCTAGAATTTCTCTAGTCACCTTTGAATTTATTCTTTTTAACAAGGCTTGCCTTTGAAGGATTTATCTGACCTACCTGCTGTTCCGTCAAGCCTATGGTCTGACCACATCAATTGCACTAATGCTTTTCTCTTATCCGTAATACGTCCTTCTGAATTCCCTTATTCAAAGTCAGAGTCAGTAGGTACCTGGACTTCTGAATATCTTATTGATAGATATATTGAATAAAGAGATAGATATAGTAGGAGCTGGAGAGAGAGGGCACTTGTTTCTCTTTCAGAGAACCCTAGTTCAGTTCCCACACAGCAGCTCACAGATGTCGGCAACCTCAGTTCCAAGGATCTGATGCCTGTTTCTGGGGTACCAGATACACACGTGGTGCACACAGATACATGCATACACAGAACATAATTTTTTTAAAAGCTACATATAGAAAAGTGTTTAAAAGCATTGGTTCTTGGGTTTAGAGATGTAGCTCAATCCGTAGAGTGCTTTGAATACTAGTTTGGCTAGGCAATAAGTTCAAGGCCAGCCTGAACTACATAAGACCACTTTCAAAACTAGCAACATCAATAACAAAAACAATAAAAGCATGAGTTCTTAATGGCCAAAAAAGGAAATGCAAAACATATGGAAAGAATGATGTTAATTTATAAGAAGGAAATTTCAAGCTACATTACATAATTTAAGGCCAGCCAGGTCTACATAGAGACTCTCTGAAAAAAAAATCAATAAAAATAAACAGAAGTAAAATATAAAACAAAGTGCAGTGACCACCAAACTCCTCCAAACTATCAAGGCCATAAACAAATGAGAATTTTGAGACTCTGTCATGCTTATGAGGAAATAAGGGAAAGATGATTTCTAAATGTATTTTAGGATTCTGAAACCGGAAGAGGACACTAGGCAAATGTAAAGAAACTATACTTTCTACTTAATAAGGTTCATTAGATGTGACAAAGACACTGTATTGTGCAAGGTGCTAACACTAAGTAAAACTGAGTGGAAATATATGAAACAGTAGAGTATGAAGCTTTTATGTAAATCGAAAACTATTCAAAGAATAGAATCTTTTGAAAGTATCCTAAATAATACCTTTTTTTAACTTACTACATAGGAAAAGATTTTAAAATGGCAATACATTTGTTTCGTTGACATTCTGATGAAATGGCACTCTCAAATATGGCTGGTAGGAGGAAAAATTGGTTCAAAAAGCAACTTGATATACCTATTGAAATTTAAATGCACATTTCCTTTAAAGCAGCAAGTCAACACATCTGCAAATACTATCCTCAATACAATAAATACTCATCTATGTGCATTGCTGTTCATTGCTCTCTGTGGCAGAATACTGGGGAAAAACAAGTATCTAAATACATTTAATGAAATCTGTATAATGATGAAGAGGGGGTAAAGTCCTCAGGATTATTACGGTCTTGAAAATATAGCTAGTGAACTAGCAAGTTTCAGAATACCATATAGTATGCTTATGTTTGTGTAAAAGGTGGAATATGTATGTGCGTGCATATGCATGAACTATCCCTGTGAGAATGTATGATACGGAATGCCTCCAATTCACAGAACTCAATGATTGAAGGACAAAAACGGAAAGAAAAAACTTCAGCTGCGTTATTCATGTTTTTTGTCCTATAGAAATTTTTGTCCTCATATTGAGACAGGATTTTGTATGAAGCTCAAATTGGTCATTAACTTGTGATATTCCTGCCTGAGTCTTCCAAATACTGGGATTACAGATGTGTGCCAAGCATGCCCTTATAGCCTTTGAGTTTTTTGTTTTTTTGGTTGGTTTGATTTTTAGAGACAGGGTTTCCCTGTGTAACAGCTCTGATGTCCTGAACTCTCCTTGTAGACAGGCTGGCTTCACATTCACAGAGATCCACTTGCTTCTGCTGCCTAAATGCTGGGATTGAAGGCATGTGCCACCACTGCCCCTGTCCTTTGAATTTTTATTTTTATCATTATTATTATTTGCTGGTTTTCAAGACAGAGTTTCTCTGTAGCTTTGGAGCCTGTCCTGGAACTAGCTCTTGTAGACCAGGCTGGCCTCGAACACACAGTGATCTGCTTGTTTCTGCCTCCCGAGTACTGGGAGTAAAGGCGTGCAATAACTGTATTACTGTCTCACCTAATGTCCTGGGTGGTTTTATGTGTCAACTTGACACATGCTATAGAGTCATCAGAGGAAGGCACCTCAGTTGAGGAAATGCCTCCTTGAGATCTAGCTCTAAGGCATTTTCTCATTTAGTGATCAGTCGGGGAGGGCCCAGCCGGGTGGTGCCATTTCTGGGCTGGAGGTCCTAGGTTCTATAAGACGGTGGGTTGAGCAAACCATGGGAAGCAAGTCAGTAAGCAGCACCCCTCCATGGCCTCTGCATCAGCTCCTGCATCTGGGATCCTAGCAGGTTTGAGTTCCAGTTCTGACTTTGTTCAGTGGTGAACATCAATGCTCAAGTGTAAGCCACATAGACCTTTTCCTCCTTTTTTTCCCTTGCTTTTTTATTGTGGGATTTGGATTCCTTTAGCCACTTTTGGGAATTACCAACCCTAGGGCATGGTTTTGTCTGTGGACTTGACAAGCTGGGGGGGGGGGTGTCTCTCTCAAGCTCTTGCTCTCAGGCTCCCTTGGGTGATGTCGACCGGGACAGGTGGCATGAAGTGGCACGTGGTCAGTCCCCAGATCCATGAGTCTATTTTCCCCATAGCACCCCTTAATAAATTTTTGTATGTGTGTGTGTGTGTGTGTGTGTGTGTGTATCTTTGTGGTTCACACTACATTTTTTGGTGTGGTATTTCATTGCAGCAATAAACACCCTAACTAAGACACCTAGTTGATCATTTTTAATTAAGTTAAATACAATCCCTCTTATATTAGGAGCCAGGTAAGAAAAGAATATCTTGAAGACTTTGGGGTTCACACAACTTGGGTTTAGATTCAAGTTCTAGGTTTCTTTAAATTTCTTTGTTTGATTCAGCTTTGTCTTATGTTAAATGAGGATGCCACTGTGGTTCTCAACCTGAGGCCCAGGGGTCACATATTAGCTATTTACATTACAATTCATAACAGTAGAAAAATTAGTTATTAAGTAGCAATGAAATAATTTTGTGGTTGGGGGTCACCACAACATGAGGAACTGTATTAAAGGGTCGCAGCATAAGAAAAATAGGCAACTGTGAAGCTTTATGTAAAATAATACTTTTGTGTGATTTTAAGGCTTTTGCATGACAGTGTATTTATTTATGAGTAAATATTCTAAGGTTACCCAGTAAGTTCAGGTTTGCTCAAAGTCCTTGACACTGTCATGTTCACGTCAGCAAAAGGCCAAAGAGCAGCTTGTATAACTTTGCACTTCTTGAGAACTTCTAGTAGATTTAAAATATTATGGCAGGTATTAAAGTAATTCAAAATTCACCAAATGCAAACACCAGTGCTCTAGAAGCACCCTGGGAAATAAATGTAAATACAACATGCATTGCTTTGTAGCTCTGACATCGAATAAATACTGCATGTAAGTATAAACAAATTATGGGACACATCTCTGTGAGTTAGGCAGATTATTTAAGGAGGTGGGGCTTAACTCTGGCATTCAGCCGAACTGTGTCCCTGACAAATCCATCAATGGGGAAATGGAAAAACATACCAAGGTTGTTAGTGTGCTTGACTTCTTGGAATAGTGGAGCATTTCACCATCACAGTAAATCTGTATAGCTCTAATAGGGACACATACTACAAAGCAAATCTACTATGAGGGCGCCTGGTGGAGAAAGATTGTTACATGGCTGCTGTGGAATTGCAAGTGGAAAGCGAGGTTGTGAAAAACTTTCTATGTATATGCTTATATCTGCCGCCAACCCAAGTGGTAGTACCAAGGGTTGTCCAGAAAACTGCAGTAGGATGCCATTGTACTTCTAGCTCTGCCAAAACAAGATGTACTAGCTATTCCATTTTTCATAGCACCAAGCTACTTCGAGAGGAAAATGGGCATCAAAGAGGCTCCTTAGCCATTTGGGCAAGAAACTGTTCTTGCCTAGACTGCTTCACTGGACATGCAGTACCCACAGAGAGATGAGTGCTAAACTTGCCTAAAGCTTTATGAAAAAGTCTGCTAGATGCTATGGGCCTGTAGGCTAAAGATGGATGCCCCAACGGTACAGAAGAACTTTGGGTGACTGTCCAGGCAGCGAGATGTCTCTGTCAATTCTAGAGTTTTGGAAATTTATAATGCACTTCCTGTTTACTTAGGTAATATTATATCCTTCTGGAGTCTTTGATGGAGTTAAAGAATAGATAGATATAGTTTTCCTTAGTTATGATAAAAGATAAAGTAGATATAAAATTGTAACTGTAATTCTTGCTTGATAACTGTTTTGTTATATGTAATCTTACTAAGTTAAAGTTAAAGCCTTCCTTTTCGTTTAAACAGAAAAGGGGAAATGGTGTAGGAGTTCCTTCTGTTTGTGTGTTGCTTTCATTGGTTAATGAATAAAGAAACTGCCTTAACCTAGTTGCTACAGCAGAACTTGGGTAGGTGGATAAAACAGAACTAAATGTTGGGAGGAAGAAGGGCAGAGAAAGAGAAGCCATGGATCCTCTGCCTCAGATGGATGGATGCCAGTTAGAATCTTGCTGGTAAGCCACAGCCATGTAGCGAAACATAGATTAATAGAAATGGGCTAAATCAAGATGTAAGAGTTAGCCAATAAGAGTTAAAGCTAATGAGCCAGGCAGTGTTTAATGCAGTTTCTGTGTGGTTATTTTGGGTGTAAGCTATCCGGGTGGATGGGACAAACAAGGGGCTCTCTCCCTACAACATATATTGATAATTGTATTGAACTTCAAAAATTAGAGATTACTCAAAACTGTTTTTACCTTAAAAAGTCTTCAAAATTTAGTAGTCTGTATTAATCTCTCATTATTCCCATTCTCTCTCTCTCTCTCTCTCTCTCTCTCTCTNTCTCACACACACACACACACACACACACACACAGAGAGAGAGAGAGAGAGAGAGAGAGAGAGAGAGAGAGCGCTAAAGAATGAAGCCTTTACTTTACATTCTAGGACAGCACTCTCCCACAGAACTTCAGGCCCAGACGTTGTTTCATTCTTTGAAAGAAGTTCTTATTTAGTTGAACTCAGCCTAGACTGGCCTTGAATCTGTGATCCTTCTCTCAGCCTTCTAGGTCGCTGGAATTTCAGGCCTGTGCTACCAGATGCAGTTCACAGTCTATAATTTTGTTTATTTGTTTGTTTTTCGGTACAGGGTTTCTCTGTCCTGGAACTAGTTCTGTAGACTAGCCTGGTCTTGAACTCACAGAGATCCACATGCTTCTGCCTCCCAAGTGCTGGGATTAAAGGCGTGTGCTACCACCGCCTGGCTCAGCAGCATATAATTTGGAGTGGTGACAAAAACTTACTGAAATAACTGATAAATATTCATACAGGAAGTGAATTCATTAAATTCTAGTATTTATTCTACTCATAAGACTTACTATCACTAATAGTCATTTAAAAAATATTTTCTTGGGCCGGGTGGTAGTGGCGCATGCCTTTAATCCCAGCACTCGGGAGGCAGAGGCAGGCGGATTTCTGTGAGTTCGAGACCAGCCTGGTCTACAAGAGCTAGTTCCAGCACAGGCTCCAAAGCCACAGAGAAACCCTGTCTCGAAAAACCAAATATATATATATATATATTTTCTTCTGTAACATGAACCCTTCAGTGTAGCCATGTGTAATGTGGACAACAAAAATTAAGTCCAGTCACTTAGCTTTTAATTCATTTATTTTCACTTTTAGGTCATCACATTATTAATGACATAATGAAACACAAGAGACTAAGATACTTTAAAGCTAAGAAGAAGGTTTTTGTTTTTCTCTAAGAACATGAAAAGTTACACAAAGGACAGGTCCAAATCATATGCTAAAACAAAACGAATAAAGAAAATCTCAAGGACACCTAGATATGGTGACACTTGGAAAACCAAGGCAACCTAGGCTATACAGGGAGGTCTTGATACAAAACAAAATGAAAACACTGAGGTATCTGTATAGTCAAAAGTAAGTGAATTGTGTGAATATTACCCTCAAAAGTAACAAAATTCAGTGCCGGGTATATAATCCAAGAGTATAGCACTGGGTTTGATCTCTAGAACCATAAGAGAAAGTAAAGCCCTAATTAAATTCCTAATCCATAAAACCATATTACTTTCTCCAAATTCCTGAAAGACACTTGCTTTCATTGCCCATATGGTCTTTCACAGATAAAAATGATGCCTTAAAAATTATATCTCAGAGTCGACAGTAAATTTCACTTGAGACTTTACAGTATACAGCACTTACATGAATGGCAACAAACACCCAGTAAAGACTGGGTGGCACGTACGTTTTGGCAACCATCTTCTCACAATTAAGTAGGAAGATGGTATGTACTGGTGTAGGATGTACACTCTACATTGGTAAGATATAGACTACATACACAAAATCAACACCTAAGAAATAATTGCCTGGGCAAGGGGCTTAATACATCTTTGTACTTAGTTCTGGGTAAGCACTCTATCATTGAGTTATGCCCTCTGCACTGATCTCATTTTATTCTGAAAGAAAAATTGGATACTTCTTTTTACAGTATTTAAATGAAAAATAATCAAACACATGCAAAAATTATTGTAATCAAAGATTAGTAACAGCAAATACTACTCTATTTAACAGCATCAGAATTCAGGGTTGATGAATAATCCAAACGGAGTGGGTTGGGGTGATAATTATTCAAAGGCAAACTTCATGTTGCATCCCTGCTCCTTGCGACGATACTCCTCAAAGGCCTTTGTAACCTCTTCTACCTTCCTCTGCATTATGCCTACAGGGAACAAGTCATATAATCATTAGTCAAAGTCACATTCCAGAGACACAACCACATGCCTTCCCCTCAATTATGACATACAAAACTTTACATCTCAAGTTTAATAGTTTTAATTTTTAGAAAATGAGAGAGAGAAAAATTCATCCTTTTGGAAACTATGAAAACAATGGATGAGAATAATCCATTTTGTTCTTGAGCTTTTGGACAATAAGAGTCTACCTTAAGTTTGTGTTTTGTTGGAGGGAGGACTGACTTTATTTTTATCCTTCAGTGCCGAAAAGGTACTCAGTAAAACAACTGCATAGATTTTGGTAGGTCTGAGCTACCTACAAGTCATGAGTTCATTGGGAATATTTCTTAATGATTTATTTATCTTGGTGGTTCTTAAGTTTGATCAGGGGCAGTGTACTGCCAAATACCATTAATAGTTACCACATCAAAATGTACTTTTCTCCCATGAAAAATAAACTGTTGAAGGAAGTATGTTATTCAAAGATTTTCTACAAAAATATACAAATAGAACTGGGCATTAATGTTTAATAGGTGATAAATAATAGTTGGTACCCCTAGGGAAAGAAAAGTTTTGCAAAATATAAACTAAAAATTTAATTGATCTACTTCATTTCTTTCAGTCAACCAGAACACTCTTACTGTCTGCTCAATTTTTTTAAAGCATGATGCCTCCTCTTATCATATAACATATATACATTCTGCAAGATCACACTCTAAGAATGGACAATTTAAATCATGATTATCTGTTGAAGGGACAGAACAACAATGACTAATGAGCTTGACTAAATAAATCTCTTGTTGTAATAACAAACTGCAGGGTGCAGATTCCCCCCCGCCCCCAAGTAACTGTTTTAATGTGATGGAATCATAAAGGAGCAGTGCAACGAGCCATTAACTTCAAACTAGAGATGGCAACATAAGCACAATTTACTAATTTGCTGATTGATACATATTAAATGCAAAGAAGTACATTTATAACAATCTTAAAAATCAATAAAATGTCAAGAAACACAAGTCAGCATTATTAAGAGAGGCTTACTCTAAACATTTTGTCATGTCTTCTAATTGAATTCCCAGGGCTATTTTTGTATTAACTCACTTTAAATGTTTTAGGACTTTCATTCATTAAGGATAAACACTGCACAAGTTACTTACTGCCCAGAATTCTGGTCCCAAGACCAGCATTATTGATTTGTTTCTGTCAATATATTAAGTTAATACATCATAGATCATAGTAGAAGTAAATTGTAGTAGTAGCCACTTCGAAGAAAATATACCATACACATCTTTTATTATTAAAAATATACTGGGGCTGGAAAGATGGCTCAGAGGTTAAGAGCACTGACTGCTCTTCCAGAGGAGCCAGGTTTCATTCCCAGCTCCCACATGGCAGTTCACAATTGCCTATAACTCCAGTTTCAGTGTGTTCAACGCTCTCACACAGGCACATGCAGGTAAAAACACCAGTGCTCATAAAATAGAAATAAATAAATTTTAAAAGCTTAAAAGATAAAAAAAAAGGCCCGGCAGTGGTGGCACATGCCTTTAATCCCAGCACTTGGGAGGCAGAGGCAGGCAGATCTCTGTGAATTCAAGTCCAGCCTGGTCTACAGAGTGAGTTCCAGGACAGCCAGGACTGTTACACAGAGAAACCCTGTCTCAAAAAAACCACACACACACATACACATGTATATACACACACTGAATACAGAAAAACAAAAATTCTTTTCCCAATAGGAAACTTGGGAGCAAGGAAAACATTCAAATATTAGAATGCTTGATGTCTGTACAACTCTACAGAATAATTTAATTGGTCAATGGCAAAGATTATGTATTTAGGCATCAAATCTCAACAATATATTTTCATAAACATGACCTGCATTATGATCACAACTAACATGGTTGGGGGAATTTCTCAAGGTCATGCCATTAGATGAAGTGCTATAGACAGTCAATGACTTCAGAGGGAGAGAATTTTAGCTTTCTTTGGGGATGAGCTCCCTTGATAGTTAATCTAATCCCAAGTGCCCAGCCCTAAACATATGTACATAGGAGGAACACTAAATGGACAGAGTAGATTTTCCACATATATGCATGCATGCACACACACTCAGTTTTCTTTCTTAAACACACCAGGACCACTTGCCCATGGGCTAGGCACCACCCACAGAGGGCTGGACATTCCCACATTGATATCTAGAAAATGTGCTACACACTTGCCTTCAGGAACCTGATTAAAGTGCTTGTTCTGAAATGAAGTCCCTCTGCCCAAATACAAGCTTGTGTTAAGTTGACCCTCCCAAAAAATAACAACAAAAACAAGACATCCCCCCACCAAAAGATTTTGGTAAAACTACTCCCAGCCCATCTCCTGATTTGGGGATATATTTTCCTGCAACTTTAGCCTGACTTGTAAATGTTTTAGGCAGTGATGTATAGAGACTTCCCTAGAAGGTTAGGAAAAGAAGAGATTTTTTGTCATTAAATTAAAACAGATTTTTTAACTATAATTAGTATTTTTAAAATGTATTAGTTACAATGGCATCTTGAAATTTACAGGCAAATGGATGGACTAGAAAAAACCCCATCATGAATGAGGTAATCCAAACCCAGAAATACAAACACAGTATGTACTCTAAGTGGATATTAGAAATAAAGCAAAGGATAACCAGCCCACAGTCCACTACCCCAGAGAATCTAGGTAACAAAGAGGACCCTAAGAGAGACATTAATGGATCCCCTGGGAAGAGGAAATAAACAAGATCTCCTGAGTAAATTGGCAGGGAGAGGAGAGGGTGGAAGGAAGGGGGAGAAGGAGAGGAGGGAGGAGAATTTGAGGGAATGGGATGATCTAGTTGGGGGAAGAGCGGAGAGAGAGAACAAAAAAAGATATCTCAATAGAGGGATCCATTATGGGGTTACCAAGAAATCTGGCACCAGGGAAAGTCCCAGGAATCCACAAGAATGACCCCACCTAAGAATCTAAATAATAGCGGAGAGGGTGTCTAAACTGCCCTTCCCCTGTAATTAGATTCATGACTACCTTAATTGTCATCATAGAACCTTCATCTAGTAAGTGATGGAAGCAGATACAGAGATTCACAGCTAAGCACTGGGCTAGGATCTTGGAGTCCAAAGAGAGGGAGGAGCGATAATACAAGCAAAGGGGTCAAGACCATGATGGGGAAACCCCCAGAAACAGCTGACCCGTGAGTGTCATTTATATTCATTTATATTTTAATAAATAAAACTTTCCTGAAGTTCAGAGAGTAAAACAGCCACTCTGGCCAGCCTTACAGACCAGGCCGCAATAACACATACCTTTGAACCCAGTAGCCATGCTAGTTTGCCACAGAAACTGGGCGGTGCACACCTTTAATCCCAGAACTAGAAAGGAATATAAAACGGGAGAAGACAGCTCTCAGTCTCAGTCTCATTCTGAGATTCCTGGAGGCAGGATCACCATTTCGGACTGAGGTTGACAGCCAATGCCTGACTGTTTATTTTTCAGATCTTCAGGTTGGACTCCAATTTCTCTCTCTGAGTTTTTATTAATCCCCTTCATCCGAGCTAGTGGGAGCTCACTGATTCCGGAAAGACAGTTGGGGAACCTGCATAGGACTGAATGTGGGTGACAGTTGTGTGGCTTGGACAGTTTATAGGGTCACTGTTAGTGAGATCAGAATTTATCCCTAGTGTATGAACTGGCTCTTTGGAGCCCATTCCCTATGGAGAGATACCTTGTTCAACCTAGAAACAGGGGAAGGCCTTGGTGCTGTTTCAAAATGATGTGCTAGACTTTGTTGACTCCCAATGGGAGGCCCTACCCTCTCTGAGGGGTGGATGGATGGTGGTGGGGAGGTGAGGGGACATGGGAGGAGGGGAAACTGGGATTAATATGTAAAATAAAAAATGTATTAATTACACATAAACATTGGATGCTATTAAATTCACTGTAGAAGAAGATACTGTACTCTCAAAAGCATTGTTATAGTGTATTATTTTCTAAACTCCTAGGAAAATAATTGGGGCAGTGAGAGAAAAAATATCCTGACAGAAAAATGGTCAGAAACACAAATAGGTAACTCATTAGCTGCTGTGTAGATTGCTTACAAGTATTTCAAAATACTTATCATAAGTAACCAGAAAGATACAACCTGGACCAGAGAAATAGTTTTGCATGTTTTCTCAAGAAATGGCGGTAGTGGTGTTGCTGGTAATTACAAAGGTAGTAAAAGGAGTGCAGAAAAATGGGTCCTCTAATGAATGAATTGCTGATAGAAATACAAACTAGTTCACCTTATTTAAAAGAAAGTATATACACACACACACACACACACACAAAGTCTTTAAAACAATACTGCCTGTGATTCAGCAATTTAACTTGTAAGAACTATATTTGTATCCTCGAACGATGGTGTGTATTAAAATCACCAACAGAGGAACTGGAGCGATAGTCTAGTGGTTAAGAGCAGTGGCTAAACATTCCTGTTTAGTTCCCAGCACCCACATGGTACCTTGAGACCACCTGTAACTCCAGTCCCAGAGTTTTTGAAGTTCTTTTGGCCTCTTTGGCACAGCATGCACATGGTGTACAGACATACATATAGGCAAAACATCCGTACAGACATACATATAGGCAAAACATCCATACATATAACCTTAAAAGAAATAAATTTTACAAAAGTATTAATAAGCACATTTAGTACAGCACAATTTAAAATACAAAACAAATTGTGAGCTTTAAGACTTAACAATGGGCTATCAAAAACCTTTGTATGCATATACATATATACATGTAACAACAATTAATTTTCAAAAGGGCCATGAATTTGAAAGAGGGAAAGGAGGGTACACGGAAGGTCTAGGAAGAAGGAAAGGGAAGTGGGAATGATGTAATTATAGTATGATCTCAAAAATAGAAGAAATAAAAACAAACATTATGGCATATCGGCATATGTAGCAGTCATTAGCAGAATGGAAAGATACTCATGTGTACAGGTCTGTCAGATGTCAGTTTTGTATCTTCTCTTTCACCAAAAGCTGATGAGTTGGGGGAGATAGCTCAGTTGGCTAAATGCGTTAAGTTTGAGAACTTAAGTTCAAGTCCCAACACCCTTGTAAAAGGTGCTGCAGAAGTGGAGACAGCTAGATTCCTTGGGCCTACCGGCCAACCAACCGACAATTAGCCCAAGGTCCCAGTGAGAGATCCTGTCTCAAAAGACAAGGTATGATGGCTCCTGATGAATGACACTGAGACTGAGCTCTGGCCTCCAATGACACAGACACATAGATACACACACACACACACACAGATACACACACACGCACATATGTATACACACACAGCCATAGCCTCCATAACATTAACAGTAACAATAAGAAGCTGCATATAGTGTGCTTGGCTACATGTTGGGGACAAATAAACTGTAACTGTCTCCTAAACCCTAAGGCCATAGCTACATTTTGAAAATAAGGAAACATTAATGCACAATCTCTGTGAATAAGTTAAAAACTACTCTGTGTCTCATGCCAAGAACAAGAATTTATTTCTGAACAATCCAAAGGAAAGGAGCTTTAATAAAGAGATAGTCATTTCATGAGGATCATTCTGGCAGTAGTGTGGGAATGAACTGAAGTAGAGTGAGATGAGATATGAGAAGATCACAAAAGAAGATCAACAAAGGATTTCTACAGGCTAAACTCAGAAACCTGTAACTTAGCAGTAAAGACATGTTTAAAGGGGGGTAAAAGACAAACGCACCCAAACATTAAAGATACAAAGAAAGAGGCAAAACACTTTTAAAATTGCGACAAGTTTTGCGCTAGATTTATGGAATTAGTAGAACTAGATAATTCCAAATGGTGTTCAAAGTGGAGCCCAAAACAGGATGCGTGACTAGGAGGTGCACCCTTCCCCTCCTCCCTATCTTACATCTGGCTCATACTCCCTCATCAAGTTCTACAGAAGGTTTTCCTTTGAAGACTGCAAACAAGCTAAACTATGGGGCAGAGATAGCAGACTAAGTTAAGGGCAGGCATTCTGTATGAAAAAAGAAAGGATTAAACAGAAGTTTCCAAGACCTTAAGTGGATGCCTGCTTCTCTACAGCTCAAAGAATGCTGGCTTGGCGTGGATCTTACTAACCTACAGCCAGGGACTGGAAGATTCTTCTCCAGGGACTTTGACTGGCTAGACAGAGGAATTCTAAAGACAGTGGCTAGAAGTCCTCCAGTGAATGGGAAAAGGGGGAGGGGGAATCTAATCAGATTAGCCCACAGTCAGTTAACAACCCCAGGTATGAAAGGTTTTATGTAGCTTTCTTGGAGTGGGGATGGGGGTGGAGGTAGGGTTGGGCAAAAGGGAGGGGGGAGGGAGAAGGGAAGGACTGGGGAGAGCTTGGGAGAGTGGGAGGGTGGAGATGGAGGAAGGGTGGATATTGGAGAAGGGAATAAGGCATCTACATTAAGGGAGTCATTTTAGGATTGGCAAAAGACTTGGCTCTAGAGGGGGATCCCAGGTGTCCACAGGGATTTCCCCAGCTAGGTACTTGGGCAGCAGAGGAGAGGGTGCCTGAACTAGCCTCGTCCCATGCATTGATGAATATCTTGATCATTGCCACAGAAATTTCGCCCGATGGACGGAGATAGAGACAGAGACTCACATTCACATCAGAGCAAGGGACTGAGCTACCAAGGTCCAGTGGAAGAGCAGAAGGAGGGAGAAGATGAGCAGGACTGCGAGGGGCTGGTTCACCAACTGAGACAGTGTGCCTGATCTAATGGGAGCTCATCAAATCCAGCTGGACCAGGACTGAATGAGCATATGACCAAACCGGAATCTCTGAATGTGGCTGCCAATGGGAACTGACTGAGAAGCCAATGATAATGGCACTGGGACCTATCTCTTCTGCATGTATTGGCTTTTTGGGACCTATTCTATATGAATGCACACCTTCTTAGGCTGGGATGGAGGGGGGGAGGGCCTTGGGCTTCCCACAGGGTAGGGTACCCTGCCCTCTCTTAAGGAAGCAGGGGGAGGGAGGAGGGATACTGGGGGAGCGGGAGGGCCTGGGACAGGGGAGGAAGTGTAAATTTTTGAATGAAAAATATGAATATGAAAAAAGAATATGAGAGAAAAAAAGAAAAAAAACAAAACAGAATATTTGAGGGAAACTTCTTAGTTTTGAGAGAAGCTAAAACAAAATGGAAAGCTGAAAGCAGCAAATTAAGGACAAAATTCTTTTTTGAAAAAATTGAAGCCCATCAGGAATGATCCTGAATCTAAGAAACAGGAATGCATGCTACTAAATGCATAAACACACTGTCATATGACAGAAGCTCTTGCACATGGAAACTGTGGCAGAAAGTAAAGACAACAAAAAAGTTTGGAGTAAGAAGTAAGACTACAGAACCAGAAAATTTAACAAAAATATAGTGACACTAGGAAAGAATAAAAATGTAGATGAGTTCAGGGAACCAAACATTACATTAAGTATGTTTCTGAAAAGTGGAACAGAGATAACATAAGCAAAAAAATTAGCAGAAAGTTTATTTAAGAATACAACCTCAAAATTTTCAACACAGAAAAACAAAACAAAACAAAATGAAGAAGTCCAACAAAAGTTCTGAATCAGAATGGCCATCAGAGTTAGAAGACAAGAGAACTACTTCATCAAAAGCCCCCAGAAAATTATTTCCAAACTATAATTCAATCCCTAATATTATCAGTCAAGTGTGATAGTGGAATATGTATCTTTTCAGAAATGAACAAAATCAAAATATTGATATATCATTCACCCTTTCTGGAAGCTACTAGAATATGTGCCAAATTGGAACCAAGGGGATAAACAAAGGGACCAGAAATAAGAGCCATAAAATCAATTTGTCAGTACAGTAATTGGACAGAAGGGGAACCTAAGTAAGTTTAAGACTTACTCTTCAAGACAGAAATTATTGCAGAAGGTACAATAGAGGAGGACTGAGGATACAGCTCAGCTGTAGAGCCTATGCTTAGCAGGCATAGGTCCTAGGCTCAATCCCAGGTACTACTACCACCATCAAAAACCAAATAAACATCCCAGGAAACCAACAGTACAATAGAGATGAAAAGACTATAGAAGAGAGGTGTCTTGGAATTTGAACTCGGTAATTTAAATTAAAAGCAGGGATTTTGGTACTGACATACTGATAAGTATATAGAAAGCTAAGCAAAAAAAGTAAAAATAAAATTCAAAAGTAAACAAAAAGTTGCAAAAGAAAGAAAATATAATATTCTAGGCTGTAAGCAGCACCTGTATGATCATAATTAAAATAGTAATGATCAAGATAAAATTTATGATATATATCATCTATAAATATATATTCACCAAAGATAGTAGAGGCTTAATAAAGGAAAACTAAGAAGTAAATAGGTTTGGCAAATTTAGTTTAATTTGAGGTGTCTTTAGCATATCTTTAATGCAGAGTTTTGATGATGCAAATAAAATAACCATCCAAGAAAGTGACCGCTGGAGATGACAACTGGGATCAAACATACTTCTGGCTAAGAGAAATGCCTTTTTAAAAGAATATCATTAGAAACACGGAGTGGACTCCCATCAGTATTCTAAGTAACTACCTCAGAAAATAGAAAAAGGACAAAATTAACACAAAGCAAGCGAAGGGAGGAAATAATAAAGAGCAGAGTGCAATACAATTGCAAACAGAATCACCGAAGAGAAAAATCAATGAGCTAAAAAGCTAATTCTTTGAGAAAAAGTCAATAAAATTAATAAACTTCTAGGCAAGCGGGAGAAATTTAAGCTCAGAAAAACATAAGTCTCCAGCATCAGTAAAGAAACATGGTACGCCACTACAACACTCCAAAGTACTCTATACTTAGAGTTTACCAGCCTAACAGGGATGTACCAATTCTCTGAGAAACCACAAGGTTTCAAAATTTAACCAAGATAAAATACACCATCAGAAAAGTTTTAAAAAACAAGTGAAAATGTCCCCCTACAAAAATACTCAGATCCAAATAGATTCACTGACCATCTAGCGCTCAGAGAAGAATTAACACAATTTTCTCACAAATTCTAATATAGAAGACAGTATTAATACCTAAACCAGGAAAAGACAGTACAAAAACAAAAGAGAAAACTACAGACCAATAAATCTGAAGAATCATTAAAATAGCTCATATATTTAAAAGCCTGTTGCAAAACAGATCCAAATAAAAGTAGATTTTTATTCTGTACATATATGGCTGATGCTGTATCTGAAAAATGTCCCTGTTTCCCTTATATAAACAAATTAAATGAGAAAAATAATGTAACAATTGATACAGTGAAAGCATTTCATAAAATCTAGTACCTACTTAGGATTAAAATAAAATCACCCACCTAGAAATAGATGGGTATTACATGAGCTCAATACAGAGCATCTACCAAATCCCTACAGCTAATATGCTATATTAAGATGAAAGACTGAAAGCTTAGTGTATATGACCAGAAATGTACAAAAAAATGAAGTAAAGAAATAAACAAACAAACAAACTTAGGGCTGGGGATATAATTAAGCGGCAGAGTGCTTGCCTCGAAAGTACAAGACCCAAGGTATGATCTCAGCAACACATACAGGAAGGAGAGAGAAACAAAGCAAGAATGTCTATTTTCATTTATCATACTTGAGATGATTTCTAGAAGTTATAGCTAGTGCAAAAAACATGTAAGAAAAAATAATGGCATAAAAATGGAAAGAATACGACAATATTTATTTGAAGATATCTTAACTGCCTATGTAGAAAATTCTAAATAATCTACAAAAATTTAAATTAAGAAGTGAGTCATAAATCAGGCATGGTAGCAGATGCCTTTAATGTCCTGATTATGGTATTATACAATAGTTTTGTAAAATATTATAACTAGGAAATACAAACTTACAATAAGTAGGGTTTCTATGCTATTTCTTACAACTATGTGTGAATCTAAATTGACCACAGGAAAATTTTAATAACAAAAAAGACCAACACATATAAATATGGTATTTTGTTATTGCTGCTGTTTGAAACAGTCTTTGTTCTCTGTAGTTGAAGCTGGCATGGAACTCACTACGACATTCTGACTGGCCTCAAACTTGTGACTATCCTACTTCAGCCCCCCTAGGTATACCACAAGCTAAGGTTTTAGTATACCCTATATATGAGGTTAAGTTGCTTTTGACAATAACTTTGAATTCTTGAAATTTAATATAAATGATGTTTCCTTGTAATTCAGAAAATGAGAGTGAAGAGAAAAGGAGGGGGAGGAAAGGGGAAGACAGAATATGAGATTATCCTCTTACTAGTCATGGCTACTTTAAGACATTTAGTTTATTGTAATTCAAGTAATGGATGGACGGACTTAAGGTTTTGGTGGCATACACTTCTGGATAGGAGAAGTGTTTAGAGATGCTCAAAGCTCTCCCCTCCACCATGAGAATCTACCTGGTCTCTCCGTTGATATATTAAAGTGACGATGCAACACTATGCTTGGTACAGCGCTGCTCTTCACACACAATCAATGAAAAACACATTTCAAAGAGCGATAAAGAAGAAAGATGACCAAATGGCAAAGTGTTCTGAATTATTGCAGTCATGTGATAAGTAGCCCAGGTAATAGAACTATTTTACATCTTTATGTGGCCTTCATCTGGGAATTTATCAAAATTATCAAAATATTACTCATTATAGAAGTCTCACTTCAAATACCCCTCCCAGAAAATAAACAAAACAAACAAAATCCTGCTGAGCCATTTTGTCCACCCTTTCTTTTTCTTCTTTCTCACACCTTGCCTCCTCCCTTTGTACCTGCTGAAGGCAGAGATAATACATTGACATCACATATAATGATAATATAATAATTACACTGATAACAATATATGCCTGCTACAGAGTAACACAGGGCCTTGACACATAGTGGGTGTTCTACTCAACATCTAAGCAATATCTAAAACTACAATATCTAATCATATAGCACTATAATGATATTTTGTTTGTAATCTAACAAAGTTTGCCTGAAGATCAGAGTGCAGAGCTAAGCCAGTAGCTAGTCATGGAAGTCAGGCAGCGGTGGCACACACCTTTAATCCCAGTGGATCAAGTGACAGAGGCTGATGGAGCTCTGTGAGTTCAAGGTCACTCTGGACTACACAAGATTGAATCTGTCTAAAAGAGAAACAGAACTCACATAAAGGTGATCCATGGGATCACATGTCTTTAATCCCAGTACTAGGGAGGTGGAGACAGGACTGATATGGTTGGGCCAAGAGAGGAATATAAAACGGGAGGAGACAGGAGCTCGGGGGCAGTCTGAGGTTTCATAGAGATAGAATTTTAGTCTGAGGAGTCATAGAGACAGGATCACCCCTTCAATCTGAGCATTGGTAGAGGTAAGAACTCTCCAGTGATTGGCTGTTCTGTTTCCCTGATCTTTTTCAACTTTTGTCCCTGATAGCTGACTCCAGATTTTTATTATTAAGACCAATTAGAATTCATGGTACACGGCACTTTGGTTGTTTTTGTATGTATATTTACAGTGTATGTGTGTGTGGAATATTGCATGAGTGTGCACAGGTGTGCATGCAGAGGACATCAGGTGTCCATGCATCATTCTTTGCCCTGTTCCATTGAGATAGGATATTATACTGAACAGGAGCCAGGCTAGCAGCCAGAAAGCCCCAGCAATCTTCTTATCTCTGTCCCTTACCTCTCCAGAGCTGTGTTCATAGGCAGAATTGGCAACACCCAGCTTTTCATACCAGTGCTGGGGATTTGAAGCCAGGTCCTCATGACTATACAGCAATTACTCTTACCCACTGAGTCATCTCCAAGCCTCATCACTTGTGTTTCCAATGCCCGTGGATGCTACTTTAATTCTCACAATACTCTGTGGTGGCAAATAAAAATGTAGGAAGGCTCAAACAACTTCTCAGAGGCCTAAGCTAATTAGAATTCATAGTTGGGCTTGTACAGTTGACTCCTATCTAACAGTGCTTTTTCTATTAATGTACCTGCTTGTCAAATGTGAAATTTGGAACAGCATATAATGCATGCATGTATTGAAGTATCACACTGTAATTCATTGATATGTACAATAAGTATATGGTATATTCATATATTATAATAAACTAAATGCTGGGCCAGCAAGATGCCTTGGCCCAGGTAAAGGAACTTGCCACCAAGACCGACAACATAAATTAGATCTCCGGAGCCCATATGGTGAAAACAAAGAGCCAACTCCAACCCCCAAATTGTCCTCTGAATTTCAGAGACTCACTGTGAAATATACATGGCCCCTTCAAATAAATAAATGGGATAAAAATTTTAAAATAGATAAACTAAGCATTGAGCGAAGTATGGCGGCACAGAATTTACAAAACTGAGGCAGGAGGAGCACCATGAATTCAAAGTCAACCTGAATTACATAGTAAAACCATGCCTCAAAAATTCCAATACAATAAGCATGGTGCTGAACTATGACTTGCACCATAATGGTATTTGTTGTTCCTTCAAACACTCAAGTGCTTAAAATGAGGATTGCCTATCTGAACAATATCTGGGAGGCTTAACTGAAGAAAAGCCATCAGGTTAGTTCATGTTTGAGGTGGTTATTGAGCACGGGCCCCAAAACAGCTTTAACATGGGGTTCCAGTATACTTGTAGGTTTGTTTAGGTTTTTGTCACTAACAGGAAGATAATTGCTTCGGAAGAAAAAAAATCCATCTTTCTCACAAACAATATAAATTCCGCTATTTGGAAGTGATTTAAATTGTGTTGCATAGAATTCATGTGGGGAAGCTCTCCAGCTTGAGGAAATACACTTGGGCACAAAATGTACACAAGTAGGATTAGTGAGAAATCTAATCTTGCAGATGTATTGAGGGTAGGTCAAATCTAGATTTACATATAGAAAAAGAAGTTTGAAAAGTCAGCTCTGAGAATGTTAACCATCATACATCATTTCTTAACAGGAACTGAAAATTTGTTTAATTCTACTGTTAGTCCCCTAATCTAAAGTACAAGAAGTTCTTTGGAATTAAGGGACAACATCTGTTTTGTCTGTAAAAAAAATAGCAAAGATGATCAAGTGGATCATTTAAACAGTGGAAAGACACAAAATGCCTTTCAATTAACTGTACTGGGAAGATGCAAGTGTACCCGTTGAGTTTAAGTCTACATGAGCAAAGTCCACTTAGGTGGCTTTGAGCTGCTGTCACAGCGCTGGCAGAAGCCATCCAATTCTCAAGTATCTGAAGTGGAACGTTCAATTTCAGAATAAAAGTAATGACTCTACCAATCTACCAATGTCACCAAGATTGCCCAAAGACTGTAAGAAAAGGCAGAGGTAAAAAGAACATCCTCAATCAGTGAATTGGAGTCTATTCTAGAAGATGAAAAAGGAAGAGGACTCCTCAATTGCAATTTAAAGGCATCTTTTGGCCGCTCAGTATCTGATGCTCTTCATGCGAGACAGCTGAAATAACTAACAAAATATAACTCTTTTTTCTCTTTGTTTTGACACAAAGTCTCATACAATACAGGCTAGCCTTGAACTTGCTACTCATTGTGTAATGGATGATCACCTTGAACTCCTGATTCCCTGTCTTTACTTCCTAAGGAACTGGGACTATGTGTTTATGCCACTATGTTTAGCTTTAATAAAATATTTTTTATTTGAATCAAGGTGTCACTGCTTAGCCTTGCCTAGCCTGGAACTCACTCTGTAAATCGGGCCAACCTAGAGTTTACAGAGATTCAACTACTTCTGCTTTTCTGAGAGCTAGGATTAAAGGTGTATGCCACAATACCTAGTTAACAAAATATTTTAAAATCATTTATTGCCTGAATTAAAACCTCTTTAAAAGCATCTAACACCAAAACATTTAATTTGAAACAGTGTCACTTTAAATAATAACTATTAATATTGGGCAAAACTAAGGCATGATTATAACACATTATGCAAAGCAGATACTCTAAAATGACCCTAAAAGCATTTCAGGCAAGAGTTAGTAAGATACAGTTGATGACTAAGAATATTTAGCATAAAAGTAAAATACTCACAGACATGAAACTATATTTTGGAAGTATTATAACCCAAAGCCATTCTATTTACTCTAGAGAGTAACTCTTTCTGCCCTAAATAACAATATAAGTATGAGAAATCTATAAAACAATTACGCAGTTCCACTCTTTAGGAGCCTGCGATGATTATAGATAAAATATATCTAGTCTTATAGCTTTGGACACTTCATGAAATAAGTAAAATGCCATCCATGATAATATTGAAGTTTCAAATAATGACTAGAAGTTTCTTCATAGCCTACTCCTTTACTGTTGTGTCATTTGGTAATTAGTCACACGCACAGCAGGGATTGGGTGGTATATGAAGCAACAGGAAACACAGATCCCTTATTCTACCTTCCTCCCCTGCCAGAAGTAGCTCCACATACTAAAAGCAAATAAATTGCCTCAGATGGACTGCCAAGTCTGTCTATGTGGTCCCAGAAGAGTTAGAGTTGCTGCAGCTTCAGTGACTGCCAACTCAGAAGACAGATGTGTGATCGCAGCATCATCATCAAGTCAACCTTGAATAATGCTGTAAATTTTTTACAAAAAGGAATACAAGACATGGAATACATATTTGGATCTGTGGCTACTACACAATCTCAACTATACAACTTGCAAGAATAAAGCATAGATAATGTATAACAGTGGATAAGCATCACATCTGAAATCCTGAAGTGTGTTCAGACTCCCCTAAATCTGACACTCTCTGATCCCCTTCTATTTCTGTCTTATCCCTATAGATTGTGTAGAAGGAGCCTGGTTTGCCACACATTCTTTGTGGATGTTGAAGAGTTGATTGGACAATTAATTTAATGTGTCAACATACTTAAATTGTATGCAACGTTCAACTTTCAATTCATTTTTATTTATTTCATTTATTTTTCTTTTGAAATGAAATGGACTCTTTGGAGTAGCTTTCAATTCGTGGAACTATTGCCCAGATAAAGAGCTTTCCCATATACTCACTGCTCTACCCTCAACAAACACAGCCTCCCCAGCTAACATCCCACACCAGAGATGTTCATTTCTTGCAGCCGATAAGACTACCATTACCACCCTAAGTCCATCGTTTACACTGTGGTTCACACTCGATGCTCATCATACGGGTTGAAGCAAAGGTATAATGATAGGCATCCATCATTACAGTACCTTAGAAAATATTTTTGCTGCTCTGTGTTCTGTCTATTCATCACCACATCCACTGATCTTTTTTTTTACTGTCTCCACAGCTTTGCCTTTTGCAGAATGCCATATATTTGAAATCACAAGTATATAGTCTTTTCATTTTAGCTTTTCTCAGTTAATAATATTCATCAAAATCACTTTCAAAGAAATGATTTTCAGTTAAATATGTGATATTTTTCATGTAACAGCTGCCATGTTTTATTATGGAAAATTTTTGTGCCAATATTACAGATATTAAGTCACAAAAACATTTCCCAGAAACCTTTTAAAATAAAGATTTGATTTTATATGAGTTAATGATTTCTCTTTAGTAAAATATAATATTTGTATTGCCAGAATAACACACTCATTCATTTTTCTATAACTGCTCTCTGAATGTGAACAAATGAACTAATTTAATCTTAAAAGTTTCAGTCCACAGACCATTTCAGCAGACATGATCCAATTAACTATTAAAAAGCAAAAATAAAACAAAAAGAAAAATCCTCTCCTGGACAGCATAATTAAAGCCTGCCATGCTCCATTTCTTGATTACCCTATTTCCTGATATGAAAAGGAAAGGCTTGTTGGGTGGGAATGGCAAAAAGAAGCTTGCGCTATCAGGAATTAGCAGGCTTCCCCCACTTTTCAGCAGAGCCCCCATCTCAAGTGAATGTCTACATTTCATTGCTTCTCTAGCTCAAATGAATCTTTAGCAAATAAGGAATTCCCACTAATCATCACTTTCTACTACTGTCTTATTCTTGCTCCCAATTTTGACTGAGAGCTTTGCCCAGACACCTAAAATTTACATCCCATCCAAAATATTATCGTATTTTGACAATCGTGTCCTCTACTGTTTTGTACATGATTAAGATTTGTTTTTATATCTAGCCATAACTATAATGTTTGAAAAGCACACCAGGATTAACAATCTTGTTTTGTACATAAGGAAATCTGAATCTTGGTCCCAGTTCTTCTATGATTGCTCTCAGCCGCATGTTTTAAAGAAGTTATTAAACCTTTCTGGGCCACAATTTCCTCACTTATATAAAGCAAATCCCTGGCAACACTAACAACTTCAGTTTTATAAAAGCAACATTGGCTGGGAGCCTTGTGATTTCATTTATGACAAAGAGGATCCCCACCAAGAAAAAAAATCACTGCAATTTTTCTTTATAACCCAAATTACCTTGTGACACCTCCTTTAACTCCACCCCAAAAGTACTGTACACTGTAGAAAAATAAGCAACACACAGGGAAACTTCATTATAATCTCATTCTTTGGGATTGCATGGTTATTAATCTTTTCCCACTTCTTAGTTAATCTATCAAATTCTCTATGCAAGTGGTATTCACTGACAGCCTACCTGGAACTAGCGTCTCTAGATCCAATTTAACAGCTACCTTTGAACCACATGACCTTTCTTATCTCCCCCTCTCATACACATAAAGCACAAATTTTGACAACCAGTAACTATTTCTTCCTACTGTCATTCACTGATTACCAACTATGGACAAAGCACTATTCAAAGAAAGCTAAGCTATACACTGCTTCTTTTAATCTTCACAGAGACTAAATGCACACTAAAAGAGGTAATAACTTGATCTGAATATGTGTGTGGTGGTGGTGGTGGTGGTGGTGTGTCTGTGTGATTTTTCTATTGTCATGACATAACACTATGACCAAGGCAATGAACAAAAGAAAATGTTTCATTTGGGATTCGTGGTTGCAGAGGCTTCGAGTCTATAACCATCATGGTAGACATGGCAGCAGGCAAGCAGACATGGCATGGCACTAGAGCAGTAGCTGAGAATGTATATCTCAATCCATAAACATGAAGGAGAGAGAGAGAGAGAGAGAGAGAGAGAGAGAGAGAGAGAGAGAGAGAGAGAGAGAGAGAGAGAGAGAGAGAGAGAGAGAGAGAACACTATGTGGGAATGACCTAGGTGTTTGGAACCCCAAAGCCCATCCTCAGTGACACACTTCCTCCAAAAAGGTCATACCCTCTAATCCTTCCCAAACAGTTCCACCAACTGGGGGCCATGTACAAACAATATAGAACTTAACTTCCCTGCAGTGATTCTAAACACAGTTTAGAGAGGGACAGGGCATTTATTCCTCTAACTCAGGGAAGAAGCAGGTAACAATGAATGATAATATAGGTATATTTCTAAGAGAAAGACACTGAAGAAATTCATTGTAGCTGATGTCTAGTAGTTCAGAGAATGAAGAATCCAGAAAGCCAAGAAAGAAAAAAATTGTATTATTTTATGGTTATGTCTTGAAAACTTGTGATTGCTTGTTTGACTGAGTTTCATATTCTTTTTTCCTGATATTTTATTGTATCCCTACATTTAGGCAAAGCATATAAAATGTTTTTATTAGTTAGTTCATTCAGAATTTTGATACTATACATATAAAATGTTTTTACTAGTGAGTTCATTCAGAATTTTGATACTATGCTTTGATTATATTCACCCTCTCCCCCCAACTCATCCCATATCCACACACCCTTACTTAAACATGTAACTTGGCTATATAACTGTCAGTGCTTATAAGCCCTTTCCATGTATAGAACAAAGAAATGCATATTTATTACTGATAGTTGACTTTTAAATTTATAATACAAATGCATAAGAGAAATCACTACATCTCATTTCTCAGTAAAAATCCTAATATATGGACTGCCCTTTTCTGAAAGGAAAGGAGGAGGAGAGGATCTTGGGGAGAGTGGTATGGAGAAGGGACTGGGAGGAGAGGAGGGAGGGGAAACTGCAGTTGGGATGTAATATATGAGCAAAGAATAAATAAAGAAAAAGAAAAGAAAAAAAGAGGAAGACTATCCCATATCTATAATAGCCTACTAAAGGTTACTTGGTGCTCCTGACACAGACAAATTGTGTATAGTAAGTGGTATGTATCATAGAAAAGTGTAAGGCTGAAATATAACTGTACCTGAAAAAAACCCTAATTTCTATTAACATTAATACATGCATACATTTTATTTATTTTGCTAAAGCTATAAAATGGTAGTGATATTTGTTCTATATATATTTCTGACACTGACAATAAAACTATTAAGAAAGTTTACTCAGTTTTGCATTTCTTTTCACCTAATAAGAACGCACTACTAAGAATGCTATGCTCTGGGGCGCTGGAGAAGGCTTAGTTGGTTAGGTGCTTGCTGCTAATATCAACTCGGTGAACTCAAGGCTCAGAAATGCTATTAAAAAATAAGACAGAGAGGCATAGAGGGAGATACCCAATGTTGACTTGCCCAGTCTCTAAAAGCATGCACACACAAGCCTCAAGCACACAAGAAGTCATACATATGCACACCCTCACACACAACACACTCAAAAAGGAATGTTGTGTTCAATGGTTATCCGCACTGAGTTAGAATGCTATAAACTGCACTGATTTGGGGGATGTTCACTAGTTGGCTTTCTTCCCATTTGGGGTTTTAATTCTGAGTATATGAAACATTTGTTTGACTGAGATCAAAACTGTATACAGAAGACAAATTTAAAAGTTCTGCTTCTGTTCATACTGTCAATACACTATCTCTATCGATTCACTGTTTTTTTTTTATTAATTTCTTGTTAATGCTTCAGAGCTCATATGGGCCTGAGCCGGACAGCAACCCTTCATCAGAACGCTCATGTCAGTGTGGTCATGGAGAACACAATGTGTGTTGTCCAATATTTTCATACCTACAACACGATATACAAAGCAGACACACCCACCTGAATTCTGGCTGATCCACTGCAGGGATTGCATGTGAGCATTCAAAATTCTGCAAATCTGCTGAAGCTGAAAATACACCCAAGATTTTTAGATCATGATTATTCTAACAGAGTAAACAAAAGGAAACATAGGAAATTGAAATTAAGAAGCAACATTTAATTTTCTTCTGGTAAATGGAGCACTGACAATGAACTACATATTAATGGTGCTTTGCCATTTCATACTTATAACACTAATTACTTTTATGCATTAGTTCAATCTACTCATTTTTTAACTGTCAGGTATTAGATTCCTACAAACCAATAAAAAAAAACCCTGACTAGCACAACATAAAACTAAAGGACATTAAAAGATATTTCAAAAGAAAGCAAACAAATCAATCCACATACAATTAAGAACATCAAAACTGTCAATCAAATCAGTAATTGCGTGTTTTGTTTTGGATTTTGAAGCAGAGGCTTGTTAAGCACCAGAGACCTGCATGGAACTTAACCATGTAGCCAAGGCCCTTTGCTCTGCGTCCTGAGTGGTGGGACTACCAACGTGCAGGGCTCCTCAAATTCATGGTTTTAAAAATAGTAGCACTCAGCAGTCAAGTGCAGGTTGATTGCTCCTCACTCAAAATGGTTGGAAAAGAATTATTTCAGGTCTTTCAAATTTTTGGAAGATTACATTATATATAATGAAATATCCTGGAGATGGAATTTATACGTCATGCCTAGCTTGTACATATAACCTGAAGGTGATGTTATATAATATTTGTATTATAACTGCAGTTGTGGGTGTGTGTTGGTTTTTTTATTTTCTTGTTCATTTGTTTCTCACATGTTACAGAAGACTCAAACCACTGAGCTGTATCTCTAGCCCAGCTATGTCAGTGCTTTTGGCTGTAACCCATTCCATGGGTGTAGACTTTCCCACATACACATCATTTCATCACTGAAAGAATTTTAGATTTGGGGGCATTTAAGATTTCAATATTTCAGATCCAGAACACTCAATTTGCAAGTAGGAAAAAATCAATGCATTAATATACACTCGACAGTAATATAAATTGGCCCAAATTTCCAAATGTAAATTTTTATAGCATGTGTCAATAGTTTTAAAATATTTATACCTTGTTACTCAGTATATTCTGCTATATATGAGCCTACCTAAATATAAATATAACTGGTCATTATAAGGCTATATTAGATTGCCCAAAATTTGGAATCAATATCTCAACCAATAAAGATGTTAAAAATATTATAAAATTCACCTCTGGTGAAATATCTTGGCAGCATTAAAATTCACATTGTCAAAGAGTGACTAAAATTTCGAGAGAGAACCATGAAAACAGAAAGTAAAAATCACTATACGTATATTTATGATTTTAGTTAAACAGAAGAACGTTTTTCCAGCATTGTAAAAAGACTAGAAGTACATCAACATAGTAAGAAGGGATTGATAATATTGATGCTTTAATCTTCTTTATTAATTTTATTAAAAAATACACCTGGGTAACAACATAATGTTTAATAAAAAAATTAAGTATTATGTGGTCTCTCCCATTTACCCCAACACACATATACAAAAGTAATAGAAGTCATTGAATCCCAGAACTATGAATGCTGGAACACACAGCTTCTACTTTTGTGCCGTGGTATATGATCCACTGTAGCAGGGCTTTGAGATGATATTTACATTATCCACAGGGACATTATCATTTAGCAGGTGTGTTTTTTCCTATTTTCTGTCCCATGGTTTATGCCATTTGAAAAGAGGGATAATCTCTTGCTTCCTTTGTCCTGCTATCACACAGTAATTGCCTTTAACTCAGTCATCTTAAACATCTCAATTATCCCTACAATGAAAAAATGAAAACATAAGACTACTTGCTATTCACTAGTTAAAATAATTATGGGCAAAATTGGGGAAATGATAAAGACGGGATTTTACTAACTCTGCTAACTCCAGTTCTGCACCATGTCTAAATCTGTTTGTGTTTATCTATGCATCAGAAATCTAAACAACAAAACAATTTTGAATCTTAAAATTGCATTTCGAATGTAACAGAAATGTACTTTGTTGACTCATGATCATCTTTGTGAACATAGGGCAGATGGTAGCATTGGTAATTCCAGACTAATTTATATGTGTCATTGTTCAATTTTAGATTGATGCTAAGTAGAGAATAGCATTGTTTTATGGCTGAAAGGAACTTACAAATCATTTATTCTACCCTTGACATTTTTCAAAAGAAGGAGCCAAGACCCAAAGAGATTAGGTGACAAACAAAATTCTAATAGTTTCTCAACTGTAATTGGCTGTTTTTTCGTGATTAAAAAATTCAGTAATAATATGTGTGTATAGAAAGGACAGTCTGCGTCTAATTGGACAAAGAAATTGCTAGAGAATAATCACCACTTCTGTAGACGTTATTCATTCTCATCTACCGAGAGCCCAGCCTCACTGCTACTTATAATTAATGATAGATGGCACAATAGAAGCTCCTACAATGGGAGATTCCTCTTAGCACTAGTGCCATTTATCGGGAGTGGGGAAAAGAGGACTTCATCTGTGCTGCCCAGACAAAAGGACAAGGTAGAGGAAATAAGCTCTTTATAATTAGAGTATAGGAAAAATTTTAAAAACCCTGTTTCTTTCTTACTGACAAATTAATTCACAGAATCTCGATTCTAACAGGATCCTAAGCCATGCATTCCCATAATATAATGCATTTGCTTTATGAACTAAGTAGTATTCCGCGAGCTAGAAACATAATGACAATATTTTTTTAAAAAAATCTATCAGAAAATGTTAAGTCTTAAAAGTTAAGTCACTACATTCTAAAGATATAAATTAAAGAATGCTCAAATATGTCTAATAGACCTAGAAATATCTGCTTATATTTATATGTGTAAATAAATTATATGTTATGAAAAATTAACTAGCGAGTAAGTGAATAAAAAGTACCAGGATATGTTTAATTATGTAGAGATTAAACCCTGAACACATCGGAAGAGTCATTTATATTACGCTCCTGGGAATAACCACAAAAATTTACATCTGTAAATATTTACTAAATATTTACTGTCCCACTAATCATGCCTAAGAGCGTCATATCTCTACAGGGCAGATATGATGTACTCTGGAGGATGGGAGAATGCAACAAATTAAAAGACCTATTGAGGGCCAATTTCATGTGAAATCTTGGCTTTCTAAAAAGAAGAGGGAACATACTGTTTCAGCAGTGTCATCAAGACTTCCAAGTGAATTCAGGTGAACAATAATGTCCTTGAGATCTTGAGACATTCTTTTGAGCTCAGCATCTATATTTTCTGCTAATCTGTAGCTGCAAAGACAAGTGAAAGAAAGAGATTAACAAGAAACATTTTCTCACCTCTATCGTAACTGACATATAGAGATGTAATTGCCAACTAGATTTGTTTCAGTTCCCCCATATTCACATTGGTTCTCAATTATGACTGAGGGCATTGTCTCATGGATTCAATGTTTGTAAACTTATTGTTATCACAACCTAAGACTACAAAGGCAAAGGCTTTATTCTCTGATGAATGCTACAGCAAAGGAACCCTTGGGGGAAAGTGAAATGTATGCATAGGACATTTAGCTAGATAGAAGGCTAGTGTTTAGCAATATTCAATAAATGTTGAGATTGTTTCAATTATAGAGAATATACAAAATTTCATAGTAAAACTTTATATGATATACTATAGCAAGCAACAAAGAATAATCTGAGAAATGAGCTTTACAACAATAAAAAGTAGATAAAACTGAATTTACTACAAAAAGATTAGTGATCTAATTTCCACTCAAAAATGTTTGTGAGACAGAGTGGGGGAGGGATGAAGAAAGATTGATTGATTGACGTAGTCCAGTATATTGATATGCTTACAAGAATTAAAAGTGGCCAGAAGATTTTTCAAACTCACTATCTATAAAATTAAAAGACTCAATCAGATTTCTTGGCAACCGTCTATTGATTTCTGTCCCAAATCACCTATATGTAATTGGTTGCCTAAACTGTTGAAAATTCTGGTGAAAGTTTTATTGCAATATAAATCTGGTCACAAAAGAGAAATTGGAAAGGAATTAATGTTATTAAGCCTCCCAATCCACAGTTAGTATACTCTAAAAATGTTAAGTATTTTACAAGCAAAACAAAAAAGATAGAAGAAATTGAGCATGGTGGCACATTAGTGTAATCACAACACTTGCAAAGTAGAAATAAGAGGATCAAACATTTCAGGGCAGCCTTAGCTGTTACAGGGTCTGTGCTAGACAAGACTTTTTCTAAAAAACTGATAAATATATAGACTATGTCAGGCATGGTGGTGCACACCTATAATCCCAGTACTCAAGAGGCAGAGGCAGGAGGATCTCTATGAGTTCGGGGAAAGATTGGTCAACATAGGGAGTCCCAGGCCAGCTTCTTCTATACAGGGATTTCTGAGCCAGTCAATGATACATAGTAAGACCCTGTCTCAAACAAAAACACTCTCTCTGTATATATATTTATGTGTATTTTTTATCTGTGAAATAGTCTGAAATATATATATATATATTTTCACAGAAACAATGCCAAAGAATAGAGCAATGAAAGAAGAGAAAGATAAAAAGGGAAAGAGGAGGAAAGCAAAGGCAGAAATATAAAAGTAGAAATAAAATGGAGGTCAGTACAGATTAGCTGTACTAACCCACATTTAAAATCCTGCAAAATGTTAACGTTCAAGCCTTAAAAAAATTAAGTTCAGTGGCAAAGGATTTGCCAAAGCTCAGCTGGGCAGTGTGATGTGTGCCTGCAATTCCTTCTACTTAGAATGCTAAGGTGACAGAAACACTTTAACCCAGGAGTTTGACAGAAGACTGGACAAAACCGGTAAGAACCTGTCTTAAAAATGAAGAAAAGAAAACCCAAAACATAAAAGCTCCATCTCAATTCACTAACAAATGAGTCCAAGTCAGTCTCAATTTAGATTATGTAGCATGTTCACACAACATCTCTCTTAATGCTTTATAAAGTGGCCTGATTATCAAATCTCAGTTCTGGAGAGAGTTACCATGGGAACACTGACAGTGAACAGACACAAGGTAAAGCCTGAACAGTACACAAATAAAGCATACCTAGCCTGAAACGCTGACAAAATCATTCCAATTTTGAAAACCACAGTTCATCCTCAAATGAACAGTCTGTCTTTGAAATATCAAATAATGTATGACAAAACAACTGTATAGATATTAGATTTAGACGTGTCAAAATTAGGAGACCAGGAATATTCCACAATACTATGACATCATCCATAAGCTTTGTATTTCTATTTAAGAACACACTTGACAAATATAAAAACTTCCCAGTAGACAAACATGAGCTTGAGATAAATAAGAGTGAACAAAATGCTCTAAAACAAAGCTGCCGGAATGACTCCTTCATTTCTAAGCCTCCGCTAAAGATAAACATGGAGCAGTCAAACAACCTGGTGAATAATACCAAGTAGAAGAACTTGCCCTTTTCTACGGATATCTATTCCCTGCTTTATGGTTCAGTTTCTCCCTCCTTCTGCCCAATTCTTCAGTCTCCATTCAGTTACTTACATTCTCTCATACTCTTTATCTGCACAGAGCAGATTAAAAGGCCCGTTCTGTCCCTTCACAAACTCCTCTAAAGGGGTCAACAGATGTTCCAGCTCCTTCTGCTGGGACAGGATAAAATCCAATTCCTGTTCCAACCTGAATAAAACAAGTCAACAGAAGGGCTGATGAAGGCAATTTTGGGTAACAAATTAAATGTCAATGAACAGCAAGGGAGGAAAAAAAAAGAACAAAAATATCTTGAATCTTTCAAGCAAAGAAGTCGAAGGTTCTACCTGCTCTGATCCAGCTTCACTCTTTCCACTTCATGATGTAAAAGAGTAATCTTTAAAGGGAAATAGGAACAAAAGGGTGTCAACATTGAAATTTTCTCAATAATTTTAGAGCAATACACATTTTCTCGAACACACATCAAATACCAAACACTTCCTAATTCAAGGAGCATATTAGCTTAGGAAAATGTTTTTAAGTTACTCATCAATACTGCAACAGAAAACTAATCACAAAACCAAAGTCTATTCTCTTGTGCTTTTCTGAGAACACTTGAACAATACCAGGAATATTAATGAGAATATCTTCCTACCTCATCACTACTCTCAATCAATGCATGGCTCCAAACATTGAGGTGGTTGGCCTGGTGAAAAAAGTGCTTTTCTTGCTCCTGTAGTTGAAGGCTCCACTTGTCCACCATACTATCCAGGTGACCATAGGTCATCACAGGAGTTGCGATTGAGCTAAAATATAAAAAGATACACTATGATCATATCTTGTAAAGTGCGATCATATTTTTAAACAAATAGGACAGGAAGACTAGGGGGAAAAGACTGTGGGGGAGAGTCTCATATCTTGCTTTCCCACAAAATAATACCAGGTAAAGGTGATTTTAAAACAGCCAGTTAAGAGACGGGCAGTGGTAGCGCACGCCTTTAATCCCAGCACTTGGGAGGCAGAGGCAGGTGAATCTCTGTGAGTTAGAGGCCAGCCTGGTCTAGAGAGTGAGTTCCAGAACAAGATTCAAAGTTACAGAGAAATGCTGTCTCGAAAAACAAAACAAAAATCCATTTAAATGTTCTGAATATCATCCTAAGGGAATAGAGCAAATACTTAAGATGCCTACTAAATCACAGTCGGCTTCCATACTTTCTGTTATATCAGAACAGCATGATGGAAGCTCCAGAAATCATCTTAGTCCAAGTGTGCTTCTGAGTACTATTCACAAAAGATCAGTATCCCTTACCCACAAGGACCAGAGAGGAACTCCAACTCCTCTGAAAATTGTATTTAAAAAGCTGAGCATCCCCTTGATCTTGGATTCTGTGACCAGGGCAGCTAGCGCACACTGACTCTAGCAGGAGAGGTATCAGTGTAGCTCAATGGGAGGTAGCAGGTAATACTCGTGGCATAAGCAGGCAGCATTCCTAAGCAGGAATACTACTAATGATGACATGTACGGCAGGCTGAGTGAAGCTACATCCTTACTCAAGAGCAACAAGACTTAATGAGATTGAGTAAGGCGGGATTAATCATTAGACTTAAGCTTGTGCTCTGGTATTACAGGGACCCAGTAGAGAATCTAACCTCTAAAGACTGAATGAATGCTCTAAGACATGTTTGGACTAATAAGGACTCCCAATTTCCTCTATTCTAAGAGTCAACAAGACTTGGTGGGGAGCTTAACCTCCACCTGAACTGGCACAACACAAAAAAAAAAAAAGAAGAAGAAGGAGGCCAATCAAAAGACTACCTCCTTTCTTCCATTAGCCTTGTGTCAGTGAGGCCCAGCAAAGGGCCAAGCCTCCATGTCAATAGAGCATCAGTGAAGCCATACAAGGTAGAATGAGCTAGAGTAGTTGACATCCTGTGTCCTCTCTGTCAGCAAGAAAGGTCTAAGCAGCTGAAATTTTGCCTACTCCTGGACCAACTAAAGTACTGAGTTAGTTCATCACCTGCCTCTTCATCTGGTGCTCCAGGGCCCACCTGCAAGCCAGGCTCGCATTCCTACAAGAGGGAGTGAAGTGGTGGGGTACCGTGTCCCGCTTGCACAGGAAATGAGTCAGCAGACCTAAGAAAGTTGAACTTCTACGCCAACCAGGTGCAGTGAGGCAGTATGACTCAGTGCTCCATTTTTGCTGGGGTGCTGGGGGCAAGGTCCAGTGGGAAGCAGAACATAAAAGCACACCCACCCTTCGCACTATGTCTCAACAAAGGGACTATCTAGTGAAAAGACAGCAGATATAAATAGGACCCAAACACTCCTAACATAATAGACAAATGTCCATGACACAATAAAAGTGATCTGTATCAGGCACTGGGAAAATCACTTGAAAGAGAAAAAGCTAGCATCACAGATGACAACATTAAGAGGTATCAGATGCTGGGAACTGTCTGAAAGGAATTTTAAAGCAGTCACTAAAAATGTCTGAAGAGGGCAATTTTTAATCCTCTTGAAATAAATAAAATCAGCAAAGAAATGTGGATTATAAAAACAAGTGGAAAATATACAACTGAAAAATATAATAACTAGAATAAGCATACTTGTAGGGTTTCACACTGGAGTGGTGCTTACAGAAAACAATCAGTGAACTTGATGGTAGATAATTAAAATTAACAGACCAGCAAAGAGAAAACAGAGACAAACGAAAAAAAGTCTCAAGGACATAAGAGGACAATAATAACTGAGACAAAAATGTATGCAAGAGAAGTTCCAGGAAAAGAGGATGGGCCTGAAAAAATTATTGGAAAGAAAAGGTTGCAAACTTTGAGAATTTAGCAAAAGATATAAACATGAAGATTCAAGAAGTTAAAGAAACTGAAGTAGAATAACTCACGAAAAGCCACGGTGTGAGGCAACTGTGATAACCACTATGTTATGTAAATGGCCCTACAAAAATTCATAGTAAGACACAGAGCAATTGGACTTCTGAAAGGTAGAGATAAGTTTTAAAATTGTGGAAGCAAAACGTAGACAGAGAAAAAAATGTACTTAAAGGAGAACAGCAATTGAATGATAGTTGACTTCATACCTGAAACTGAGGTCAGGGAGAAGTCGTACACTTTCAAAATACATGAGAAAAAGATAGACTATAGATCATGAAAAGAGAAGAGGGAACTATTTAGGGGGAAGAAAGGGATTAATAACAAGAAGTGGGTGGGGGAAATAGGGAAAAGTAGCAGGGGCGCAAATAAAAGCAAAGTATGATATATATATATATATATGGAATGTTATAATGATGGTTATAATGACGCCCATTTCTTTGTGTGGTAACCAAAGTTAATAAAAATAACTATAAAGGGCACTAGAATATTCTCAAAAGAAAAACTGAAAAAGCTAAGAAAAGAAAATAGGACAAATCCAAAATTATTTGGTTGAGAACTTCAAAAAGCTATTCTTCACAATTGAAGAAACTACTAAACTAAAATATGGCAAAACTCCAAAATCTGAACATTACATGCAACAAGAAAACAGAATGTTTGGGTTTCCATGGAACATTTTGCAAGACGGACCATCTCCTCCTGCACAAGAAAAAAATCTGGATATAAAATGGCTGAAATCATATGGAGTGCGTTCACTGGCTATCACTAATACCAAAAGAAAAGAAGAAAATCTCAGAACACTTGGAAAGTACACAGCATGTTTCCAAATAATCCATGGCTCAAAATGAAATCAGAGCATAATGAAAGATGTGGGCTGCAGGAAGAGCAGTGCACTAAAGGCTGGCATGAGAAGAAAATGCCTCAAATCAATAGTCTAAGATCATCCGCTAAGAAACTAGCAAGAAGAAAAGAAACCCGGTATCGCCAGGAGAAAAAATCCAATAGTGGATAACAATGAAACTGAAAACAGGGAAGTTCTACAGAATAATCAATGAAACAAAAGCTGGTTCTTTAGAGAAATATCAATAAAATTCACACGAGAAAGACACAGACCACCAACATCAAAAATGAAAGAGGAATATAGCTCCAATATGGAAAGGACAATAAGGGAGGGCCACAAACAACTTAATGCTCATGAATTTGACAATGCAGAAAAAAATGGACCTGTTCCTTTTAAACCACACACTGCTGAAGCTTATTAAAGATGAATTTGACAGTCTGACTGGTACTGGATCTATTAAATACCTTTATTTTTAATTTAAAGGATTCCGCAAGAGATTTATCTGGGTGCAGAAGTTTTCATTAAAAAGTAGTTAATGAATTAGTATCAACTCTATAATTTCTTTTAGAAAATAGGAATAAGAATGCCTCCCAGAGCATTTTATAAGCTGTAAAGTTGGAAGTGATTCATTAAATGTTATTCTGATTTAAAAAAAGCAAAAACAAAATCAGCATGCATATATACAAAATGTACATAAAATACTGAAATATACAAAAATCATTGTATCATAGCTAACAAGGATCAAGAGTAGAAGAGCCAGAGGCAGTAGATGACAATAAGGACCCAGCAGGGCAGCTCTACACATGAACTCGCAGAGGTTGTGACAGCATGCATGAGACCTGTGCAAGCCCAAGCCAGTCCAAATGCCAACATGGAGAGAGGAGGTGGGCATGAAGTCCCAACCTTAGTCTGGCTGCTAGGAGAAGGACAGTAAGTTTTCTTCAAGAGGGTAGCTGGAGAGGAAGTACACATATTCGATAATTTATGGTCAGGGCCAATCAGACTTGATGGGTGTTTAAAAAAAAAGAACAACCCAACCAAAAGTTGGATGAGTAGGATCTGGATGGGCCTGGGAGGAGCTGGAGGAGAGTATGCACGAATATGATCAAAACACATTGTAGCAAGTTCTCAAAGACCTAAGAACACAATTTAAAGATGTGCAACACCATTAGATGTCAAAATTCATACCACAATAATATCACTTCACATCTTTAGGAAGGGTAGTGAAAAAGTGTCACATTGTCACAACCAAGAAAGAAAATATGGACATTCTGGGTAATTCATACACTACTGGTAGATACACAGAATGCCATAGCCACTCTGGAAAAGTATTTGGCACCTAAAAGTGATAAATATACAAACGTTATACTGACAAGCACCTATGTGCCTGGGAAGATAGCTCAGAGGTTAAGAGCACTGCCTGCTCTTCCAAAGGTCCTGAGTTCATTTCCCAGCAACCACATGGTGGCTCACAACCATCTGTAATGAGATCTGGTGCTCTCCTGAGGAAGAGACCTGGTCAGTGGTCCTCATCAACTTAGACCATGAAACCCAATATGGACAAGTTCAACAGAATTGCCATATACAGGCAGCCCATGCATGCTTCAGCATTGCCAGGGCATAAATTTCATTTCATTTTCAAGTAAGACTTAGATTAAAAAACATGTATACACAAATGTTCATACCAACAGCCCCAAACCTACAAATGACCTAGATATTTATCAATATGTCCATGCTTAAACAAACTACATCATACAAAATAGCATGGAATACTACTCAGAAATAGAGAGAGAGAGAGAGAGAGGTCAAGCTACTGGGTGGAACTTGAGGAATTATGCTGAATGAAAAGAAAAGGCCAATTATTAGAGGACACATGTGGGCCATGGCTGCATCTATGTTCTTAAAATATTGTGAATGTTTTACATGGACATGAAGAAGAGATTAATTACTATCCAGAGTTAAGGAAAGGAGATATGTGCTCATAAAAGGGCACCAAGAGGAATCCTTGTGGAGACAACTATTTTGCATGGTTTTATTTATTATTTTTAATATTTACTTTTATTTTTTATGTGTGTATATCTATGTGTGAGTGCCTGTGCATGTGTACAGGTATCCATGGAGACCAGAAGAGGGCTCTGGAGCCCTTGGAGCTGGAGTTCTAGGCAGTTCTGATCTGAGGTCCAAACTCTAGTCCTGTGGATCAGCAAGTGCTCTTAGCCACTGAGCCTTCTCTCCAGCTCCCTATTCTGTATCGTCACTGCATCCATGTCAATATTCTAGCTTTGTTTGACACTACAGTAAGGCAAGAGTCTATCATCACAGGGATGGTACAAAAGGCACACAGGATGTCTCATTTAATATGCAAGTTTACATAAGTTCTAGAGTTTGCTTGAATCTTTATCAGGACACACACATTACAATGTGTGTGACCAGTAAAGAACTACCTAATCCCTGGGTTCCAGTCTGCTATAAAACAGGACTCCAAATAGAGTCTATCTCATAAGATAACTGTGGATATTAAACGGTATGATGTTCCTAAAGAATTATCATCTTGCTAAATATACAGAATCGCACAATAAATTACAGCTACTAGTAGTAATAGTAATGACTGCATAACAGTTTTGCAGAAGCCTGCTGACTGTTCAACTTCCTGAGCTACATATAAAAAGAAATCCTGTCCTGTTCACTCAACAGATTTACAAAATGCTAGTTTCAAGCTACCCATGCAATTATGCCTATGAAGTGATAAGTCAAAACACAAAATTTCAAATAAACAAGCTTACTTTACAGTCATGGTAACCGGCAGAGAAGCCACACTGATTAAGCCAGTGTCATTATGACAAGATGATGCTGGTGGTTTGAGATACAGGTTGAATCCACTTGTAATTGTAGTAGTGGTGTTGGTGGTAACAGTAGTAGTGGTCGTTGTTGAGGTTGTGGCTAGAAAATAAAATAGTGTTGGTAAGAATTTACAGTCTTAGTAAGAAATGAGAAGCATATGTCAGTTAAGCCTCAATCATTCAAGACTTTTTTTAAAATACGGGGAGTCATTCATTAATAAGAACTTGAAATCAAAATCATAGATTTGAACCCAACTCTGTTGCAATATGAAGAGATCTAGTGCACAGCAGGCGTCTAAATTAACCTTTATGCTGAAAATTAAAACTCCTGGAGAGATTCATTAATATATAAAGCATAACTTAACCAGCTCTATAACCATTAAGGGGATTTAATCAATTCTCAAAACTCTTCCCATAAATATTGAAAATGCCAGACCCAGATGGCCTCACTGGTGAGTTCTATTTAAGTTTCAAAGAAAAACCCCACAATTTTGCAATATACACAAAATTTCTGTACATATTTTGTATAAAAACATAAGTATTTGTGAACTAATTCTCACAAATTAATTTGCCAAATCATAGGGTTAAATCATCAGACTAAGTCAAGGATATATTCTAAATCTTAGTGTATATTGTAAAAGTGACCTACCAAAGTGATTTTGGGAAAAAAACTACTATGTTCTTGTCAATAAGGAAAAGTGCCTACTTCTCTCCATCTTAGCTAACACTAGACATGCATATCTGTCAACCTGGTTAGTAAAAGCTTCTCAAAGTTTTATTTACATAGCAGAGACTTTTGGTTGTTTTACCCCTTCTAGAATGCCCTCTTATAGATTGAAACTGAACAGACTTCACAGCCTAAGTGCTGTGTTTCCGACTTCTGCCTGTGGATCAGATGTAAGTTCTCAGCTACTGCTCAGTGCCGGTCCTGCCTGCCGCCATTTTCCCTATCATGATGGCCATAGACTCTAACCTTCTGAAACTCTAAGCAAACCCCAAGACATTCTTTTTTCTATAAGTTGCCTTGGGCATAGTGTCTTACCACAGCAATAGAAAAATGACTAAGATATTAATCATAATAATTTTTTAAAACCTCACAGCTAAAGTTATAGCAATAAACCTTATGCAAAGCTACTACTGATATCAACAGTCATTAGATGGAATCAAACATCGTGATTATTTTTAAGATGCAAGAAATCCACAGCTTCTATTGGCAAACTGAGTTAAGTAGGCTCATGAAAACAACAATTTCTTTAAAATGAGTAAAACTTACTTGAGAGTTCCTGGGAAGCCATACAGACAGTAACATTTGACATTGTAGGAAACATGGTACTTGAATTGTCAGTGGTGGCCACAGTAGTAGATGATAGAAGCAACCTAAAAATCAGAGTAGCAAGGAAAATATAGTGACTAGAAAATAACTCTCCAAAAGTAGAGCACCAGTACAAGATTCATTTGCATTGGGGAAATATGAGCAAAGAATGGAGACGCACACAACTACAAATAAAATGTCTTTGGTTAAAAAAAACAGTAGTAGAAGCCATATTTTTAAAATGCTCATCAGTACTGCCTGCTAATAACCTTCTAGCGACCTCACTGAAACAGTAAACAGATGAGAAGCACCCCCTCCCTGGAAGTGCAGCATAAGAACGCCTGTGAAACTGTTTGAAACCGGTGAAAGAGGTTTTTAAAAATTGTAAACTGCTGGAAATTATCCTAAGGGGATACAGTGAATAAAGAAAGATTTCTTCAAGAACATCTGTTAAAAGTCAGTGATCTAACAGTGATGGGCTACATATGGCATATGAGCCATAACTCACTGCCTTCCTCCCACCCCTTGCTTGCCTCTGTACAAGTAACACTCCAGATAACAGTGGCTTAGTAGACTGGGTGCTCTCAATCAAGGGAGACGTGGCTTCCATGAGAAAGCAAGCAGCCAGCATTCTCATCACCTCCAACACGGATGTGAAGGGCAAAATTCCTGGTAAATACAGCCAAATCTTCTGGGACTTGTTTCTTTTAGCCAGTTCCCATTCATAGGATAGAAACTTCATGCCAGAAGGCGGAGAATAGTAGGGAGCCAACCACCCCACTCTGATTCCGTTGCCTAAGCTCATTCCCAGCTCAAAGTTACCCACGTGAAGAGGCAATCAAGGCCAGTGGATCTTAACACTGCCCAGCACCCAAAGCCCTGGGTCAAAGAAAGACTCTGTCCCAGAGCTAACCACTGGTCCTAAGAATAGAGAGCTCCAAAACTCCCCCACAAAGAAGTGACTTTATGTAAAACAGAGCATGAAGTAGTTCCAGTTGAAGGATTCTGTCTTAGAAGGTGAAGATTTGGTAGTAAGTAATTAAATGGTAAGAGCTTTATACTAACAAGAAGTTAGGCTCTTGGTCCTCTAGTCTACCAGAATTAACAAGGAAGAATTAAGCACTGTTCTATGCTATAGCACAATCAAATCTTGGAACGACCAAGCTAAATGAAAGAAATAGGCACAAAGGCAATGTATTGCATGATTTCAATTACATAAAATGTCCAGAATAGGCAAAGCCATAGACAGAAATGTATTAGTGGTTGCCAAGGGCTGCAGGGGTGGGGAGGGAGGTGGCTTAATGAAGGGTAACTGCTAACTGGTTACAAGGTTTCTTTTAGGGGTAATGAGAATGTTCTCAAGTTACATTCTGGTGTTGGTTGTATACTCTGGCTATATTAAAAACCACTGAATTGTACAATTTCAAAGAGTGAATTATATGTCAATTATACTGTTATTAAAAAAGACATTATCATCTCAAGAGAAGAAAAAAAACTGCATTTGACAAAAGCACAATGCCCTTTCACGATAAAAACACTCAACGAACTGGAAAGAGAAGGGAGCATCCTCAGCTCTTATTAGTGATTTTTAATACCATGAAATAGCAACGCTATTTATTCTGCCATATGTTTTAAATACTCTCTTACCCCAGTTTGTCAATGGCTTTTAATTTCTTACTATTCTGTAAGTAGTAAAACCTTTACATCATTTTTCCTTTATAGTCTAATCTAGGTCTCAATATTATATTTTAAAAGACTTTCCCTCTTAGACACCAGAAAAAGTACTGAATCTAATTTTAAGAGAAAACTGCAAATTGTACTACATTGAAAGAAATTTCACAAAATCGATGACAAGAACTTCAGAACTATTAACACTTTACTAAGTACCAAGAAAATAATCAGGCAGAGTCATGGATTCCTAATGAGAGTGTAAAGTGGCATGGGTCCTGTGGAAAATGGATGGTCAAAGTTTTAAACATTACAAATACATCTATCATTTGAGATAGAAATATCCTTCAGGAAACGTATCCATAAAAATGCATATATAGTCACAAAATACATGTGTGCATATAGTCAAAGAACTATATACCTAGCAGTGACTAACTGTACACTGAAAATGGTAAAGTTTATAATGTGCATTTTACCCCAATAAATATGTAAGATGTTCTTGTGTACTTGTGATAAATTCATTGATCGAAGAAAACAACAAATCCCACAAATTCGTAACACAAAACATCCAGGAAATCTGGGACACCGTGAAAAGACCAAATCTAAGAATAATAGGGGTAGAAGAAGAAGAATTCCAGCTCAAAGGCAC
>JAQHUG010000075.1:627943-674867 GCA_028555095.1 Dicrostonyx torquatus
GACATCTATAGAACATTCCACCCAAACAGAAAAGAATATACCTTCTTCTCAGCATCTCATGGAACCTTCTCGAAAATCGATCACATACTTGGTAACAAAGCAACCATCCACAGATACAAAAAAATTGGAGAAATATCACATAAAATGATACCCAGGGCTGGAAAGATGGTGAAGCAGGTAAAAATGCTTGCCACCAAACCTAAAGTCCTTTCAGTTTCATACCCAGGATTCACATGGTGGGGTGGGTACTTCATAGAAGGACTAAATGGATTCCTGTTGTCCTCGAATGTTTGCATATGTTCTATGGCACACACATACACACAAATACATAAATGTAATAAAAATCATATCCACTACATTACTGTTTGCATCACCAAAACGAGGAAACTAATACAACAATTACCAAGGGAGTGGATATACAAATTATAATACATCCAGAACATGGGATAATATGATGATATTAAAAAATACTGAAGAGCCTCTCAATGATGTGAAATGAAATAAGGTTTAGAAGGTTTTAAACAGGTATAGTATAAAATTTATACTATAAATTTTAGGTACACACTAGGATATAGAATATATTCTCCACGTTTGAAAAAAAAATGGAAGATTGGAGGCTCTCGGATGGCCCAGTACCAAAAGGTGATGGGTGATGCAAGCCTGACAATCCGAGTTCTGTCCCTGGAACCCACTTAAAGACAGAAGGAGAGAACTGACTTGAGAAAAGTCATCCTCTGAACTCTCCGTGCAAGCCATGACATGTGTGCCACCCCCCATAGTAACTATAATAATCATAACTTTTAAAGGTGAAAGGCTAAGAACACAATGGCAGTGCTTAGCTGGGAATGGAGAATGCAGAGGGGTGCAGTGCAGAGGGGCTGTACTACATCTATTTGTGGTGTTTATAGTTTTATTTTGAAACCATTTGCCTATATTATTTAAGAATTAGACATAAATACATGTTCTTGTAGCCAGTATGGGAAACATTACTTACATAGTTTCATATTCACCTATGCCTTTAAAATATTTATGCACTCTATTTTCTACCTTTAATTCACACAATATTTCTTATGATAAATATTTTAAGCAAACAACAGTTAGCCAGCTATTACAATTCATTTATTCATTATTTTGCCCTCTGCCCCCACGGAATTGAAACACCACCATCATACACACAGGGTTTGTTTCTGTGCCTTAAAATATTTCACTGATTTTTTTCTTCCTGTGCCTGTTACATAATAGAATCTCAATTATTACAGCCCTAGAATTATTTACATCTACATTACATAACATTTTAAACTTACAGGAAGAGCATCAACTTATGCATTTTGATATATTTTCCCAAAACCACTCCATCATTACTTGCCTAACACAACATCGGAAACAGCAGGTCTCCTGCATTTATTCCTACACTTGAATTTTAGAAATTTTCAAGTCCTTTGCTTCTTTCCTTCTTCCCCAAAACAACTATGGCCTCACCAGAATTGCATTGGATGTATAGGTAAACTTGGAGGTAAATATCACTTTGGTATTACCGAGTCTTGTCATTCAGTGATCCTGCTCATTACTTGGTGTATCTTCCATATATCTCAGGAAAACTGTGTTGGTGTCCCCATCTAAGTCATGCATATTTTCAAAAGTTTATTCCTGGGCATTTCATAATTTTGGCTGAAATTGTTAATGGGCCTTTTCTTGGCTGTATTTCCCAACAACTATTGCCTAAACATAGTGAAGCTATTGATTTTTATATTATTTATTTTGTAAATGGCCATATTACTGAAACTTCTTCACTAGCTCTAATTAAATTTCTACTTGATTTATGCAGATATTTTAAAAATCCTGATCATTTATCTCAGATACTGGCATAATTTCAGAACCTGTCCTTAAATCACACACCCAAAGATAACTAAGGAAGCAAATATCATTTAATATGGCTTACTTTTAAGTTAAATGAATCTTACTATAATACAGAACAGGGTTTAAGACACAAAACCTTCTTTTCCTCATTAGAACTAGAGCAGGATTTAACATGGCACTATTGACAATTTGGGTCTGATTGTATTTAGTTAAGGAAGACTGTCCTGTACAACATAGAACATTTATTGGGCTCTACCTGATATGTGCCAGTCCCGGGTATATTCTCAAAGGACTTTAGATCCTACGACAGACTTATCTACACTCCATGTTCACTGCTGTTCTAGCCACAAGCTAGGACACTGAATTAATTTGGATATCCATCTACTGATAAGCAGATAGAGAAAATGCAGTATACACAATGGAATATGACTTAGATATGAAAAGTGAAAGCATGAAATTTGCAGAGAAATGGATAGCACTGGAAAAATTATACGGAGTGAGGTCACCCGGGCCCAGAAGTGGCAAATGCTGCATGTCCTCTTTCGTATGTGGATCAGAGCTCTGGACTGTTTCGCATTTTAAACTTGAAGTACAAGGTTGAACCCAGAAAATTAGAAAGTGGCCAATGGGAAGGGATACATTAATGGAGTGGGAGGGACACTGAGAGTGGAAAGGTTCAAGCAGGGAAGGGGGAGAGAACATGGGGAAAACAAGGGGGCAGAAGGAAGGTTAACCAAAATGAAGTGTGTATGGAAAAGCCATATGGAAACCTACTACTACTGTGCATCCCAATTAAAAATGTAATAGGGATAGTAGAATTCATGTAATATGTGAGAAGATGTGGCAAAATGTAAGATTAAAGGTTTAAGAATTAATGGGATTTAGGGGGTGGGGGAGATGAGTTAGAGAGTTGATAAAACTAAGAAGCCTTATGGAAATCCACTGCCATTGGGTAGCTAATTATAAAATAGAATTTTTCTGAAAAAGGAGTTTGAAGGGGTGGTTCCACCATGTAATCAATGGTCAGCACTCTAGATTTAGAAGAAAAAGGGGTTTGAACAGCAGTATCCTGCATGGGTGGACAGTGCTGCTCCCAGAAGACACAGGATACCAAACAAAAATTTCAGTGCCGGGCATGAGCTGCCCCCCTGAGAGTTATTGTTCAGGAAGACACTGGTGATTGCCACTGTTCTTGGATGCCCACCATAATGACTGCTGAAGACACCACATACTTTGGTTGAAGAACATAAAGAAATCTATCTCGGGGCTGGAGAGATGGCTCAGTGGTTAAGAGCACTGACTGCTCTTCCAGAGGACCTGGGTTCGATTCCCAGCACCCACATGGTGGCTCACAACTGTCTGAAGATCCAGTTGCAGGGGATCTGACACCTTCACACCAATGCACATAAACTAAAGTTAAATAAAACATAAAAATATTTTTTAAAAGAAAGCATTTTAAAAAAGAAATCTATCTCAAAATCACCAGGCAATTTCTTCCCTGCTAGCTAGGTTTTATAGTGCCAGAATGTGCTACACAAGCCACCGGAAAAAAATATTTATCAGTGGTCTCACCTGGCAATGGACCCCGAATGCTGCAATACCAACTTCCCAAAGTAAGATGCACTTACTGTGCAATAGTGGCATGAATATTGGGGTTAGCCAACCACTTCTGACTGGATTTGAGTTCGGCTCCATAAAAGGAATTCATGTCGGGTATTGTATACCCGATTAAAAGCCCATGACTTAGAAGGTCCTAAGCTCAAGAGCGGACACTTACTATTGTTACTTTGTTAAATGTTCATATCGTCAACCTGCCTTCTAAATATTTCCATTTGTACCCAAAGACCTGGGCTACTCTTAACCTTGGTCATAGGAGCTTCCTTTTACAGTGAGAAGCAGGTAATAAAGTCATAACTGGTACTAAGAAAAAAGTAACCGTGAGTGTTTAGCTCAAAATGGAACATCTATACTAACCTCCCAATCCTTAATGTTCAGTGATCAGCACTGGAGAGGGTGCAGAGAGCATGTAAGAACTAGAGGATGGGGGGAGGTACTTTGAAATGCTGTCTTTGGGACATTTGCACGTTTATTGCACTTATGAACTCATGGTAGCTGTGGTCACCCGCATAAGACCCACACAAGATGAAGCCAGTCAGCAGTCTGCTGTGAATGGGGTAGGGATACATGAGGCTGCACCTTAGCTGATGTGCTATTGGTAGTTCATGGCTGTTGGGGTACAAATAATCATTTTCTGTGTGGGTGTTGCAACTTATAGGCTGCCCATTTGCCATATATGTATGTGGGCAGTACTAAGTGGACTTAGAGGGACATTGAAGGAGAGAGAGACACAGAGAGAGAAACCGGGAAGGACTCCTGTTGAAGGGGTTTGGGAGAGTTGATGGGCAAAAATGGTGAGTGGATACTATCAAAATGCATTGTATATGTGTAGAAAATTCTTAAAAACATTAAAATATTTTAAAAGCCTTTGCATAAAAAGAAAAACCTGATCAACCCTCATTCTAGGAGGTAACAGGTCCTGTGGGAGGGGGATACTGTTGTTTAGCTAAATTGGCATCACACTGTCTTGTAAATACTTGTTTATACCCATAGACAAATGCTACCTTCAGCCTTAGCCAGCAAAGCCTTTCTTTCTAGTGAACATCAGTAAACAGAATCTCAGGGCTGCACAGGGTCCTTAGACAAAGTGACAACTGAGTGTTCAGCCCAAATCAAGACATCTATACCATCCCTAGTAAGGCTCAGAGAAAACGGCAGAAGTGGAGAAAGGGAAAAAATGTAAGAACCAGAAAACAGTGAAAGTGGCTGCTAAACAATGTCTTCTGTGCAAGACACAGCCATAGTGAACCCTAACCTCCAGCAGCTATGGGTGCCTGCACTGGGTCCTCAAAAGAATGGCCCAGCAACTGTCAGGAATGGATGGGGGCACCCAAAAGACCCGAACCCTCATTGCACAGATATTTGCGTCTGGTAAATCCAGGCAGAGGAGGATGCCTTTAGTTATGTACACACTGGTGACCCCATCAGGTTCCAGTGAATAGTTCCAATCCAGGGATCACACAGATAGCCCTATTAATCTAAAGGGATCACAAAACCAAACCAAAAGTCTGTAAGAGGGACTGGCAGGGAGGAGGAACGCTTGACTATAATAGGAAGAAAATAGGAAAGTGTGGGGAGAGAGTAGTCAGAATGCATTATACATATGTATGACATTGTCAAAGAACAAGCAAAACCAACTTTCATCATTTTAAAGTAATATAAAAAAGTAAAAATGAGTTTTTAAAACATCCAAATAACAACAGGAAAGGTGGGGGGTGAAGAATAAAACAGAAATGGCAAGCAGAGCAAATGACAAAAGTATGGAGGCACACATCTGTGATCCCAGCACGTGGGAGATGGAGACAGGAGGATTAAGAGTTCTAGGCTAGTCTCAGCTACATGGAGCCTTTGATACACGAGACTGCCTGTCTAAAAAAGAAAAAAAATTTAAAGCAAAACCACAGCTAATGAAATAGAAAAGAAACTGCAAGCCAGCTATGGTGGCACACACCTTTCATCCTAGTACTGAAGCAGGAGAATTATGAATTCCATTGCAGCCTGACTTATAAACCAAGATTCTATTTCAAAAAGCAAATAATAATAAAAATGGAAATGTCAGATTTAATCCCTAATATAACAATAATTACAGAATATGTTAAGTGACCTATGTATAACAATTAAAAGAGAGCTTGAGAGAGGAATTTAAAAGTCATGAATGACGAACTATGTGTTGTCCATAAGAAATTCATTTAAAGAACAATTATATAGGCAGGCTAAGAATAAAAAGATGAAAAGATATGTTCCATGCAGCATTAATTAAATGACAGAAAGATTCAGTATATTATTATCAGATAAGTAGACTTCAAAGTCTAGATGTTAAGTAAAGATGGTTACCATGGATAGAGGAGAAAGATATAAAAGATATACAATAATGAAGAGCCAATCCTCTAAGATATCTGGGCAATCCTGTCAATGCACCAAATAAAAGTGCTCCAAAACACACAAAACAGAAACTGGCAAAATAGCAGGAGAAAATTCCATCAGAGGAGACTTTAGCATCAGTCTTACAAGCTCATAGAACTAGTCAGAATGTTAGCAAAGATACAAAAGAAATAAAAACAATCACTAACTGCCCATATCTGGTTGAAGTTTGTAAAACACTTTACCCTAAAGTGGAATATATTCTTTTTAGCAAATTTTAATGAATTAAATACACACACACACACGCAGTGTGCACACACATGCACACACACACACACGTATACATGTAACAGAAAAGTAGAAAGGAGCCTGTGGCAGGAGTCTGGAAGGCAGGAGAGGCTAGTGAAAGAAGGGGTTAACAAGGACAAAGTATGTGTGGAAAATGCTCTAATGAAACTCAGTGCTTTGCATGTTAATTTTAAAAATTAATAAAATTTAAAGCTAAAAGAAATCAATAACAAAAAGGTAATGAAATTTTTCAAACATTTGGAAACCAAACACACTTTAAATAACTGGTGGTTCCAAGAGTAAGAAATTTAAAAATGTGTTGAATTGGATGGAAATGAAAATACAGCCTCTGAAATTTTAGGGGAAAAAAAAGCAGCCAGCCAGATACATCGGCCATTAAAAGACAGCAAAAGCATCATTAAGAATATAAACTCCCAGTTCAAGAAATATCAAAACAAGGCCAAGCAAGTGAAAGAAAACACAGGGCAGAAATCAATGAAATTAAACACAAAAATGACAGAAAAAAAACAGTGATATAAACTTGCAGTTCTTAAAAAAATCAATATAACTCAAAGAAAAAAGGCTGGAGATGGCCTGCCTCCGTGGGTACAAGGGCTCATCACAAAGGCCTAATGACCTGAGTGTGGATCTCTAGACCATGTATACAAGCCAAATGTGCGATGTCTGTAATTCTAGACTCCTAAGGTGAGACAGGGTCAGCAGAATTGACCAGAGGCTTGTCGGCCACCTAGAACAGTATATACAGCAGTGTAGCAAACAAGACAGACCCTGCCTCAAACAGGGTGGAAGGGAGGACATTTGAAGTTGTCCTGTGATATCTACATGCACACTGTAGCACACATGAACCATCATACACAAACATGTATACACACACACACTAAAAAACATGTACACACACATAAATAATAAAAATTAAGAAAAAATCCAATTGAACAACACTTCTGTCTTTTTGTTTTGTTTTGTTTTTCGAGACAGGGTTTCTCTGTAGCTTTGGAGCCTGCTCTGGAACTCGAACTCACAAAGATCCGCCTGCCTCTGCATTCCCAGTGCTGGGATTAAAGGCGTGCGCCACCATCGCCCGGCCACTTCTGTCTTTTGTAAAATCACATTATCCACTAACATCCAAGTTCCTATACAAAAGGATCCATATAACAATACAGTGCTGTTTTTTTTTCTGGCTGAAGAAAGACATCCACAGACAAGATATATAGATGAGACATTAGCACCGGAAAAGATATTCAACATCATTAGCCATCGGGGAAATTGCAAATTAAAGACACAATATGGTATCATTATCTACAAGGGAATAAAATTTAAAAAGAAAGATAACACTAAATGATAGTGACAATGCAGAGAAACTGGATCACACACATACTGCTGGTGAGTACGCAAGATGGCACAGCCAACGTGGAAACAGTTTGGCAGTTTCTTATACAATTGAATATGCAACTACCATATGACCCAGCAGTTATATTCCTGGGCAGTTCTCCCAGAGTTATGAAGGCTTATGTTTGAAAAATGTACAAAAATATTCATAGAAGCTTTATTTGTAATAGCAAAGGGTAATATATATATCCATATATATATGTTATAATTTGAAATGTGTCCCTCAAAATTTATGTATTAGAAAATCAATACTTGATGCAAACCAAGAGGTGGGCCCCTTAAATATGTCATTAGATCTGTTCGTATGAGTGGCTTAATGTCTTTTTTTTTTCTAAGAAAGGATACATTAAGACAAGATGAGTTTGACGCCCTTCCCCCTTTCTCATGCACAATATTGTACCTTATGCCCTGTAATAGCTCAGCAATAAAAGCTTTTGCCTAGATTTCTCATTCTTCATAATTGAAGGAAAAGCATTCATTATAAATTACCCAGTCTCAGATACTCTGTAACAATGAACAAATAGTTAAACTACAATGCATCTCCATGATGGAATAGTATACACCAATAAAAAATAAACAAATAATTGATGTGCACAATAGTAGGGGGACCTCCATACAATTATTACAGTCAGTAAAAAACTCATTCCCTGAATACTATATACTATGTAGTTTAATGTATATACTTTTGTATATTGCTGAAGATTAAAATAGATAACCATTTTGAAATGACATTATTACAGAACAGATCAATGATTACTAGGATGAGTGAGTGGGGACAGGAAAAATGTGGATGCCTCTATAAAAGGAAAACTGAGAAACATATCCTTGTAGTGACAGAGATATTCAATATCTTGCCTATATCAACACTGACACATTGGTGATGATATTTTACTGAAGTTTTCCAAGGTGCTACAGTGGGAGAACATGGAGTAAAAAGTAAGGGGGGATCTCTTTGCATTACTCTTCCAAGCTGCAAGAAAAAGTATGATTATGCCAAAGGGGAAAAAAGCAACAGATTTTGCATAAAATGCTTGTTAAAATCAAGCATGAAACATTAAGACAATTCTTTCATTGTGACTAGGGTGTTTCTGGTTCATTGAAAGCATAACTTTTCTCAAAACATTGCTTAGCTTTAGACTTAAACCTACAAGCCAGAAGAGCAGTTCCTATTTCATTTCTACCACATTCATCAATTACACAAATTGCCAATGACATAAATAATCGCATTCAGATTTCAGTCAATCAAATCAGAATCTCAATATTAACCTTGAATACTGTACTTTTCCATCAGAGAGTGAAATCCAAACCATACACATGGAATAGCTGCAAACATGAAGAGGCAGCCCGGTAGCAATTGTTTTACTGTTGGTCTGAATAGTAGGAATGGGTCAGGGCGAGGGTCTTGCAAATGATACGGGTTGAACTGCAGTCACTATGGAAACAGCATTGAAACCAGTGTTCTCAGTCTGAGGCATGCTCCCACAGATAAATAAATGAAAAGCCAAATAAGACCAGAGGTGTTAGCTGAGCTTAAATCAAAAGAAGTGGATGCCATCACCTAATGTGATAAAGTGCCACTTGCAACATTTTTAAAGGTGCTAGTACCCAATCCAAAAACCCTCGTAAACATTGTAGGTTGTGTAGAAATAGTATTGCCTAAATTTAACTTGTTGAATTTATTTTACATTTTTTTGAGACAGGGTCTCATTATGCAACTCCGGCTGTCCTGGAACTCGCTATGAAGACCAGGCTGGCCTCAAACTTACAGAGATCTGCCTCCCATGCTGGGACTAAAGTCATATGTCACGACACCCAGCCTTGCTGCATTTATTTTTTAAGTAAAAAAGGCAGAAAAATCAACCCAACAGTACCCTGAGATATTAAGTGGCAGCCGAATAACATAGCTCTTGCCATAACGTTTTAAAACATGAATAGTTTACATGATTGTATTTTATAGGTTATTTCATCTCAATACAGAAGATAATAAAATATTAACATAGGAATACATATAGTGATAACTTTATTTGTTCAGCCATAAACGAAAATTACTGGATTTGACTCACTTTAAAGAGAAAACTGTTTTTGTGGGGGAAAGAGTAGTTTAGGAGCAAGATGTGTTGACATGTGTAATTCCAGCACTCAGAAGGCAGAGGCAGGAGGATTGATGTGATTTCAATGCCAGCCTTGTTTATGTAGTGAGTTTTAGTGCAGCTTAGCAAGGGCTACATAGCAAGACCCGATCGCAAAAAAAAAAAAAGTAGTTCATAAAATTTTAATTTTGGCAGAGAATAGGTCATGCACTTTTACTTTCTGCCAATCTTCTGGAGTTGATTAAACAAGACAAGCTTTAGTTTTAGAAACAAAACTACAGGCCACAAGAAGCATCCCCTCAATATAGTTTCTAGAAACTTTAAATGTATAATATTTCATGACCTATCATAAAGTGTTACCCTTAAGAAAAGGTGACTTATAATGGGACCAAGGAGAATTGCCATCAGACACTTCTGAATGCTGCAAATCTAGTTGCGTTTTACCTAGATGACACAGGATGAGTATTTCCCTAAAATTCATTTAGGTATAGAGGCTTGTGCCTTCAGAAGGTTGAAGAGAAGAATTAACCATGAGTCTGAGACCAGCCAGGGTTACAACATTAGATGCTGCCTTAAAAAAGATCATTAATTAATTCTGAAATGCAAGAGGGAAAATCTACACAATCTAAGGCATTATAATGATGATAAGGTTTTCTCTATAGAGAGGTACTCAGTAAGTAGCTTCATTTCAGCATGATATATGCCCAAAACTCAGAATACTTCTATGGCTCATAATAAGTGCAGGGGGCACACAGAACAGAATTCAGTGTGCTCTGTGCCTCAAATTTGAGAGGACTTTGCTTTTTAAGACTGACATGGGGATGAGTGGCGTAATTCCAAATGTTGGAGTTAAACGTGCCCTATTTTTTAGTTACTCTGTTGTAGCACGACCCAGAGACAGATGTTGGGTTCAACCTGAAGATCAGAAAAGCAAAACAGCCAGCCACTGGTTCTTACCTCTACCTCAGTCCAAATGGCGATCTTGCCTCCTGGAATCCTCAGAATGAGACAGTATCTGAGCGCTGTCTCATCCCGTCTTATATTCCTCTTTAGGGCTGGGATTAAAGGCATGCACCACTACCGTCCAGTTTCTATGGCAAACTAGTGTGGTTACTGGGATTAAAGGTGTGTGTCACGTATAAGGCTCTCGGGGGTGGGGGGGCTATTTTACTCTCTGATCTTCAGGCAAGCTTTGTTTATTACAAAAAATAAATGAAATGTCACCACACTACATCCACACTCTAACCCTGAAGTCTGTTTCTGAAGACAAACCTTCCATATTCATGAAAAGAACCACAAGCTGTTTTGTTCTCACCCTAAAGAAATATGATTTCTGCTAATGCAGAACTTGATACCAGTGGAGGCACAATCCTGCCGTCTGTGCAGCTGGATACAGGATGGTAGAAAATGGCCAGGAGAGTGTCTCAAAATGAGAACCAGCTGAACAAAAGTAAACTCTGTAACTGAAGCTGTTAATGTTATCATTGCAAAGCCAAAAGTGAGCCTACCTGGATGTGGTACCAGTTCCTCCGAAATTAAACTTGCTCGGGACTCCAGACCCTAAAAGGAATAAAAGGATGGTAGAAAAAAAAGCCCTGGAGGTCTCAATGAGACTTTTTTATTTTATTATTATTTTTTTTTTGGTATTTTCGAGACAAGGTTTCTCTGTGGCTTTGGAGCCTGCGCTGGAACTAGCTCTTGTAGACCAGGCTGGTCTCGAACTCACAAAGATCCACCTGTCTCTGCCTCCCGAGTGCTGGGATTAAAGGCATGTGCCAACACCGCCTGGCTTCAATGAGACTTTTAAGTGAGTATTTTGGATGGAGCTCAAAATGGAATCACTTCCTCTTACTCCACACTCCTAGAAATACAAGTTTCAAATATTGAATGACATGTTTTAAAATATAAAGCAAAGTTTTTCTTTATCAGAAAGAGAATCATTTAGGTATCAGACAGGTGTGGAGTTATTATTTATGAACAGCAGGTGATGCAGCTTACTACAGATGTGAGATATGTGCCTTATCATGTGGAAACCCAACGATGGCTGGAGAACAATCTGAGATCCCAGGGTTGAGGTTAGAGATTTGTCAATCAGCAGACACTTGGTGGAACTTAAATCTGAGAGGGTAAAGAAGAGTAGGAGGATAACTCCCTAAGCTGGTCCAGTAGAGATGCATAGAAAAGATGAGTCAATGCCACCTGCGTGTTGTGGAAACCTCAGGAAAAGCTCTTAACAAGAAGCTGTTGAAAAAATTCAGGGTCCAGGCGATTTCACTTCCTACATTGCATACGTTTTAAAGTCCCCAAAGACTAATCCACACAAAATAAAAACCACAGGATATCCAAGTCAACTGTCTTGAGGACATAAAATGAGAGAACACTCTTCCAATGAAATAGAGACCATACAGTAGTCAGGAAAAAACATTAAAACAAGTGTTGCATGTGTCCAAAGAGTCCAAGCAAGAAGCAGTGTCCACGAAACAAATTAATGTTAAAAACCGTGAAAACCATCCAAAAAATGGATGTTAACATTAGAAGAAAAAAATGTTTGAGCCAGAGATACAGACTAGCATTGTACAATGCCCTGGGCTTGATCCCCAGCACTAAAAACATTTCAAACAATAGACTTAAATAATAGCTATACATAACTGGAGAGAATATAAAGTCTGTGAACTGGACAAGAAAAACAGCAAAAGACTGTCAGAATATAGGGTGACTGACTGGAAGCCAGAGAGAAAATAAAAGACAAGAAAAAGGGCTACACATACTTATGTACATGTTAACATGCAGGGAATACAGAAGGAAAAGGCAGAATGGCATAGACAATATTCGTGATATTAATACATGAGCTAGCCAGAACTGAAGAAAAGCGATTCTTCAGATTTAAAAGGTCACTAAGTACAAGCAAGCAATTCCCCCTGCACACGCATGATATTCTGAAATGCTAGAAAATTAAATATATTCAGAAACTTAATAGAGAGAAAAACGATTTATCTAATATGCAGCAACAACCAGATTGACAGCAGGTGCTTCATTATCAGGAATAGACGTTAGAAGACAATACATAAAACATCTTAAAGTGCTATGGGAAGATCATTGTGAATGTATAAACATATCTCAGTCAAGAGTAGAGTGGGATGTGCCTAAAAAATCTGCTTTTATACAATAGCTATAAAAGGTAATGTTAAGTAATCAGGATTAAAAATACTCCATTGAAACTAAGAGTCTCATTATTTTACATGCCACAAAGAAAGGACAGAAAGAAAAAAAGACACCAACCTGTCATACTTTTAATCACTTAACTTTTTCCTTTTCAGAAAAGCTTTCTTCATTGATTTTTATCAAACATGTAGGCACTAAAGTAAAAAGTTAGGCATGGTGGCACATGCCTGTAATCCTAGAAATCTGGTGTCAGTGGTAGGATGCTCACAAGTTCAATGCCATCCTGGACTACATAGTGATACCTTGTTTCAAAGAGCAGAAGGAGAGAAGAAAGAGGAGGAAGATAGAAAGTAAGGGGATTGGGAGAGGGAAAGTGAGAAGTAGAGGAGAGCAAATAAAAGTGGGGAGGGGGGAAGAAAAGAAAAACAAAAAAAGCATAAGTAACCACATTTATAATCTAATTTTCATCTCAAATTACCTGGTACTCTTGTCACGAACAGTACTGTTGAAGATATCAATTCACTTATATTCATCCATATTCTTTCTCTCCATTCTGTCTTCCTCCTCTTCCACTCCCTCTCCCTTTCTGCCTCATTTTGAAACAGGATTTCACTATGTAGCCCCCGCTGTCTTTGAACTTGAAATCCTCCTACCCTTGTTTCCTTAGTGTTGGAAATACAGCGTGCACCACCACACCTGACTGAAGCATCATTATTTCTTCTTTTCATAGAACTTTACATGTTTTTATTATATGCAGATGGTACTGAATGTAAAGTTTATACAAAATATAAAAATTAGACAGATAAAAATATTCTTGGCCACAAATGCCATTTATGCATGTGTGCATGCATACAGACACATACATCCACAGTATTTTCCATCATAATAATTATACATGTATATAAGTATGCTATTTAAATTATTTTACATTTTTCCAAATGAGAGGTAATTGGATAATTGTAAAAAAAATGAACGAGATGAACTATACTATAAAACTAATGTTTAATTTAGAGAATGAAGTTATTTTGTCCAAATATCAAAACTAAAATTTTCAAGTATTAGGTTCCTGTTGCTGTTATTCTTTCATTTTGATAAATAACAATTTAAAAATAAATATTCTGACCAGTAACAGGGACGTGAAATCAGACAGTTGATCTGAATAAGCAGAGTACATAGACCATAGAGCAGAAAAACATAGATGATCATCTAGTCATCAAAATGGAGGTTAAAACTCCACCTAGTTCCCCACTTAAAACAAGAGCTTCTGTGTAAAATGAAATATCAACAAATCTTCATGCAACCCAGCAGCTTATACACATTTTCGCTTCTCAACGAGTTTCTTTAGCTTGCAGCGTCACTTCTTTTAAAAATCTGAAAATCATTTTTTCAATGTTCTTTAACCAACTTTTCAAATACATAAGCTCTCCCTTTGTCTCCCATTTTATTATACTGATAATTACTCTGTGGAACATATGCTCCGTTCACGTCCCACAATCACTGCTTCCTAGGAGTCAAAATCCATCCCTAGCATCTTAGAGATTTTCACCCCAGCTGTCCATCATTCAAACTTTGATCCTAGAGATTTTCACATTACCTGTGTGCTCAGTGAGGATTATGACATCAAACAACCACCTGGACAGCAAATACTCATTTCTATTTCTGAGGTTAAAATGTGAAGTAGTATATACTTCTTAAAACTGAGGATTACTATCATGGGTAGAAGAGTAAGGCAGTAACTCTAAAGGGCAATTTTGAAAATGCTAGCTACTACATGTTTATTTTTAAAGTCATCCATATTTCCTACAACATTAAAAATGTGATCTCCATTTGGTGATTCCAAGTGGAATCAATCAGTCTCAGGAGGCACAGAGGAGATGTACTGAGCAGAATACTAGTACTTGGTACCTTATTTAATTTTATATCCCCAAATGTGCTACTCTCCTGGGGATCTTGATATAAATTATATTATTAGATATTTTATAGTATGTAATTACATGCTTTTATGTTTATAGATGCCACTGTCATCAAATACAGCTATCTATGATAGAACTACATAAATTGATTAAAAAAAACTCAGTGTTGTCAATCCTGGTGCTAATTTTATAGCAGATTTATTTATTTATTTTACTTTATTTTTTATTTATTTATTTTTGGTTTTTTTTCAAGACAGGGTTTCTCTGTGGCTTTGGAGCCTGTCCTGGAACTAGTTCTTGTAGCCCAGGCTGGTCTCGAACTCACAGAGATCCGCCTGCCTCTGCCTCCCGAGTGCTGGTATTAAAGGCGTGCATCACCACCGCCCGGCCAGATTTTTTTTTTTTTTAATAAGGTCTCAGTCTGAAGCCCAGGCTGCCCTTGAATTCATGGCAATCCTTCCGTCTCTCAGCCTTCTGGCTGCTGGGCTCTCACGTATGAACCACTGTGACTGACATTTAGAGTACAAATTAACAAACACTTTCAGATTTATCTACTGTCATTGTTGCCTGCAATACACACTGCAAACAAAAAGTCTTGGAGTAGCCATCAAAAGGTGGCTTTACATTCAGGGACTTACTATTCTTTTGCAAATAACTGAAACATCTCTGTATTAAATTACAGCATTTGCTTTTGAATTGTTTCGAATTTAGTAATGGGCTATAAAATCCTCTCCAAATCATTACTTTCACAGTTAAAATTTTACTTTTGTCACTAAAATTGTGAATTAAAGATTATTTCTCATCTATCTAATTTAGATCTTAGCTTGATTATTCGGAAATTGATTTTACTCAACTAGTTTATGATAAAGGTGTTTTTCAGTGCTAACCATCATTATTAGGGATTGTCGATTTTTTTCTATAATTCCATTATGTTTTGCTTCAGGTGTGTGTTGTAGCCGGGTGGTGGTGGTGCACGCCTTTAATCCCAGCACTCAGGAGGCAGAGGCAAGTGAATCTCCATGAGTTTGTAAGCCAGCCTGGTCTACAAGAGCAAGTTACAGGACAAACAGGACTGTTACACAGAGAAACCCTGTCTCCAAAAACAACAACAACAAAAATTATGCTGTTGAGGGCCTACGTTAGAACTTGTGCTTAATTCTCTCTCAGTAACCCATTGTTTCCTTCAACAGTATGCAGTATCTGTTTATTGTTAACTTGCATTAAATCACATTTTGTCTGATATAAATGTTGCCTTACTATCTTTCTTTTGTTGATATCTTCCTATTACATAGTCTTCCAAGTTATTATTTTTAAGTATGATTTTTGTAAAAATCACAGTTAGGTTTTTAATATTTAGAATGAGATTGGGGTTATGCTGGTTTAGAAAGGGGCAGTTGTAGGTTCTTCCCCAAGATCCATGACTTCATTAGCCCTAGGTAGTTGGTTGTGTTTCCAATACCAGGCTTGATTTCCAAGGAAAGCGGGAAATGATGTAATTACACATTATATTACCATTTATTTAAAATTTAAAAATATCATAACTATCTTTTAATGACTGGTTATAACTCAATAATATCTAGTACAACTGATACAATTGGGCTTTTTCTTCAATATTACTTGGTGTTTTTTATTTGCTAGGATTTATGTACCTTTTATTCTTTCTGGAAATTTGGCTGGCAGAATTTACTCACTTAATTTTCTCAAGTTTAGAAGTTATATATTCAAATTATATTAATTTATTTAGCTTTTCTTAAATTCTTTTTAACAGCAATTCACACATTTCTAACAAAGCCTGAAGACAATGCATATGTCCTATCACACTTTGATAAACAGGACAATGACACACTTTGATGTCCCTGTTCAGATCAGTATTTTCTTTAATAATGAAGAAAGGCCTGTGCTTGTACGCATTCTAAGATTATCAGTGGAAAACTCTGTCTCTGTCTTGTTGACTTACTTTTTCTGTACTATTTCCTTTTTATCCTTTCTATATTCATGGCGCCTAACAACTTCAACTAAGTAAATCACAGCTTTGCGTGTTGAGCCCAGTTTACAATTCTATCTTGGATGACTCAACAGAAGTACACATGTTCAAAGACAAATAGTTAATGGTAAACACCTTCTGCAGAAAGTTTACCCACTAGGCCCAGAGAAATCATTAGAGCTCACCATGAGGGCTATTGGAAGTGGGCAGATGTTCTTTGGCCTGGCTATACAATCTGAGCAAGGCTTACTAAATTAACTAAATTACTGGAGGGAAATAAAACAACTCACTGAGCGTGGATACCTGCCAGACTGTTCGAGACCCAAATGCATGGCTGCATCTCATTCCTCACTTCTGCAATTTTGCTGGTTCCACTAGGTGAGAAATCAAAATAATTTTTTTTGGTTTTGAGACAGGTTTCAAAAATATTTTTTAAAAAATAAATTCACTAAAGACTCTCCGCATAAATTACCTTATCTAATTCAACTGCATTCGAAGTGGTGTGTGAAAGCTTTCCGAAGTAAACTATAAAGCTGGGCTAGCCTGATGTCAGGGAAGGATCAGCAAATCCAGAGAGCACTTTCAGTGGGGCAAGAGAATGAACATAAATTGAATTTCAATTACAAAAATCATACCACGCTTTTATCTTATTTATCAGCATGCAAATCAACTACACTCTAGATTACCTACTGTCATTTATTAATCTTAGGAATATTTGGGGTAGTAAGATCCTGGTCTAGGATCAGTGAATGATGGTAGGATGCTTCAGGACACAATACTCAAACTCTTTAATCTCCCATAAGCAGAGACTAATTATGAAAGGGAAAATGTATTGCATCCAAAATTCCTTAGCTTTAGTAGCTCATACAAGGGGATTCTAATCACAATTCTCTCACGGAGGAATTTCAGGAACTACAGCGCCACACAACTTTCCGAAAGTGAGGCAGCTGGTAAGTAAAGAAAATGGCCACAATAATTGTATTTTGATAATAACTTGGGCACATAACATTAGGAAGATAAATCTGTGCCTCAAACAAAAGAAAAAGGAATTAGAGCCCGGGTACCTATTAGAAGTCATTTTGGCGCCAATACGTAGGACTTCTGTCTCTCTGGGTATAAACATCTTGTTTCAGATTATTTGTGCCATTATTTCCCTATAATTGCTTTGACAATAACTGTCGAGAGGTAACCAGCTCAGTCATATAATTTATTAAAAATCGTTCCCACCTTCTTAGAAGCAAATGAGCTATTTTCCTTGGAGATAGAATTTTCTCCAAAATGCCTAGTTACCTGACAACCTTTGAGCTCCATGAATACACTTTTTGTCCTTGGGAATATCGTGATGAAAGGATCTGGCCAGAAAATGCACAAAATGTGACTATTAAGTAATAAAGTCATTCCTATGAATAGCAACTTCTGATGGCGTGTGCAATTCTTTAGCATACCTTTCATTTGAAAGGCGGGAAAGCAAAAGAGCACAAATTTGCTGAAGAAAGCTCTGATTCTACTAAGATATAAAGCCTTCCAGAAAAAAAAAAAAACACTGAAGAGGAAAGTCAGAAAACCTAACCCTCAAAACACACTGACGACTTTATTTTCCACTAATGGTCATGGATGCCAACTCCGAGTAGTTTAGTTAATGGTAAACAATGGCTAGAGAAAGGTGGAATTCATACATACATTTTTGAAGGAAATAGGGAAGAATCAAATGTATAAAGGTGACCATATTATTCAAAGTCAAAACAAAATATAGGGATTCTGAAGACAGTGTGCTGGTTCCGAGTTCATAGTAAAATATTTTATGGAGCAGAATGTTCTGAGTATCTCACTAAGTACATTTCCCTCACTCATAGTAGAATGTCGAAAAGCTGGGAGATCGGAACTTCATTTTAAGAACTGGAAACAGTAAAACAAACAAACAAACAAAAAAGAAAACCCCTAAAGTCCAAGACATAAAAGCAGGAGGACTCTCTAGGGGGTGGAGGGGGCTTGCGAGGGGTAGTAGGAGAAGAGAGGGTAAAGGGGCTGTGGTATTTCATCGAATTAAAATATGATGGCCATGTGTGAAAACGTCACGGGGAAAACATAATTTGTATGCTACCCAAAATAACAATAATAATATTTTTTAAACCTCAAAGGACAAGTAAGTGTTCAAACTCTACAAGAGTGATGCTGGTGGTGTGCCTCAGCGCTACACTGCTTCTCAGTGTGTAAGGCCCTGGGTCCATCTGAACACCGAGAACAAAGAGGGCCAAAATGTGTGCTATTGGGAAAACTTGCAAATTGCTATGCAACAAGTCTCATTTTCTGTGAGTGATGTTAACAGTTATTGAAAAAGGAAAGACCATGGTGGTACATACTAAGGGAAAAAAAAAAGACGGAATCTTATATATCCCAGACTAGCCTTCAACTAAAAAGCCAAGAATAAACTCAAAATTCTGATTCTTGTGCCTTTACCCCCCAGGTATGGAGGTAATAAGCATGTGCCACCACATTCAGTTTTCTATGAGGTGCTGGGACTTGAACCCAGAACTCCATGTATGCTAAGCAGCACTCTACCAAAACTGTGTTATTATCTCTAGCTCTAAGGTGACTTTAAAAGATTTATTTATTGCTATTTTATGTGTACTGGCATTTTGTCTGCGTGTATGTCTGTGTACCACATGCATGCAGTGCTCATGGAGGCCAGAAGAGGGCGTCAAATACCCTGAAACTAGAGTTACACCTCGCATCTCTACACCACCATGTGGGTGTTAGAAATAGAACCTGGATCCTCTGAAAGAGCAGTCAGTGCTCTTAACCACTGAGCCATCTCTCCAGCCTAACAGAATTTTTAAAACTTTTTATTTCATTTTATTTCACTGACTTGGTGAAATATATATATGTCTGTGTGAGGGTGTCAGATCCTCTGGAGCTGGAGTTACAGACAGGTGTGAGCTGCCATGTGGGTGCTGGGAATTGAACCTAGGTCAAATACCCTGGAACTGGAGTTACAGGTGCCTGTGCACTACTATGTGGGTGTTAGAAATAGAATTCGGGTCCTCTGGAAGAGCAGTCAGTACTCTTAACCACTGAGCCATGCCTCCAGCCTCGATACACATAATTTGTTTTAAGAAATACATTTTCACTTTTGTCAGCCATCACTCCACAGAAATGATGAAATTAATAGAAACTTGGCGGCTTCATTTTAATTTTTATTTTTAAAAGGGGAGTGATAGATTGGACCAAAATACAGTGCATAAAATTCTCAAAGAATAAAATTAAATGAAAAAAAAATACATTTGGGGTCTGGACAGATGGACCAGTAGTTAAATTAAACTGCTCTTGAAGGTGACCTGAGTTTGGATAGCAATACCTAAGTCAGGAACCTGCAACCCAGATCTAGGGACCTGAGGACCCTGGCCCATTCTGAGCCCCTATACTCATGTGAACATAGTCACACAGAGATACAAACAGGTAATTGAAAATAAAGTAAACCTCCAAAAATTACATTTGGGTCTGGAGAAATGAATCGTTGGTTAAGAACACTGGCTGCGTTTGCAAAAGATTCAGGTTCAACCAGTACCACGAGGTCACTCACAAGCATCTGTAACTCCAGTTCCAGGAGATTCAATGCCCTCCTCTGGCCTCACTGGACACTGGGTATGTGTCCTGTGAGACATACATGTAGGCCAAGCATTCAAACACATAAATTCAGATTAAAACACAAACACAAAAAATTACTTTGACAAATCACTAAACACATACAAGAGGTAAAAGAATGCACAGTCCTACACTGGAATATTCTACAGTAATTAAAATAACTATATTTAAGATGCTTCAAAAACTATTGGCTAAAAAAGTCATTGAAGAGTAAATATTTTACACCATTTACATAAACGTTAGAGACACAAAACATATTACAAATCATTTATGGCCATTTCAATCTGCACCTAGGAAGAACTACTGGAAAAATGTGCACCATCTTCAGAAAAGCAATTACCTCTGGGACAGAAAGCAAATCAGATTGGCAACCTGTACGAAGAGGTAGCTGTTATGCTTCCGTTTTCCATAAAAATCAGAGGATGGAAGTCTAAGGGGTATAGCTCAGTGGTAGAGGACGTGCTTAAGTGTGCGGGAGGCCTTTGTGTCAAACTCCAATACCTAAAAACGATCAGCATCTAAAACAAATAAAGCCAAAGTTTAGTAACTCTTAAATCTGCAGTGAGTAAATACCTGGGTGATGGGATATCACTATTTTTGCTGTTTGAAATATTTCATAATTTTTATAGGAAGGACTACTTAATGCTCTAGAATGTAGAGGAACAGAAAATATGATAGTATGTGTGCCTTGAAGTGCGAGGTGTGCTCGAGATCAATTATAGCTTTCCTTGTAGTCAACTTAATTTGCTACTTTATAAAAATTAAATTAAAAATTAATACATTTATATAATCTTTGAGGAAGATATTCATAAAGAAGGCTAATCAACACGAGTGTCATTAAGACACTTGAGTCTCCTTGAGTCTTCTATGATTCATATATTTTAAAAATCATTTTGAAAATGTCTATTTGGGGAAAAAATGCATTCATCTTCATTCTTCTATATAAAAGACACCATAGCTGATCACTGCCGCTTAAGCATAAGAAACTAGACAGCCAAACGCAAACACCCACGGAGGCTAGAAACTCCCATGTAAGTGCAGAGCTCTGGTCTTCCCTTTAGGCTTCTTGTTAAGTCCAATAGTAATCAAGACTTAACAATTTATAAACACATAAAAGCTAGAAATGTCTTCTGTTGTTGGCTTAGTTATGTTAAATATATTAAAACCAAGTCACTGAGTGGAATATTGTTTATGTTATTAAGGCAAAATTTAAAGAATATTGAATGTGTTTGAAAAAAATTCTCAGGAAAAAAATTAAGCAAAGACTCACTAAATTTATAAAGAAGTCTCAAAAGTGTGTATAAAATCTGGGATAATATGGATAGATGTTGGGAATAAGATTATGATATCATGATACAGGAACGGGTGAAATTTTCATCTTTAATTTCTTTGAATGTTGGTTTAATAAATTATTTAACTGTTTAAAAATAATTATATATATTCTAAAATATTATCTAAGTGATATCCTCCTTCTACAGCTAGTAACCTTCAAGCGTATTTTGCTTAGTCTTTCACATCATTCAAATTTCATTAAAGGAGAATTACAAGTGCAAGGTATGTTTTTTCCCCTCTAGATCTGATCTACTCCTAAAGCACACTAGGCAAGAATAGTGATCTTAATCAAGTGAGTACTAGTCTCTGAGAACCACTCGCTGACATCAGGAACCCAGGTAACTCATTGAGCTTTTCAAGTCCCAATGTTTCTCAACTTCCAAGTTTCTATTTAGAAGCCAAGTGTCTGGATCTGGGATCCACTGGGAAAACTGCTTGGCAAAGGATTCCATCTTTCAGAGGCAAATCAAATCTTGAAAGGTCCATTTTATTCCTAAAATAAATAGCATTTATTTTCCCAAGGAAGCGGGGGGAACTCAACGCTTTTCCATATCTGACACAGTACAAAACACTTCGTATCTGTAACATAGATCGATCGCACCTTCTTCCTGGGTACTGCTGCAGACACACAAAACCAATTTCTGGAGTATTCCAGAACGATCTGTGTTTTTCATAAATTCAGTAAAGGCATACAAAAGACTGAAACCCAGAGGTCTAAGGCCAGTCTTTTTCACAATGAAAGGCAATTTATTAATAGATCGTGGAGTATATTTGTTAAAAATAGTACATGTTCAATTGCATTGCACATAATATTGATTTTACAGACGTGGCAATTATATTGTCCTTGTGTATAGTACAGATACGGCATAAACTTTATTTTTTTTTGTTTTTTTTTTTTTAAAGACAGTATTTGCTACTTAGTCCAGACTGGCATTGAGCTTGGGATCCTCCTGCCTCAGTCTAGTGCTGACAGTACAGATATACTCTCTCACACTCACGTTTTAAAATATATTTCTTTTTGTGAATGATAGTCAAAAGGTTTCCAAAGCACTGGCTGGATATTACAGATTTAGGATTACTACACAAAGAGACACAACAAAGACAAAACAAGAGAACCAACAGAGATAGCAGCGCATATATAACATGCCGTACATCAAAGTATCTAGAGACGGAACAAAATGGAAGGCATTTAAACTGTGGTCATCCACGGTAATAATGGGATTATGGTGTTGCTTATATGACTAAAAAGCCAATAATTTTAAAATTCTACTCTCATATTTTTCTTTATCTTGCATAATAACAAGGAGAATGAATACATTACTAAAACTTCATTATCACTTTCTCTTTGCCATATGAGGTAAGATATGAAAAGCACCGTAGCTGAGGCAAGGGCAGTAGTTCCGTATCTTCGTAATCAAATTGCATTCCCTGGATAACAAAAAGTATTCATTAAAACCATCCTATGTCTCCTAGCTTAGCGCTCAAATCATACATCCAAGTAATTTTGCACCATTACTCCTTCCTTTCTCCTTTATTTAAAATTAAATCAGGTAATTCGTGGGAAACTCTATCCCTAACGTGAAGATACTCAGTTCTCTACCGGTGGCTAAGAGTCCGCACACCTAGGCTCCCCCCCTCCTCCCTGCTCCAAAGCAGGCGAAGCTGGGCACCAGGCCAAGAGACTTTCCAAAGACTTAGGAGGCACCGTGGGCTCCCACGGAGCATTGTGTCAGCCGATCCTCATCTCTCCTGGGGGCTCCTTGACAGACAGGATTTGCCTATATAGGAAATAAAAAGCGCAATCCCCGCGACCACCACCACCGCGACCACCACCGAAAAGGGTCCCGATGAGCCAGTGCCTAGTAGGGAAAGAGGCACAACACGTGTCTCTGTCACGGGAGGGGGGCGTGGAGAGCGAGAGCATCGCGGACACCAGAAGCTTCTCAACCCTAGCCCACGAGCCTTACCATTTCCGTGTCCTCTGCTCTAGATTTGCTGAAGGTTATGAGTTCTCGGACCCGGAGTTCGCTACCGGGGAAGGGGTAAAAATAAGATTGATGCAGAAAGCCTGAGGGGCAAATGCAAACGTCGTGCACTTACCTCCGTGTCGGAGCAAGCTTTCTATCCCGTCCGCAAAGTACACACACAGGCGGGCTAGGAGCAGTGGGCGAGAAAGCGGAGGACCGGGACCCAGACCTACTCCAGCAGGGAAGCAGCGAACTCCCCAGGAGCTAGCCGCGACAGATCCAGCAGCTTAACCGGGGTCGACCTACTTAACTAGAAAGGGCGGCCATAGACCCCGAACGGGACGCGCTGGGATTGGTTGCCTCTGGTATTGTTTCAAAGGAGACTCTTCTGTGATTGGCTAGCAGAGTCAAGCGGGAATCCGAGGTGGGAGGTGGGAGAGGGGTTTAACAAAGTTGTTACCCAGGCAACAGAGCGACGCACAGCGAGCGGCAGTCTATTTTCAGAGCCTAGGCTGTGACCGGAGCACTGACCAAGGTGAGGAAAATTGAACCTTAGGAGGGAAAAACAGAGGGGGTCCTTGAATACTGTGACAGTTGGAGAAACTAGGGAGAATTTAAAATACTTAAGGGCTCGGCAATATAGCCCTCAAAAGCCCTAAGCTGCTCAAAGTAGGGGGCTAACATTCCCGAAGTCCCGCCCTCCTTAACCCCTGAAGCAGGATGTTGCTTCTGCTTCTAGAAAAACTCTCAAAGAAGGGATCCCAGGTACTGACCTATTGTAGGGAAAAGAAAGAACATCCAAACATTTCTCAATTTTCCTTTCTCGGGCCTCACACACCCTCAATACGTCCCCCCTTTCCGTTAAAAAAATAATTTGAGAGTGTAAAATGTTTCCTTGTAGGTAGGTCTGGGAGGTCAAAGTTGAGAGACTCACTGTAGCTTCCATTTTATGTGAACAAGCCATGTTACTTCTGTACCAGCGGGCCTTGGCTGGGAAATGGAGGAAGAGTGCGCTCTGTAAAGCCTTTCAGACAGGAAAATAAAAATAAAATGGCTCCTGCCACTTGCCTATGGAGCAATATTTCTGTGGGAGAGAATTTCAGCGGCCTGAGAGTTCTGAGGACGTTGGTTACATCCTGGAGAAGTGGAGAACAGTCACACACACATTTGCGGGGTGGGAATATAGTGCACAAATCTTACACTTACAAAAAAGGGTACCTTAAAACTCCCGCTACGCAACTTGAGGCTGATTAGGAGAATATTTTGTCATTTGACTATACCTTTAAAAATACACAAAACCAAACTGTGATAAAAATTGAATCCGAGGAATGAGAGAGAACCCAGTTTGAGCGAAGAGATAAGAATCATTAATTCTAAGAGTTTCCTGTTGTGGTAGGGATTCAAAACACTGACTACAGAGGTAAACAAAACCAGCTCTTCGACCTTAGGAGAACGTTCAAAGAACTGTAAGAAAAAATACCATTCATCGCTCTTTTTATTTATAAGTTAAATATGAAACTAAGAAAGAATTATTGCCAAATGTATTGCTCGCCTGAAATGTGCTATATAACACCCCACCCCCTTTGCTATTTAGTTCAGGCTCCCTTAAACTCATGATCCTTCTGCTAGCAGCTTCCCAAGTGCTAGGATTCTGAAGAGACTACACAGTTTTTGATGGCTCAGGATGAGTCCTATAAAAATCAAAAATTTCCATCTCAGTATGAAAACTCACTTTCAAGCTCATACAGTACCAGTTACTAGGGAGCCTGATGTGTGAGGTTCCTCTGAGCCCAGGAGTTCAAGATCAGCCTGGTAAAGGTAAGAAATCTCAAAAACAGAGCAACAGAACACATCTTTCAAAGGATTGTAGAGATTCCATTTTTATAAATAACCTAAAGTACAGTCACAGGAATTATTAAATCAAGTGAGGCTTATGTTTTTATGTTTAGGTAACATGCCATCACTGAGCCCTATCCCTCTACCCTCTTTTTGTTTTTCATTGTTCATTTTGAGACAAGATCTCACTAAGTTGTTCAGGCTGGCCTTGAACTTGTAGCGCAGACTTGCCTGAACTGCCTCAGCCTTCTTAGTAGCTGTACCTCAAATCCTGGCTTGCATTTATGTTTCTGAAAGATTCCAGGTACTTAAAAAAAAACACTTTCCGTTAACTGTATTTTAAGTTTGTAAGAGAAAACTTGTTAAACTCCCATAGTTATAAATGTTTTTATGGTAGTGAATGATATAAATATAAAAAGGAAGCTATTCTTGTGTTTTAAAGATGTAACAAGATTATTTCCTATTGAACCAAGGACCTTTGGCATGCTTAAGAATACACGTATTGAACTACATCCCCAGTTCATAACTGAATTAACTTTTAATAGGCAGAGAATTACTGATGAATGTAGTTGTCAAAAAATTAGTTATGTGTGTCTGTGGGGAGGTATGTACACAAGAGTGCAGATGCTCTTGGAAGTCAGTATTAGATCTCCCAAGAGCTGGAATTTCAGGCAGCTTGAGCTGTCTGATGTGGGTGCTAGAAACTGAAGTAAAGTCCTCTGAACTTGTTTTTTCTTTCTTTCTTTCTTTTTTCTTTTCTTTTTTTTTTTTTGGTTTTTCGAGACAGGATTTCTCTCTGTAGCATTGGAGCCTGTCCTGGAACTCACTCTCTAGACCAGGATGGCCTCTAACTCACAAAGATCCTCCTGCCTCTGCCTCCCAAGTGCTGTAATTAAAGGTCTGTGCCACCACCGCCGGCTGAGCAGTATAGACTCTTAACCACTGAGCAATCCTACCAGCCTTCCCCACTAAGATTCTTTTTATGGCAGGAATACATTAGTGTGCCATAATAGAATAAGTACCTATAAGCATACAGCCCTAGAAATAAATCCTAAGCATCACCAAAAATAGACAAAAACAATTAGCAAGAATATTATCTTTAAATTCAGACATGAGCAGAGATACTGTTTACTTTTACATTCTCAAAAGAATTTTTTCTGCTAGAATTGCTAAGTAAGGCACTATCTAAACAAAGTTTTAGAAGAAGTGCTAAATTTAAAGAATAAACAGGTTTTGAAATGTTTGAGGTCATTCAGTCATCAACAGAATTTGCCTAGTAAGTTCAGACAGGATGCTGTTTGACTCTTTGCTGCTGCTGTTGCAACACCTGGGATGAAATTCAGAGCTTCTTCTTCCACATTTGGCAAGCATTCTACCCTGGAGTTACACCTCTAGCTATATTTGTTGATTTTTCACTTCCTGACTTCATGTACTGTGTGTACTTAGTAAAATATGTTAGAACTATTCTCTATACTTGATATACTTAGAAAAACACGTATACTGGTACTAACTTACTCTTCACTTTTCTCCAAGTAGCTAATTAGCCACTCTTATAGAGGATATGTATGGAGACCAAAAAAATAAATAAATTACAAAGAATGGTGCTAGGCTCACAAAGTCTGACTTGATCCCGAGGCTATTGATAATGCTTCAGTGCCATGGATCTGGAGCCTTCTTGATATACGTGGTCCCAGTGTTTTGGTTCCAGCTGGTTCTGGACTATCTGTTTTTTAATTGTTTAGCAAGATATCCCCCCAACTGCATTTTTATCTCTGGAGGCTCTAAAGGCTCAGATGGATGTAGGAAAATCAAAGCTTTGTCTGGAAACACTCACTGCTTTTGGTATTGGCTGGTCAAAACAGACTGGGCAATGGAAGAAAGAAAAAAAAACACAAGCCTACAACATTTATTTTCTAACATTTATTTATTTATTTTCTACAACACCTTAAGAAAAAGATTCTTTGTTCTTTCTCACGCTCTAGTCCCCCTTTGCTGAGAATCATGCCCAAGACCTCATACAGGATTTTAGGCAGGTACTTTATTGACAGCCCCTATCCTAATCTTGGCCTATTTAAAATATGCCTGTCAGCAGTCAGGCATGGATGGAGGAAGGACTAGGGAGCCCCAGTTCTCACTGCTGAACTATTTCCTACTGATGATTCAGGCAGGTTGACTACATTACTTTCGTGTACCCACTGATGACCCTACCAACTCCAATGGGAAGTTCAAATTCCATGGTCACACAGATGGCCCTGGTTAAAATGAAATGTCTAACAAAATAAAATCCCCAAGTCATTAATCTGGGGAAGGAACTGATAGGAACGTGAGACAAGTGAAGGTGTTGAAGAGAAAGGAATCAGAATTCCTCATGCGATCGTACATATGAAATTTTTCCCAAAGACTGAATAAAAGAAAGGTAAATGCTGCATTGAAACATAGGCCCAATAGCTCAATTTTTTTTCTTAAAAAAATATCACCACACTAGTCTGCCCAAGTAGTTTAGTAATTAGAAGAACGTACTCTAAGATTCAAAGGCAGCAAGTTGCAGTGTATCTTATTAACAGAATGTAGAACATATATAGGAGAAAAATGTGTGAAAAGGGCAGAAAATGTGGCTGCCAGGGCTATATCCTGAAATCAGTGGTTGCCAGAGTCGAGATTGTGTATCTAAGTGACCGACAAAGAACTAAAAAGGCATGTTTTCTTTGTCTTTAAAAAGGATGGTGATTGTATGAAATGAGCTTTGATAACTATCTTTTAATTTAATATTATTTCTGACTCATTAGACTACTAAATGTTGGTAGAAATTTCATTTTCATTAGATTTACAACTTTTTCAGTAATTCCCACAATTGATTTCTTTGGTAATATTTTGAGCTATTTAATTATTCACAAAATATTTGTGATTCTTTTGTTTCTCAAACTGTATCATCAGATTTATCAGAACTTATTATTTGCTTACAGACTGTTATTACATTTGGTATAGTGAAATATTATTTTTATAAAAGTGCCCGTTTTATCTTATTTTGGCTCCAATTAGCTATAATGTGAGTCACTGTGATTTTATGTCAGCATAATTTGGAAGTCCAATTCCCAATATGCTTCAGGTATATCAAATATTACTAAGAGTTGTTGTGGAGGATTTTTAAACTCAGATCTATACCCCAAGATGTGGTATTCCCCTTTAGTACAGTCACATTGAGCATTATTTGTATGATCTTCCTGTTACTCAAAATTACATTTAAGACTAGTATTTTTAGAACTGCCCTGAGGCCTATACAAACTCTTTTTAATACTCTCAAAGAAGGAAATCTTCATATTTTGAATGTAGATGTCTAGATATATTTGTAAATTACTTAGAAACAAATCTGATGTGTAATCAAACTGAATGATGCTGTAATGATATCTATTTTCTTATTGATACACATGAAGAAAATGCCAAGAGAAAATTTCTAAAATATTTGGAGCACTGATGGTATAATTTACATCAGTATATAACCTTCCAAGGTTACTATTTTGAAACGCCATATTCTTGTGAATTTAATCATATTTCATTCAGTATTCATCAACTGCTGACTAAATTCCAGCTGTGGTTTTTGAAGATGTTCTTTATATATGTATAGCTTCCCTGTGCCCTCACTGCCTGCTTCCCACCCAAGAGCCAGTCAGGGCCTTCTTATGTAACTGGTAGAAATTTAGAATTAATTTATTTTGCCTCAGTCCTGTCTCCAGTACCCTTTCTGAGCCATAATCTTCCTTCATCACCTCCACTGTGGTGATGTATGAGAGAAAGCCACTAAGGCAGGGCCAGGCTTGTGTATCATTTTCCCTCTGGAATTTTGATCCTGGCCCTATTCTGAATATTCATCTAGTCTCCAAACCCATGACATTTCTCAATAACTAGACCCTTCTTTGTATACTTCTACCTATGAGCTGGGGGTCCTCTATCGCTCTAAATACCTCTCTTCATCCAGAAAGTCCTGCTGCCGTGTCCCTGCCAGAGAGAGAGACACGATTATGTGAGTAGCTGTTGCTACTGCTACGTCAGATGCTATATTTGGAACTTCTGAATACCTTTCTTACGGCTTAGCTTACTGATCTGTTTACTCTTCTCTCCCTAGCCCCCTGTTGAACTCTCAGAAGCCTCATGATCATACAAGTATCTGTGGATACTAAATTTCAGATAATGATGTTATATAACACTCATTTAAGCAACAGCTGTCATCAGTGTTGAATAATTGACCATATATTGTAAAGTTTATAGAGTAATGCTGATGTAAGAAACAATTTCTATTATATTTGTTTCGTGAATGTATCATTGTACAATTTCAAGTCAGGATACTAATTATATCTGATATCTGGGTGTGTTTTTTTCCTTTTCACTGTCAAAGATAGAAACTATTTTAATAAACACTTTGCTTTCTATGTTGGCTAAATATTTAATGAACACATAATCAAAGAGGAATTTTTAAATATAAACAGAAGTTCCTTTTGTTTAATTTAATATGTGTCAATTATTCATTCCCATGGCCGCCTACCAGACCATTCTACGAGAGAAATTGTTTTGTCACTTTTTATTTCACCTTTTCTGATTTAATGAGTTTTCAATGTAATGAGCTTTATCATTGTCTTATTTGACATCGCTATTGAAAGTGATATTCATGCCCAGCAAAATGAAACTTTTAAAGAACTAATAATAGGTAACATAGCTTGAGTGCTTACTATATGCTCTGTACTACTCCAGGCTCTTTTCTATGTATTAAGCTATTTAATACTTATAGCAATTCAAAGAGACAGACACTACTATTATCCTCTACTTTACCGATAAAGAAAATTAGGTAGAAAGAATTTAAATAATTGCTCAAAGCCACAGAGCTAAGAAGTACATGATGGATCCAATTCCAAACAGCATGACCCCAGCTCCCTTATTCTTAGCCAGTATGATATTTTGTCTCCGTATTAGAGATATAGAGGAAGTTAGCCTTTCATACCCTTGACATCCCCAGGAGGCATCAAGGTCAGTTGTTTAAAAAGTAAAAATATTTGTAAAAAAACACTTAAAAAATACCATCTTCACTACTTTGACAAGTGAGTATATCAGAACATTTGCTACCATTCTAGGCACAATGCAAATTTTACATGTATAATTTAATTAAAACTGCTAGAGAAATGTTCCTGAAAGTGAAGTTTATAAAATGATGTTTTTAAAATATCTGTAAAATTGTGGGAAAGATACCTATTTCAGTTATGCCCAATTTACCAACAATAAGCACAACTCTGCAATCCTTTTTGGGTTACTCATTAAAGTCTGACACCTCTGAGATATATTTTTAAGATCTTAACTGTCCTGCTGTGGATGTAATGGCAGGGCTTATTTTTCAGATTGCTACTAGGATGATAGGATTCAGTATTACTGTTATAATAAAAAAATTGTTTCTTTGTTCATGAATCTCACTAAAATGAGCCAATGCATTAGAGTTTTCAAATGTCATTGTAAGGCTGGGTTTCATCAAAGGTTAATTAACAGTATAAATGAAGCAGAAAGGTACACACTTACCTGGGGCAAATATGAGAAACGAGTGAAGGTTATTCGGGTATATTCCTGAAGCAAAATCTTTTTTCAGTTCACAAATTGGAATATACACCCTAAACAGCAGATATGAAATAGGTTTAAAAAGATAGTCTAAAAACTGTGTTCCTGAATAATAGTACATAGCTTATAACAACTTACACTTTTAATCAAGCCCCCCAAGGGATTCTTTTTCTATTTTTGCAATGCTGGGGATTGAACCCAGGGCTTTAAACATTGGAGGCAAGCATTTTACAACTGAGCTGTTTATGAAGCTTTTCCCCTAGTGGCTCTTAAGCACACTAAAACCCAAGAATCACTTATGTAGTTACTCAGTATGTGCTCGTTAGATTGAACATGAAGTTTTAGTAAAGCAGACTGAAAGCGTGGATTTACTTGGCTCCCCGGGTTTTGTGACTTAACAAAATACATACGTGGAAGAGTTTATAAATATATTCAAATATGACAGAGACAGTGGGGTGACCCACTGTAAGAGGGGAAACATGAGAATGAACAAATTTTTATGTCTCAGAAAACTGAAGTGTGCCTGGTCATCTTTTCCCCTTAGAATATGGAATTGGAAAACAAAGAAGCTGAAAATATGGAAACAGAAAATTTGGAAGCAAAAGGCATGGAAGCGAAAAATATTAAAATTGAGACATTGTCTTCTGTCTCAGCCCTGCAAGCACTTTCCAGTCTACTGTATCCTGAGGAAGAGGATGATTTGGATGCTGGACAGGTGGTCATATACTTAAAGATAAATTAATTATGTTAAAGGAATTGTGGAACTGTATTTGAACAATTCATTCCCACCTTGCTGTGGGAGCAGAACTGTGTCACCTGATACACGCATAGGAGGCTGAAAAGCTTATTATGCATGAGACTATAACCTCTAGTACATTTCTAGCAAACATAATTATATTTTTCTACACCACCTGAACACTGAATAGGAAAATAGTTCTGTAACTATGGTAGCAGTAGCCACATTTCAAAATGTTTGTCATTTATATTTATGGTCAAAGAATGCTTGACAACCATTGCAAAGAGCCGGAGCTGGGACTGTTTATGCCTAGACAATATTTCTACAAAGAAAATATTTTTAATTATGCAGTATTAATTGATCTCTCAATCCCAGTCTCTTAATTTTTTTTTAAAAAAGCCTACATATAAAAACAACAAAATACTTTAAGCCAAATAGTAGGGAAAAAAGCTTCCATCTACCAATAGGGGTTTTCTAGCACATGTTTAGATATATAATCAGGTGATTTTCAATTGGGGGTCTGGCCAGGTAGCACCATTAAACTTTGGAGAAGCAAGGTGGGTTTCATTTAGGATAGAAGAGTTACCAGTCAAAGGCCACTGCTATTATTTCCTGGATAACCAAAACAGTTTCATGTAACACCCTGGTTTCCCTTCCCTCCTTAAGTAGAAGTAAACTTTGGAAATTAGACCAGCTATGATAAGTAAGTTTGGTGAACAATTATCGTATTATATCAGAATATTTCACTTTGCATCAAATTATTTTTAATGAATTTGTACTGTGACCACACAAACCATGTTCTATGAAAGTATGTATAAATTTATTCCTTTCAATTTTCTTGATGTAGTGTGAAAACAAGTACTTTATGCGTGGGCCACAGACTCAGTGGCCCAGATTAATATCCACCCTCATTAGGTGAAACAGATCAGAATTAAATAAGATATGAACTGGAAATAAAATTTGTAGAGGAGAACTACTGAGTCACCTTGAAGTCAAGATGAGGAGACGTGAGTTTTAGAGAAAAGATGTGGTAGAGGCAAACAAAGAAAAACCAAGTCATCAATAGTAGCATTAAATACATAGAACAAATAAGACACGAGGAGAAAAAGTTAGATGCGATTAATCCACGAAGTTGCTTACATTTTGCTCCCTAAGGTGAAATAGCAAAACGCTAACTTTCTGAGCGTACATCCTGGGAAAGGCAGGCTCATGCTATATAGAAAGAGCATATTAACTTTTTGAAAGACAAAAAGCCTTAATATTGGTAAGCAGAACTCGTGATTGGAGCTGATGCAGAGGTAAAGATCAGCACTGGTTACAAACCCCCTTCCCTTTGGTGTTTATGGGTAGGAATGTTTATTTGCATCTAGAGGTTTTTCTAGGAGGAGATGAGTGTTTGTGAAAATAGAGAGACTGTAACATCATTTTACTGAATTGTACAATTCATAATAGAAAATTACCATAATAATATATGATTGTGTATATGTGGGTTATAAGCAATTTTGAGATAATTGGTCACTCAGACATCTTGGTATGGATGGCATTAGAGGGTATAGAGTTAGAGATTCAGTATGGTGGAAGAATAATTAATGTTCCTACTGAACTATTAAATTTTCCTGTGGAGAAAATTCCTTTCGTTTTTAACATGTATTAGTCCTGAGAACTAGGACATGATTGCAAGAATGATGTGTTTTCTAAAATGGACTCTCTGAAAAACAGCAAGAAAGCACTTGCATACACATTGCTTCATTTGCACCCATTCCTCTTCTAAATGAGTTGTTAATTCCGTGGGAGATTGTGAAGAGAGTCTGTTGTCCTTCAAACTCCCGAGTGATCTCAAGACTTATGGGAAAATAAGATTCCACTGATCTCCAGACACTGTGACAAGGATGTTCAAAATCTCTCCAGTATTACAAAGTGTCATGAATTGGATTGACAAATTGCTCAGATAATTGGCTGTAGATACATGGTACAGGCTTAAATGATGCCCTTATAGAAAACAATTACCAGGTTGTATTTTATTATTTTATTCTACCTCCTCACTTGAAATTTTATTTTTAACCATTTGTTTTCATTAAGTTAATAAATTGAGACTCCCCTTCGCTCTAGTATACTCATCCAATCATAATTGTCCATGAAGAGCATATCAATTTTTGCTAGAATGTTCACGGCTTCATTTCGACTGATTTAAATTTTCTGTGGAAAGAGACACTGCAAAACAAGAGGCCCTTATGTTCCAAGAACTGCTTTGCTCTGATTGACTATTAGTATTCTGATGATTAATAATTTAATAAAATTATTACACATTTTTAGGTCACATGTTTGTGACCTTAGTGATAAGACAGAGGAAAAAAATAGGTCCAGAATGCTATTGGGATTTTCACATAAAAATATCTGCAGTTCCTTAACTCCACACAGAGTTTTAGATAACCTTTTTGAAAAACAGTAGTGACAGTCTCACACACTGTTGAGATGTTCCATATTAACTTACGATTTATAACTGTTTGGATAGTTTAACATAATAGAGACCGAGGTGAGCTTTTTCAACAACATACAAGGGCAGCCATTACAGGACTTTGCAGTTTTTGTACGTGTCTAAAGTCTTGGACTATGAGGGCAAGAACTGAAAGGGGGGACTTAGAAGTGCTAGTGTACCAGAATCCATGGAAATAAGGTTATTTTGTCGGTCATTAGTGGACTGAATCAGAACTTCAGAGTCTGAGGTTAGAATGAACAATCAGGAAGAAACTTGAGATTGCCTTGAAATATCAAAGACCTGCTGAAGGGGCCAGTGAGGTGATGGGGTAAATATGTGTTGCACTGGGTTGAAAAGAGTGAAGAGTGTTCTTCAAGGGTGTGTACACTAAAGAAAAAAAAACATAAGAAAGATGACAAAAGAAACATAAGGCTGTATGAAAAAAGAAGTGATTTGGCCTTCATTTGACACTGTAAACTGGGGGTTGTTGAGTTAGGAAGTGGGAGAAAGCAATGTTTCATCCCCAAAGCAGAAAGACAGAAGAACTGTCATTAGGACTTCTAAATGAATCCTTTGATGTCTAGATCTTAGCTTCTGTTTACTCTTATTTGAATAACATGCTCTCATAAGTCTGTCTTCCATCTAACTCTAACCAAACACTGCCCAAACACCAAAGTGCTGATGCTTTTTCTACTACCATTCGGTTCTAACCTTCATAGAGATGAATGTGGCTCATTCCTCTTCTCCCAAGGGGCATACGATTCACTGGGCTGGAACCAGGGATTTAGTTTGACCAAAAAAATCAATTCAGCCTCAGAGTCTATTAAACCAAATACTTTTTTTTGAAAGGACAAGAAAAGCACATTGAAAGTAATAGTTGGCATCTGTGTCTTTGTTGTATAACAATAGTGAATGATTAAAGTGGAACAGTTTATGAGGGTTGTGTTTTTTAGATAGAAAACTTATCAGATTTCAATTATTAGTAGCGATATATATTATTCACAAGTAGTTGTTCTTCTACCCAAGGAACAACTCTCATCTGCTATTGGAGCCATGGGCCCTGGAAATATTGGACCACCTAAAGCCAAAGAGCCCAAAGGTAAGTTCTTCAGTAAAGTAATATAGATCAATAAAATCAATGGAGTATTTTCCTCAGGATTAATAAAAACTAATATTTAATAAAATGAAGTAAATGGCATTGCATAAGATACTTCAGATTGCTATGAAGGTGCATCTTAAGGGTTTTCACTACAAACAAATGATGGATATGTGAAATAATGCACATCTATCTTGATTTAGTCATTCCATCATGTATGCATACTTCAAAACATGTTGCACATGACAATAAATTAATTTTTAATTTCTAAATTCAACACAAGCGTGCAATTTGTAAGAGATAAAGAGGTGAGTTGAACCGGGTAGTGGTGGCGCACACCTTTAATCCCAGCACTCGGGAGGCAGAGGCAGGAGATCTCTGTGAGTTTGAGGCCAGCCTGGTCTACAGAGTTCCCAGACAGCCAGGGCTGTTAAACAAAGAAATTCTGTCTCCAAAAACAAAAACAAACACAGGTGAGTTGAAGCAATCGTACACATGCTGAACAGCCATTTACAGGCAAAACTGTCATTTTTACTTCTGTGTCAGGTTAGTAGTTTTCTAATAAGCAAAGTTAATTTGCCTTGAATTAGCTACATTCCTTGGTGCATTTTCTAACATAAAAGACTGAGGAAATAATATATGATTAGGCTTAATTTTAGGCACATTGCTTGTCTTCGGTTGCAAACATAGACATTACCAAGACCTATATTTTTAATTTTTCATTTTTGTATAGTGTAGCAATTTCACAAAATCATTTATTAAAACAAGTTCAAAAATATTTATTAAATATTTAAATACATTGAAAGGCTATTATGTACTAGGCAATATGATAATCTTTGAGACTACAAAGGAAATCAGGAGGGGAGCACAGAAAAATGTATAGCTGAATAAAAATCAATAAAAAATAGAGCTCTGAAGAAGAAAATAAAACAAAGAGCTACATAATTTTATCTTACATAGAAATGCTTCTAAAGTTCATGGTGTTCCTTAAAAAAAATCACTGGTCCAGGGGCTAGGATTGTAGTTCAGTGTTAGATACTCACCTAAGACCATACACAAACCACAGTTTAAAAAATAAGAAATCATTTTTTGTGACAGCCAAGCATTTTGCTTATACATTTTCCCAGAATTTTGTTCATCAAATTAACTGATTTAAAAAACAGTGTGTAGAAAAAAATGCTTAAAATAATGGATAAAATGAGGTCTGAAGGTGGTTTTAAAATTTTAGTTAATGTTACTGTATGTACTCAAGAGGCTCTTTGCTCTGCCTCAGAGATATTTGCAATATGACAGACTAGTTCATATCTGAATGGATTTCCATACTGCCATATTTCCAATAATGTAGGTCTAATAATCTCAAAAATTGAAGGACAGTGAGTCATATGTAAAATGTTGTGTGTAAGCCTGCACTTAGGTTTTGGAATGCTCATGCTGGATAGAAGCAGATGATTTGCAAAGAACTGTGGAATTGAAAACCTGACAATCAGGTGCATTTCTGGGAAAGCTTAAAAGGGCTGAGAGTAATGTTTTGAGCCTAATGTGGGTCTCCATTTGATGTGCCAATGGAACAAATTCAACCTGAGCATTTGCATGCTTGCTGGAGCCTATATATTTTTAGACCTTTAAAGATTATACATAGAAAGTCAGGCACTTGCTCAGCTCTGCATAAAGGACAAGTGATAGAGAAGTTCCTTAAAGTGAGCATGCGCAGTATGAGAATACTGCATTGGAAAGTAATCACTCCAGCCATTGTTTTCCACTTCTTTGATTGACATGATTTTTTTTAAAAAATGTGTAATGCATACATAGAAAATATGCCAAAGGATTTTTATAGTAAAACTCTATGAAAGATAATATAACTCTATCCAAATTGGATTGCTTGTGCCTCGTTTTTTCTTTTATGTAAATATTTTACACAAGAACCTATCTGGGTTTCTGAAAAATATGTATACCACCAGGTTAACTATACTGATTATATCAGGCCACTGAGTTGTAGGTTATTATATTTTCTTCTTTTTGCTTATATGTTTTTCTTCAGTTATCGTTACATCTGTATAATGTTTTGTTCTATAGTGATATTAAACGTAATTTCTAATTTAGCTTATGTGGACCAAAAATGTATTGGTGATTAAAAATAAAAATGTGTTTGATCAGTTGTCCCAAATGAGAATGAAGAACATCAACAAATAATGGCTTCAGTTATGTCTTTCCTTTCTTCACAGCCATCCCTAAATCCAGTGGTAATGAAACTGAGAATATCTGGAGTCCAGACGAAGTTCCGGAAGGAGCAGAGCATGATGATATATGGGATGTTCGAGAAATCCCAGAGTAAGTCAAATGAAACCAGGAATGTGTTTAGATACTTAGGTTTGATCTGTCATCTGATACTATTATAATTTAATAAAATTTATGAATTTGCACCACATAGAAGAAAAAAACACAATGCTATACAAAGAGTACGAACAATTGATTTTTTTTTCTGTTTCAGAACAAAAACAAATAGTGAAACTCAATGCCTTCCTATCAGTTATCTAGCATTAGTGAAAAATATAGCCATTTTCATTTTTAAATTTATACTCAATTTCATTTTTTGTTTAATGTAAGAGTAAGCAGCCCATTAAATTATATATTTTTTAATTATGCTTTTATGTTTTAAAAATAAAAGCAGTGGTAGATCACAGATAATTAACTGAAAGGAAGGATACAGTAATGTCAAAGACCTGTAAGTTTTAATATTTTCAAAAAATCAAAGATTTAAAACATTTTTATGACTTCTTTTTCAAGGTCCATGTCCTAGTTAGGGTTCCTGTCATTGTGAGGAAACAGCATGAACGAAGCGACTTGTGGAGGAAAGGGTTTATTCCGCTTCTACTTAAGCATTGCTGTTCATGACTGAAAGAAGTCAGGACAGGACTCACATGGGGCAGGAACCTGGAGGCAGGAGCTGATGCAGAAACCATGGAGGGCTGCTGCGTACTGGTTTGCTCAGTCTACTTTCTTTTTTTTTTCTTTCTTTCTTTTTTTTTTTTTTGGTTTTTCGAGACAGAGTTTCTCTGTGGCTTTGGAGTCTGTCCTGGAACTAGCTCTTGTAGCCCAGGCTGGTCTCAAACTCACAAAGATCCGCCTGCCTCTGCCTCCCGAGTGCTGGGATTAAAGGCGTGCGCCACCACTGCCTGGCCTCAGTCTACTTATACCACCAGGGACCAACAGCCCAGGAGTGGCCCAGCCCACAATGGGCTGGACCCTCCCCCATCACTAACCACTAAATAAGAAAATGCCCTACAGGCTTGCCTATGACCTGATCTTTTGGAGACATTACCTCAGTTGTGACTCTTCCCTTTCCAGTGGCTCTAGCTTGTGTTAAGTTGACATAAAACTAGCCACCTCATTCCATTGAGTATTTAAGCCTACGTGAGATACGTCTCTAGCAGATAGTCTTTAAAAGCTGTTTATAAAGACATCTGAAAATTTACAGATAATCTGAACATCTTACATCATAAATGTTTGAAAACATTATCCATCTCTGTGTTTTTAGTTTAAAATAAAAATAAAATAGTTTAGGTACAATGCATGTTAAATTATTTACTACAAAGGTAAACATGTGGCTCAAAAGGAATACAGTTTTAAAAAAATGTCAAACTTTTTATCCTGCTTTGGCTACCTCATTTCTAGTTTTTCAATTGACAAAAGTTTATGTCTTGCAAAAAAACCCTCCATATTGGGGTACCTATATTTTAAATACATTTTATAATTGGAATAGATTTTTTCATATAATATATTCTGATTACAGTAATTCTGATTACACCTTATTCCTTCCAGTTCCTCTCCACCTTTCCTCCCATCAATATCCACCCTCTTTCTCCCTCTCATTAGAAACAAAACATGCTTCTAAAGGATAATATAATAATATATAGTAAGATTTTTAAATAATACAATACACTGTAATAGTACAAAACACACAGAAAAGATTCCAAGCAAAGGTACATGAAACATACATAGACTCAGATACCCACTTGTTGACACACCTAGGAATCCCACAAAAACACAAAGCTGGAAGCCATATTATGTACACAAAGGATATGTAGGGTAAAAATGAAAAAAGAAGTTAAAAATAAAAAAGATGAAATTAAAAGAAAAGAAAAAGCCCTAATAGGACACTTTGAGACAAAGAACCTTCAGAGATGCCATTGAGTTCATTTTCTGTTGGGCAGGTGGCATATTTCTATGCCTAAAGAATGAATAAAGTAACCCTCAAGTTTTATGACACCCACATATCTATATGAAAGTCACTCATTTGTCATATTATAGGACGAGTGCCTCACATCCATATGCAGCCAGCTCAAAACTAGAGTAAATGTCCACTTTTCATCTAGACATTTGAAGTTCTCCAGAGAGCATCTGCCAAGGTTCAAAGTGAATGATAACTCCAGTCACGACATGAATAAAACTGCTATATAAGAATTTTTATCTTCATTTTTTTCACCTTATGGAAATACACTTCAAAAGTGTCCTAATGGGTAAAGAGGAAAATGGATAATGAAAGCGAAGTTCACAAAAGAGGAACTGCAGTGACCAAATGGAAAATAACAAGGGCCTAAGCTGAGTCATTGGCTTGCAGGTAGGGATACAAGAGTCATTACTTCAGGGAGTTTGTAGGAAGATTTAGCAATTGACTAGATATGAAGGATGGGAAGAAAGCATCAAAGAAGAGGCTGAGATTATTATTTAGAACTATAGATGAGTTTGGTGTTGGTGCCTTGGGGACCTGAAGGCAAGCCTATATAGTATGAGGTAGGAAAATAGTACCCTTTCTTTGCTTAGATAAGTGCAGAAGCTTGAGAAATTTCATCTGGGAAATCATGTACATGCAGGTCAGTTCTTTCTGTTTGTTTTTAGCACGGATTCATCTTTATAAATACTTGGTAGACATTGCAGCTTATTAAGAGAAAAGTTTTCCATATCAAACAACTACCTATCCCATTCAAACTCAGAGAAATTTTTTTGCCCTTGTACTTTCTTATTTACACGTTGTCAGAAATTCAACAGTCTTTTATCCTTCTAATCTTCAATTGCACTATTTCTCTGGGTATAATTAAAGATAAAAATAATTTATAAATCTGAGAGTATGAGTCCTTGGTCGAATACTTTCTAGCATGTGTGTATGAGGCCCTCGTTTAGATTCCAAGCACTGAAAGAAGAAAGGATGAGGAAGAGGAGAATGAAGGAGGTGGAAGAGAAGAAAGATAAGAAAAGAAGGGGAAAGAGGGAGACGGATGAAAAAGAAAAAATTGTAAATCATTGTTTAGTTCTATCAGAATGGATAGGGTACCTCAAAGAAAATATTTATGAAGTGTGTGTGTGTGTGTGTGTGTGTGTGTGAGAGAGAGAGAGAGAGAGAGAGAGAGAGAGAGAGAGAGAGAGAGAAGACATGAGGAAAACCTTTCATGTTTTCATCAAAACCCCATACAGTCTAGATGTGACAAGTATACTACTACTGTGTTTCTGCAGTAGAACTTTAGAAGCTCAAGTGACCATCGAGACCAGGTAATTCACATCTGTGTCTCCCATAAATCATTCAAATGTAGAAGTCAAGATGCTGTGCCTTTGTAATTTCACCAGGGTCACACAGTTAATGGCAGACAGTACTGAATCTAGATTTTTCACTTTGTGGTTTACGTTCAGTAAAGGATGTTTTTTTAAAATCTATCCATCAATCCCATGGGTATGGGTCCAGCATTTTTCTGAGCAATTGTATTCAAAGAATGATTCTTTTTTTACTTGTAACTTTACTGGGCCTATACTAGAAGTTCCTTCAACCCACTTATTTGGCATAGACCTGAAGCAGGTAAGCTTTATTTTAGAAAACAGTATGTCTAAAGTCTCTGTCCTGCTCCAGTGTTTACATTTTGACTGCATTTCTAGACTTCTATTCCTTTGTGTTCTGGTACATATTTGAAAACTAGTGAGAGCTTTATGAATGTTAGTAGTTTCCTTTCTTTCTTTTTCTGTACTAGCATAACCTCAAAAAGTCTCTAATATGTGTTGTGAGCTGGGACATGAAATGACTCTTTCGCCTGAGAATCTTCATTGATATTTTTTCAGTTATGAGATCATATTCCAACAAACTGTGGGAACTGAGGACATATACCTTGGACTAACAAGAAAGGATCCTTCAACAGCGTGCTGTCAGGAGCTGGTGGTAAGCGTCACCTCTTCTTCCCCATTTTGTATGACCATTATAGATAGCTAACTGCTATTTTCATAGGATTGTAAACAAATATATAAACTACAAGCTTGTGGCTGCTGTGCTTAAGGTACCAGGGGACTGATGGGATCTTTTAACATGGATCACATCCAAAATCCACCTAAGCTTATGTATGTTACACAAAATGTACAAATAAACATGACAAAGTCATATGACACAATATACTATTTCTAGTCCTATTAACACGACTTGATATCATACTGAATATGCTTCCATTCTTGTTCTGTCTGCTAATCTGACTGGTTATTACCTCCTGATGAGCTGACAGGCCAAATGGGATAAAATATTTCCTTCCCTGAATCTGTCTTATCTGTTATTTCTCTATTCTTGGGATGACTCAGCTTGTAATGGGGAATTTCAAAAAAGCATTTTCTTTCAGATCTGATTTTTTACTGCTAAAAATAATTGTAAAATGTTGCTTAGTTCCCTCGTTTGAATGACGCCATAGCTCATCAGGGACCATGTCACCATGTCTAACAACAATAGCAATGCCAATAATAGGAACGAAAGCACTTAAGTGTTGCTTATTCCATCCTCATAATGATTTTGTTGAAAAGTCTGAGTCAACCTTAGAATGTGAAACTCAGCTCACTTTGGCGACATGTACAAGTAATTGGTGTTAGAATTTTATTTTTTTAGATCAGGGGCTATTCTTTTTAAATCATTTTCCTTCTCTTATATTATTGAATGCTGAGGTACCCGCAGGAGATGCTTAATATCTTTTCTCAAGAAAATGATAAATGGACTCTCCTTTTGGCAGTAGCTTCAAGTTTTCTCTTATTAACAAAATCTAAGACATTCAATTGAATCAAGTAACATAATGGGAATAGTGACTTTAAGTACCTCAGGAGATTTTTCAAACTCTAATGAGTTAAGATTTCAAGTGATCTTGAAGTAATTAGCTCCCAGGGTCTTACCAGTAATATTCAAATTTCTCTCCCTTAAATTACTGTAAAATTATGTTTTTGATGTCTAGTGTTGGGGATTGCTCTAAGCTCTGGAGAAATTCTAGGCTCTAAATAAATAAAACTGTTGCAAGTCTATCCGTTTTTATTATGCAAATTGGTATTAGTTTTAATATAAAAGGTATCCTGAATAAAGGATCTTGGAAACTAAATCATATCTCGTAACAGGAATATACAGTTTATCTGAAACCAAATAAGAATATATAGAGAATATTTGTGGTTCCTCTCTAATGAATTTATAATCAACTAGAGATAAAAACCCAATAAAGATAAATTGTTTTTATTGTTAGCAATTAAACTCAATGTAGGCAATTGTAAGACTAACAGGAGTGCAGGCTTGGATAAGGCATGGACACCAATGAAGAACAATCAAAACATTGTTAGTGCTATGGCACCTCCTCTCCGTGTGTGTGTGTGTGTGTGTGTGTGTGTGTGTGTGTGTGTAGGCTGAATGACAGTTTTAGGTGTCAGAATCATCTCAGGAACACCATCTACTTCCTCTGAGACAGGTCTTTTGTGGCCTGGACTTTACCAATTAGACTGGACTGGCTGGTCAGAGAGCCCTATCCTCTAATCCTGATCTCCTCAGCCCTGAAATTACAAGCATGAGTCACCATACTTAGCATTTTTATGTAGGTTTGGGGGACCCAAATTCATGTCCTTGTGCTTACAAGGCAAGTGTATTACCAGTTGAGCCATACTACAGCCCCACACTTTGTCACTTCAATACTGTTCTTTTTTTCTTGCTTTCCTTTCTTTTCATCCTTATTCATCCTTAAATAATTGATTTCTACTACATACCAAACACTGTTCTAAGTGCTAACATACAAAGAGAATTCACAAACAGTCAACTGTTCTCAGGAAATTTACAGCGAACGTGATAGATGTCTGAAAAAGAATCCCTGGAGTTCTGTGTGGTCAGCATATATGTGGAAGCATGTAACAGGTACAGAATGATAGAAAACAGAAAAAGATGAGTTATTCCATTTGGATGAAGAGAATGTCTACAGTGTACAACATGCAAAGAAAGGCCTTCTAAGCCAAGCTAAGAACATGTGGAAAGGGGTGGGAGTATGGCATATTTGAGTAAATGGTGACTATAATAAGAATCTTTTTGTGTGTGGTTTTTCGAGACAAGGTATCTCTGTGCCTTTGGAGGCTGTCCTCTAACTCACAGAGATCTGCCTGCCTCTGCCTCCCGAGTGCTGGGATTAAAGGCATGTGCCACTGCTGCCCAGCAAGAATCAAGAATAAGTGTGGGCAATGAAATACTGGTCAAGTGACTCGCAAAACAGAACCTTTGACTTGAGTTGGAAGTGTTGAGGTCAGAAATAGTAATAGAAATAGAAGTATGCAGGGGTCATGGGGTTGATTCCCTGCACAATAAATAATCAAACTTCCAAATTTTAGCTTGAATTTTTTTCTATGAGTAGATGAATGGTGACATCCATTCTCATTGCTTCAGTCCACTGGGAAGACGCAGAGTAAAGAGATTGCTAACCCATTTGCTAACTTGGCACAAGCTGGGTTTATCTGGGAAGAAGGAACCTCAGTTAAGAAAATGCCTCCATCAGATTGGCTAGTAGACAAATTGGTGTGTGTATTTTCTTCATTGATGATTGATGTGGAAAGGCCCAGTCCACTGTGGGTTTTTTCACCCCTGGGAAGATGATCCTAGACTGTAAAAGAAAGCAAACTGAGTGACCTAGGAAAAGTAAGCCAGCGGGCATCACTCCACCAAATCTTTTGCATCAGTCCTTGCATACAGGTTCCCATTCTCATTTCCCTCAGTGATGGAGTTGACCTGAGAGTTGCAAGCTAAAATAATCCCTTTCCTCCCTAAATTGCTTTTGGTCATGGTGTTTCATCACCTCAATAGAAACCCAACTAAGATAAATAGTTCTTGCTTGGTTTTATGTGCTTATTTTTCTTATTGATAATATGGTGTTTCTTTGTATCTAAGACATCTGTACATTATAGACCTGTCATTTATTTGATCAAAATGTTTTAAAGGAAAGATAGCTACATCAAACAGATACACATCAATTGTATGATTCAGTTCTGTATCAGAAAAACTAAAACGTGGAGAAAATTGAACCTCAACATTGGCTAATATTTTAAGTGAGTTTGGACTTGATTGGTATGTAGCAACCCAGTCCAAAGTCTTTTTAAAACACTCTGTTTTTTCTCCTTTCCTTCTAACCCCAAACCTAAAGAGTGACATTTTTCAAATTCTGATGGCCTATTATTATACCCCTGCTACTTACTTGTGTGTGTGTGTGTGTGTGTGTGTGTGTGACTACCGAGTCTCCCTTGTCTTAATCTATAATGAAGTATTTCCAGCTGGAGCTTGAGCTGAGTCTGTGGTTTACAGACTTGCTTTGCAGCTAAGTCTGTGGTTTATAGACTTGTTTTGCTTTGGTTTTAACTGTCAAGCCTTTTTTTTTTTCAAATACACTTTTATGAGAGAGCTTAACACATAAAAGCACCATTTCCTTGATGAAAAAGCTACCATCACCCATGAAGTATCTAATAAGAATAATAGGGGCTCCTTGAAGCACCTTCGAATAATGTTCATCTAGCCTCTCCTCTTTATATTATTATATTAAGTTTGAGCTTATAAGGTATCAAATAGTCCTAATGAATTAATGAAAGAATGATAAGAGAGCTAGAGTTTCTCCATCATTGGTGATATAGATGTTGTCTTAGTTACTTTTCCATTGTGATGAAACTCCATCACCAAGACAATTTACAAAAGAAATCATTTAATGAGGGACTTGCTTACAGTTTTGGAGGATTAGTCCATGATTATCATGATGTGGAGTGTGGTGGCAGGCAGATAGGCATAGCAACCGAGCAGTAGCTGAAAGTTCACATCATATCTGCAAGTTGCATACAGAGAGAGACTGGGCCTACCCCAGTGACTCACGTCCTCCAACAAGGCCACACCTCCCATCCTTCCTAAACAGTCCACCAGCTGGGAAGCAGACATTCATATATATGAACCTTCAGGGGGCATTCTCATTCCAACCACCACAGACATGTTTCTATAGCCCCCAAGAGTACAAGGTCAGTACTTTGTTTTGTTTTAGTGTCCTTTTCATTCTTTATATTCTCCATCCTTTCCCCTCCCTTTGTCTCCACTCTTTGGATCTTCTATAAATATCCCTGACTCTACTGTCTTAGAATACTTGCATATCATTGTTTGCTATAAAGTTTTAATTCAACAAATACTTAAAGAGAACTTACTACATGACAGATGTTATAGATGGATCACACAGTAGATAAGTAATGTTGAAAAAAGTAAACAAATTTCTCTGTCTCCATTACTGACAAGACCAAACAGTCCCTAAGCGGTGGTGCTTTGGGAGCCGCTAGGCAGACTGAACAAATTTTCACAGATTCATCAATAGGAAAACAATGGCCCTCAAAGGCAGGAGATTATCACTTACACAGACAGTCTAACAAGATCACTATTGAATCAGATCCTCAAATCCTTTGCTCAAGGGATAATATCCAACTAAAAGGGTCCAGATGGCAGGTAACCTGAGCCGTACAGCAGACTGTTGCTGTGGGGTCAACTCTGCACTACAGCTAGCTACTTTACACTGTGCACTCGGTGTAAGTGAAGTGGCAAGTTCTGTGCTTATCTGGAACTAAGAAGTAGTGTGAGAAACTGCCTCGTGGCAACCTCCTACAAGATTGAGGGCCTCCTACAAAGGTTGAGAGACAGATAAGAAATAGCGGTAAGGCAATTCCTCAAAAGTTACTTACTTTCCCACACTCCCAGAGGAGCATAATATATTCTGCCAAGACCTAGATCACACTATAGTCTAACATTGCTTACACGGCCTATGTGGATATTGCAGGGTCACTAGAATAGCATAGTAGAGACATTTCCCTGCAGGCTGAAAAAATGAGTTTGTCTTGCTGCTTTCACTTAATAATAGGAATAATAGCAAATGGTCGAGATAATGTTGATTATGTGCTAAGCATTTCTCTAGAAGCAACAATTACCTTATTAATCACCACACTAACTGTGACACAGATGTTATTATTACTCCCATTTTACAGGTGAGGTTATGGAAGCACAAAGCAATTAATTGGTTTAATAACATACTCATAAAATTGGGCAGAGCCATGGCTGTTGGAATCTGATAGATATATGTGAAGAGTGATTTGAATGCAAAGAAAGGACAATCCAAGTTCTTGCATGATGGAGATAGCATTTGACCTGGACATTTGAAGGACAGATGGTACTTTGTCAGGCAGCAAATATGAAGTGCTTTCTTTTTTTGTGTGTTTTTTTCCTCTTTTTTTTTAATTGTTGAAAGAAAA
>JAQHUG010000075.1:675434-713506 GCA_028555095.1 Dicrostonyx torquatus
TATCTTATTCCCTTCTCCAATATCCACCCTTCCTCCATCTCCACCCTCCCCCAACCCCAGGCTCTCCCCAGTTCTTCCTTTCTAAGCCAAGCCATCAGTACTAGTACAGTCATGACACCATGAAAGCATGTGCTCTGGTTTCTCTTTTTTTATTTTTCAGATCATAAAATAATTATATTTCTCCTTTCCCTTTCCTCCTTCCAAACCCTCTCCTATATTCCTCCTTACTCTCTTTCAAATTCATGGCCTCATTTTTCATTGTCATTATATGCATATATGTTTTGAGAACCATTTGTGAAGCTCATGGAGCCTCAGAATCCATGAATTGCCCGCATACTTGTAATTACCATCTATTACTTTGGATTGTTTTGTTGGCACATTGCAATGTGAGGTATGGAAAGGAAAACAAAGGGAACAAAATTCTACAAGTTACAGCATGCTCTTGTTAGCGTGAATTTGAAACACAGTGGAAAATCTTACTACTAGTGTCTAGTAGGCTGTTAAATCCAAATCTATATGAAACTCAAGAAGAAAGTTGTTGATTTTCCAAGTTGATGTTTGCTCTCTCAGATGTTCGAATGTATGACCACAATGTGCTGGCTCTCCATGATGCTTGAAATAAAGTGGTATGATTTTAACTTGTACACACACACACACACACAGAGACAGACACACACACACTATGGGGGGATTTGAGAGATTATGAAACTTGCGGGAATGGGGCCAAATTGGAGGCATAAGAGGCCCTTAGAATGAAGCTGAGCAATCTGAGAATTCAGGCACATAAATTCTTACTCCATTTTTAGTATTGAAAACCAATGGGAACTAGCTCAGTGGAATGAGCCTCAGACAGTGGTATAGAATTCGAGCTAGAAGGATGATAAGAGAGGAAGAATATCCATCATTGAAACAAGGTAAGAAAGAATGGGACTGACAGAGGCACTGTGCTTGACAAGTGAGGAGCACAGGGAAAGAAAAGAAGTATGGGTATCTGAGATGTGTAGGGAGATAGTCTGACCTCTGCAAAGGATGATTTGTGTCAGGAAGCAGGTGGGCACATCGTGGATTTTGGTCAGCAAATTCCCATTGTCAATTATCTCCATATTTAATGTCTAAAACTGAATGGAACTACAGTTATTCTGCTAAATGATTCACAGCTTTTTCTAAGAGAAGGAAAAGGTAGCCTGCAGGTACTTTAATATCCCTTTTAAACTAGAATTGGTGCATAATTCTTTTGTACTCATACTTCTGAAGGATCTCTATTGATAAGGAAACAATCTCGTTTGACCCAACAAACAAGCTTATTTTTTATGTGTTTTTTTGTTTGTTTGTTTGTTTGTTTCCGATGGTCATTTCTTTGAAGTGTGAGATAGGAGTCTTCTTCTCATCCTTGAACCTCTCTGAGAGCAGGAGGGGATTCATTCATGGTCTGGAAGGCAGTCAGCATCTGGAAGACACAACAAAGAATCACATGTTTATCGCATGTATTTGTTTCAAAAAGCTGTCGATCTTTCTAATCAGTTCACCGAGAATTCCCGCGGTTCTTGAATAGTGTGTTTCTTGAATCCTGATTCGTATCTTAAGGTTAAAACAGTCATATTAATTTACTTCTAGTAAATAGATTTAGCTACTTAGGAATGAAGTTGATTATCTTTTTCCATTTAAAATTCTAGAGGACAGACACCTATTTTGTCTTGTTTTGTTAAGCTTCCTGATTATGCTGACCTTGTTTGATGGGTTACATATCAAGCCATGTGTCAGGAAAAAAGATATTTGAGCTGTAATAGGATTCCTTATTATCAGCTTGAGGCAGCACAGTAAACCTTCAATTAAATTTCTAATAGTTCTCTCAGTAACACACATATATTTATAGTTAATATTGTAACATTAGTTTGTAATGATGGTGGTGGTGGGGAGGATAACAAATATCTTCTTAAAAGCTAATGTAATTGTATTGACTTAATATATTTGATTATGAGAGTAATATATATTAATAATGTTAAAAATTACAAATATTAGTACAAAAAGCCTTTCATAGTGAGATACATAATAACTACAAAAGGGCTTAAAATCATGGATAGAATAATGGTGCAAAATGTCTTATACATATTACCTAGTAATAGAAAACATCAGTAATTTTACATTTCAATGATGCCATTTTGATGTGGTTTCATCAAATGACCAAAATCACATGCTCCGTAATTGTTGAACCAGAACTGGCAGAAACATTTGATTACAGACAAGCAGTTTCATAACTGGAAAAACAGCAATTCTTAAGGAGGGGATGAACAAAGGAAGACACATAGAATATAAGTAATTTTACTGTAAAGAATAGAATGGTCATTTACCAAAGGTGGGAGAGAGTGAAGGGGAAGAAGAATGGGGAAAGGCTGGTTATTGGGCAGTAAATTATTGTTATACAGGAGCAAGAAGCCCTGGGATATTATTGAGCAACAGGGTCACTGCAGGCAGTAATTATGTAGTGTACATTTCAGAAGGCCAAGAGAAAGGAGTTCCAGTGTTTCACAATAAAGAAAGGATACATGTTGGGGGAGAAAGATAGGGTTAACTTGATTTAAATATCACACACTGGATAAATATATCAAAACATCATGTTGTACCTTATTAATATATGAATAATGTCTAAATATTCGTGTGAATGATTTGTACGTGTGTGCTGTGTATATAGTGGGGGAGGAGGTGTGGGGTCCATAGTCAACATGTGGAGATCAGAGGTCAACCTTACCCCCCACTTCGTTTGCAACAGGAGTCTCTAGACTGCTTGCTGCTGCCTGGTCTCTTGTCTTTCTCTCCCACTTTGAGGTAGAAGATTATGATTAAAGACATACAGATCTGCTGCATGTGTTCTAGGGATTGGAACTCAGGTTCACACCAAGCCCTTTGCCCACCAAGCCATCTCCTGAGCCCAATGTCTATATTTTAATATGTAAGTTAAGATAACTTTAAAGAAATGAAGAAGGATTGAAACATGCTCAGAGTATCAGGGAATATCACTAGATTTGTCAGGTAAGAAATGGTCAGCCAAACCAAAACAAAATAAAAAACTCAGAAAAACAAAAACAAGGGGGGTTAGCCAACTACTTCTTGGCAGGTGACCTGCCTTAGAGTGTGGTTGATAAACCAAGTGACACTCTATTGGAGAAAACTGATTTTTCCCTTTGCCAGCAGGTACTGACTGCAAGTAGCATCCTGGTTAAGGGTGGAACTTTGTGCCTCTTCCTCTCCTCCATGCTAGGATTCTGTGTTTTGAAGCTGTGCAGGCGTTGTGTGTGCTGCTACATTCTCTTGAGTTCATATGTGTATTGTGCTTCTGATGTGCTAATTACAGTGTCTGTGAGTTCATAAGTGTATCGGCTCTGTTGTGCTGTTGTAGTCTCTGTGAGTTCATACGTGTATCTCCTCTATTGTGCTCTTAAATTCTCTTGAGTTCAATCACACCCATTGTGTCTGGAAGATGTTTCCTTGTCGTCATCCACCACCTCTGGCTCTTATAATCTTTCCTCCTCCTCTTTCACATAGATCCCTGACTGAGTGCTTCAGAAGATCTCAGTCTCTGCACCTTGTCTAGTTGCGGGTGTCTGTGTTAATTCTTAGCTACTGCAAAAAGAAACTTCTCTGATGAAGGTTGAACAGTTCCCTGATCTATGGAATTAGAAGTCAGTGGAATAATGATCGTAAATTTTCCCCTGGGGGTCCATAACCTATTGACTCTCAGGTACCTAGAAGAGTTTGTTTGATTGTTTGTTTGTTTGTTTTGATTTTTGCTTTGAGGATTTTATTCTTGAAAGAGATAGCGCAGTCAAGCCCATCAAGTTGGGTAGGTAGGGAGGTAGTGGGGATCTAGAAGGATTTGGGATAAGGAAAAGAGTGTAGGTAAAAATTAATAAAAATAAAGATGTGGCCATTTCTGAATACATATACATATGAACAACAGTAAATTGACTCAGCAGACTATATTTATAGACACATACATGTGTGTAGGTGTATAAGTAATAACTAAAGAAGAAGAGCTCGTGAATTTGAGAGGGAATGGGAGATACAGGAAGTTTTAGAAGTGGAGAAGATGGGGTAGAAATTGTGTAAATATAGGTCTCATGTATGAGTCTCAAAAAAAAATAAAATCAGTGTAAGAAAAAATAAAAAGAACTGATTGTTGGTCTTTGGTATATAGCAGCTTCAGGGTCATGAACTGAGCAGACCTGAGGAAGAGCGGAAGTAAAGAAACCAAAATAAGTACTGTTCTTTGTTGTTTGTTTTGTTTTGTTTTGTTTTGTTTGAGACAGGGTGTAACAGTGTTTGAGAATCACTCTGTAGACCAGACTGGCTCAAACTCAGAGAGATCCGCCTGTCTCTGCCTTCTGAGTGCCGGGATTCAAGGTGTATGCCACCACCTCCCAGCCTATAAATGCTATTCTTTAAGGAAGTTTAGTAGAGACGAGAGAGTGAGTGAATAAATGGAACTTGGAGAACATTGTAGAATAAGAGAGTTTTCAGTATGCTTTTAAGCTGATGACAAGTATCTATTCTTTTATTGACATCTATTTTTTCCTATTGTGTGTCACCTGATCTAATGAGTAAACATTAAAATGTAGTCCTAGTTTAAGACCTTAAGGGATGTTTAGGAAAGGATAGATAGATGCATTTTCACTTACTATCATTTTGTACTCAGGGGCCAGGGGTCATTAACTCCTGCCTTTAGAGGGTCAATCAAGAGTGTGTAGCTACAGCTCAGACATGTAGTACTTGCTGAGAATATGCCGGGCACTGAGTTCCCTCCTTAGCAACCACTAAGGGATAATCTTGAAAACTAAAGAATTTCCCTATACAAACACACCCTTCTACTTCCTTCTACTTTTAAGACCCTGGTTAGAAAGGGACAGTCTGAGTATGGCCGTGCATGCCTGTAATTCCAGCAGCACTCAGGAGACAGAGACAGAAGGATCACTATAAGTTTGAGTCCAGTCTGCTCTGCGTCCTGATGATGATACTCTGCTCAGGAAATAAGATGGTGGGAGAGAGTTTGGAGATATACGGTGACAACTCAGCAGAATTCCATTCTGTTGACCTTTTCCTCTCTGAAACACGGCTTTTCCTGTTTACGTTAATGACCTACCTCCTGGTTTTCTCCCACATCACTGTTCAGTCCCCTCTCCTTTGCTCCCATATCACTGTTTGCAATTCCTTTGAGCTTTGACATCCTTTCCCCTTTATCTGTTCTCTTTCAGTTTAGTCACTTGGCTTACTTCCCACTTTTTTAGTAGGTGACAGAAACTCAACATGTCCACAAAAAAACCACATAATTGTTTTCTTTGAACATCTTTCTCATTAAACTTTCTCATGGTAACATTATTTACTAGGGAACACTATAGCTAAGAGATAAGAGCACTTGCCTAGCAGCACATAGCAGGCTCAGGCTGAAAACCCAGCTCAGCTCTCATTCCCCTTTCTTTGATATTTCACAGTCAACCCATCAGCAAGTCTTATTTGTTGTACTTTCAAAATACATTCTAAATTCCTCTAATTTTTCACTACCATTGCAATTGATTTTGTGTTCCAAAGTAGCACCAATTCTTGCCTGGTCCGCTTTGTTTTTTCTCTGACTCATCTTTGTGCTTCAGCTGTAGCCTTTTGACACACAGTAAACAGTCCCTGCACTTCATAGGGGGATTGGGAGAATTGCAAGTTCAAGGTCGGCTTAGGCTACAGAGTAAATTTAAGGCTAGGTTGCACTATATAGCAAGATATTTTTCCTTATAAAAGATAGCAAACAAATTAGATCACATCTTTCTTTACTTTGGCCCCTAAATGTGTTCCTATTGCACTTAGAACAAAATCCAAATGCCTTTATCCTGGTCCGTGTGGTCCTATATGATCTCAATCTTATCTTCTTTTAGTTTCATCTTGTGTTGCATTTACTTCTTTGTTCATTATTTTCTCTTACTCTAGCCATATGGTTGTAATCCTTTAGTATGCCAAGTTATTTCATTCCATCTGGAATGTTCTTTCACATAGCAAGTTTATTTCCTACTTTTCAATAATTTTACCACCTATTTCTTTCTTATTTGTTGTATCAATTAATGCTCCTAGGATTATATTATGCAATAGTAGCGGATCATTTCTAATAATTATCCACCTTGCTTTTTTTTGAGATTTTTAATTTAACTATAATGTTTCTCCTTCCTCCCCCCCCAATTCTTCCACATGCTCCCCCTGCCACACTCTAGAAGAGGGGCTGGAAAGATTGTAAGATCCTGAAGATAAAGGAGTTTCCTGTGAGATTGTGTGTCCTAGGAACATCAGAAGCTACACTCATAAAGTCTTACCAGCCTGATCCCTTGTCTGGGAGCTGAGCAAGGCTGACAGCAGCAAGCACATGGGTGTGGTGGGAACAAGCCCACAGGGCCGCAACCCTTCACAAAGAACTCCAGGCAGCTGAATACAGCCGGGAGTGGGAGAAGCGATGCTCCCTGGGAAAGGGCACAGCAATTGGTTGTCCATTGCCAACACTCAGCCCGGAAATCATAAGACAAATAACATTATATAGACTAAACGGGGTATATTTAGGAATATATGTATAGACACATATATGCACACAATAGCAGTTGATGGCTATTTCCTTAATTAGAGCTGTTGTAGTACAGACAGCAGACGCCTCTCATAAGGCAGTGTTTAAGAAAAGACTTAAAGGAGTTGAAGAAATGAAATTTGAATATAAAAAAATCATTGGAGTGAACACTTGAATCACCAATGTTTAAGATATGAGATGATATTAGAAATGATATAAAGAATAAGGAACTATTCTCAGTGAAATCAGTAGCATCCTGGAAATAGATGGGTGATTTGAATATAAGCAGTAATGGACAGTAGAATATAAAGATGTGGAAATTTTAAGTATATGTAGCTGAGATGTACCAAACAGTTTTATAATGAAATGGTTAATAAAATCACATCAGTTTATATATACATCATTTTATATGTTGCCTTTTGTGGGCATTTGTAAAGGATACCTAAAGTTGAATCTCAGAAATTTTTTATTAGACAGTATTACCTTAATTATAGTCTTCATGCTGTATTGCAAGTCTCTGGCTTTATTCATCTTTGAAAATTTGAACTCTGTTGCCAAGATCTTACATTCCCCTATCTCTGGTAGCCACTATTCTCTCTCTGTCTATGCATTTAGTTTTTAAAAGATTGTGCATATAAGACAAACCCTTTCATTTTTGTGTCTGGATTTTGTCACTTGGCATGGTGTAGAACATGAAATGTTTTTACTGAAAGAAAAGTGACAGGGAAGGATAAAGGAGATGGAAGAAACAAGCAAAAAACAAACAAAACCCAGAACCAACTGAAAAGACTGTGAGAGAAGCAGTACCCTCGGTGGAGGTACAAATTTCATTTAGACAGAAAATGAAGAGGCTATTCAAAGAGGTAAACAATGAGGAAGGGGCGAGGCACTGGGTGTTCCAGTGGCGAGGCACTGGGTGTTCCAGTGTACCTAACAGAAGACAACCAAGGAATCGGTGAAGTGTAGAAAACAGCAGCAGAAGAGATATGAATATCCATATGCTAATTATTATGTTATAAAGAGTGAAACTTCTTATTGTTGTGGGAAAATAGATATAGAAGCATAATGGCTTTGGTTTGGCCTGTATCAGGACAGATAGTGGTGTACTCTTTAGGAGAATGTTGGGTGCCTGTGGAATTATGTGGATGAGCTAAGTTTGGTTTTGGGTTTTGCAAACAGTGTCTCACTATGTTTCCTAGTCTGGCCTTGAACTCACAATCTCCCTGCCTGTCTTCCAACTGCTGGAGGTACAGGCTGCCTCACTGCACCTGGATCTGAGCCTCCTCTTGACTCCTATGATAGGAGAGGAGTCATATTTCTGGGACATATTTAAAAAAGAAAAGGAAGGCATGGCAGTGTGGCACTGAAATGTTTAAAAAGCTAATAACATTATAGAAAACTTACATTAATTAAAATTCTGTCTTATTGATTTTGTGTGCTTGTTTTAGAGAATATATGCTTCTATATATTTACTCTTTAAAGATAATGTTTATGTAAATTCAAGGTACAGACCATTATTTTTGTTTTTTCATTTTCCTACAGATTACTGTTGCTCAAGAGGTTATGTATTACTGTGGTTGCATAGGGGAAAAAAATCTCATGTGTTTCCATAGTTCAACAGTAGGAAATTAAATTGTTGAAGCGATTCAAAATAAAATCTACACAAGTCTCTCTTATCACAGCTTCCTGATGTTGTTTTGTTTTATAGTGAAATTCAATTTCAACTTTTTAAAAGACTCAAATGAATCAGGAATAGTATCTATACTTCTGACAAATAGAAGTATTTTATGGCATCTACAGCCTTTGAATTAATTTAGAATAGTTTTCAAAATACCAACATGAAACCATCTGTATATATATTAAGCTTTACTGAAATTTCAGTAAATATTATAGGCTAGCCAAGTTATATATAAAATATGCTAAAATTATTTTTTTAAAAATACATTTTAATTGAAATAGAATTACATCACTTTCCCCCTCTTTTTACCCCTCTAGTCCCTCCTATGTTCCCCCTCAAGTTGCTAGCCTCTTTTATTATATGTGTACACACACACACACACACACAACCTGCTAAGTTCATTTTTTTTTGCTTGTATGTATATGATTGTAGGACTGAACATTTTTGTATTGGCTAATTAATTAGGGGGCTCATTCCTGTTTAGGGACTGAATCTCCTCTCAGCAGTCATTAATTGCTTATAATTCCTTGTCTTGTGGGTAGAATCCCATGGTATTTCCCCCCTTGAGCATTAGCATCTCTATTGATAATGTCATTATTCAGATCTTGTTTGTGCAGTCATCTTTAAATGAATTCAATTTGTAAGCTATGTAAAAGAAAGAATCTAAGTTCCTTTGTTTGGCCAGTGGTATCCTAGACTTGGCAATTTTTAACAAAGAAAGCCTTTCTAACAATCAGAGGTCAACTGTTTTCCAAGTATTCATTGACAGTACCAATTATTGAACAAGTCTGACTCATGTTTCAGGAGGGGTTTCTGCTAAGATTACAAGAGATAATTTTTTTTCCTTTAAAGAACTAAACAGTTCAAAGTAAAGAAACAGTTGTATCCCTTGATCCATGTGACGAGTACAAGTCCTTCCAGTTTCAAGAGGGGATTTACTGTTAAGATCCCCATGGAATCCTTATCTTGTTAGAGATTGGTGTGCACCATCCCACCTAATCTGTCTTTTCTCTTGTCCCTCCTTTGAAATATTGTAGCAGACACTTTTAATTTTCTTAAGAGGAAAAATTACTGAGCTGCTTCTTTGAATTATCTTTCACTGGAAGCACAGATTATTGTAATAACCACTTTGAAGTTCTGCCTAGGAATTCTATCTAAATTTCACATACATCATCAGTCTTTCTTCTCAATTATCCTTTCAATCATTATGAAATACTATTTTACTTTCAAACAATTTCAAAGTTAAGAAACAAATAGTTCTATCCCTTGATCTATTTGGTGAATATGAGACATAAAAGAGCATCTCAAATTGGCTCTCTAACTGGAAGGTTATTTCAGCAAAAGTGGGACTTTGGTCCTATCTAATGCTCATTTATTTTGAGTCAGAGTGCCTATAACTGCTTCTGTGAAAAATGTGCTATTTATTTCAATTAAGGCATCTCTAATTATGAAGATTTAATTTCTGAAATGTATTTTAGAAGGTATCTGTTTGAACAAAAATTTAACCACAGGAAGTACTTAACCACTATCCCCTCTAGATTGCTATCATCATACTTAAGCAAAGATTTAATAAGTTCAGAAGCATATATTGACCCACATACCTTATGCTACGGAAATACCATTGTGTGTATTGAGCATTTTAGGAGGAAATTCCAGTGTTTCGCATTATTTCATATGCATTTCCCTTAAAGCTTGCTTTTACCCTGGGCATTCCAACAACTGGACTACCCAAATAACTAAAATGTCAGGTCATCAAGTTTATCTTTTAAAAAGCTTCATAATTTACCTGAACTTTGGATTCCATTTTTTTATTCTTTTGTTTATAGATATTATATGTCCTCACACTTTTATGTGTATATGTATATATATCTCATAATGTCAACTCCCATCACAAAATGAGTAGACGTTCTGCTGGCTAATTTTTGTCACCTTGACACAAGATGGAGTCATTTTTGAAGAGCTAAGCTCAATTGAGAAAATATTCCCACCAGATTGGCCCTTGGACAAGCCTACTGTGCATTTTTTAAAAAAAAATTTAGGATTGATGTAGGAGGGCCCAGATCACAGTGGGTGGTGGCACCCCTGGGCAGGTGGTCCTGGGGTGTATATGAAAAGCAGTCCATGGGGACCAAGCCAGTAGCAGCCTTCTTCTATGACTTCTGCATCAGTTCCTGCCTCCAAGTTCCTGCCTGGAGGATAATGGACTATAAGCTCTAAAATGAAATAAACCTGTTTTTTTCCCCCAAGTTGTTTATGATCACAGCATTTTATTACAGCAATAAAAACCCTAACTAAGAGAGATGTAAATTAGAGAAATGCAATTTTGTGTTAAAATATACATTTATCATTGGTGATGCTTAGTTATTCAGAGTGCTGTATAACCACCACTAATATCTATTTTCCAAATTATTTTCTTATACCTAAAAGGAAATCTCACACGCATTTAGCAGGTACCACTTTTCTGTAGTCCCCAGCCTCTATCAAACTCCAGTCCAATTTCTGCCTCTGGATTGGCCTAGGCTGAACGTGCTATATAAATAAAGTCCTACACAATGCACGTTTTAATGCTTGGCTTCTTTCCTTTAGCATAATGTTTTCAGGATTTATCAATAAAATGTACTTTGGCTAGAGAAATGGCTCAGCAGTAAAGAGCACCGGTGGATTTGGCAGAAGGCCTGGGTTTTATTCCCAGTACCTACATGGCAGCTCGCAACTGCCTGTAACTCCAGTCCCAAGAGATTGATGCCTTCTTCTGACCACTAGGCACTGGGTATAATGTGGTGCACAGACATACATGCAGACAGAACACTGATACACATTTAAAAAATATTTAATGTACTCTGTCCTTTTCTTCAGCTTAATAATATTCCACTCTGTGTAAATGTTATACTTTCTTTATCCGTTCATCGATGGACGCACACTTGATACATTTTGACTATGTTGAATGCTGCTCTTATGAACAAAACCATGCACAAAATTTTTGAATATGTTTTTCTTTTTTTTCCTTCTTTTTTCTTTTTTGTCATTGCTGTTGTTTTGAGGCAAGGTCTCATGTAGCTCAGGCTTTCCTCAAACTCAATATGTAGCCACAAGTGGCCTTGAGTTCCCACTTGCAGTGCTTTTGGATCTATAACCAGAAGAGGAACTGCTGCTGACTGCGGGGCCCTATGGTAAATGTGATGAGACATTTGTAAGTGAAATCTTGCTAAACCTACTAGTAGGAAGTCCTTCTTAGGAGATGGAGGTTATAGTATTATTTTTCTTTTGTTCACTTAACTTTTCTGGAGGCCAATACTTCCCTAGAAAATATGGTATGGGTATTTTTATCAAGAGATTGTAAATTGGCATCACCAACCTACGCTTAACATGACATTTTCTACTCACATAAAGGTTACAAAGATCTCTACAAGTCTAGTGAGTCTGAAGATGTTTAGGCACATTACCGATGGCTGCCCTTTATCTCCTCCATGAACTACTCCCTCTCTCCATGACTAAAATGGAGCTAATAACTTCTGTTTATTAAGATCAATAAAAAGGAAACCACATAGCCTGGTACATAGTTGGCATTTCCTCTTAGCAAATATTTCTCCATTCTTTATATAGTCTTATGCTTTTAAAAGTAACTGCTCTCCAAAATGGCAGTATTTTCTTCTTTTATCTTAGGTGAAAATTAAACTGCCTGATACAAACCCTTCTGAAATTCAAATTGACATCCAAGAAACTCTCCTTGATCTTCGCACTCCTAAGAAGTAAGTAAAACATAGAACTGAAGTAGAATATTATCAAATTAATGAGTCATTAGAATATTGCTTTTTAAAGTTAGTTTTCATCAACCTTAAAGTCCTAAGAAGAGTGAGATGTCCGTTGAAAATTCAGATATTTTAATCTGCACAATCAAGTGAATTTGGGGGCTAGGCTATAACTACGGGATAAAGTGCTTACTTAGTATGTGCAGGACTGTGAGTAACCCAAAAAAATGTTTGGAAATATCTAGCTTTCCTATTTTGCAATGGCATAATGGGTATGGGCTGACATCATTGAAAAATAATCCTTGACATTCTAATATAGTTTTATCTATCAGGCAACAAACTAGCTGGAAGTGCTAAGCTCTAAGCTTTGCTTACATACTACTGGGAAATTGGGTGCAGTGGTTGTATAAGAGAAGTGCTATCTTTAAACTTTTGGATGTTAGTAGGCCTCTAAGATTAAAATTTGAGGACTGTTCATTTTTACAAAATCATAGTCTTCTCATTCTGTCAGTTCAAATCACGTTCCTCAGACAACACATCCAGGAACAGTCTTACAAAATATTTCACCTGAAGCATAGATACATGAGTCCTGGCTCTCACAACTCACTCTTTTAAAAGGACATTGTTGGACTCTGGTGCGTATTAGCAGAAGTATCTAAGTGTCTCACTGATTTGTCCCGTTCCCATGTGGATTGCTGCAGTGAGCACAGATTGGCGATTGCTGTGGCCCATTCTCTAGAACTCATCACTTGTTCTCTCTGGGCTTAGGAAGCAGACAGTTCCTGGAACATTCCTGTCCTTTATTATCAATATCTACAATTTTCTTTTGTTGAGCTTAGGGCTTTGAGAAGATTTAAAAGAAAAAAAGAGTGGTCTGCAAAAAGACTATTCTTTATTTATGCAGAAGATTCATTTAACACAAAATGACCTACAGATAAATATTTAGCTAAACTTTCTTCTGAGCATTCCCACACTTAAAAAGGTATTCTCGTTCATTCCCAGGGTCTTAGCTGGGGTCATCCCTGTGATTCCTTGGAATTTTTCTAGAGCCAGGTTTCTTGCTAACCCCAAAATGGCTTCCTCAATCAAGATATCTCTTTCCTTGCTCTCATATCTGAATGAGCATGGGCTCAAACTAGTCCCTCTGAATGTGGTTGACAGTTGGGGCAGACAGCAGGGGCCAATGACAATGGCACTGGGATTTGTCTCTACTGCATGTACTGGCTTTTTGGGATCCTATTCTCTTTGGATGTATACCTTGCTCAACCTGGATGTAGTGGGGAGGGCCTTGGACTTTCCACAGGGCAGGGTGCCCTGCCCTCTCTTAAGATTGGAGGTGGGTGTGTGTGGAGGGAGTGGGAATTTGGATTGGTATTTTTTAAAGTAATAAAATAAAATAATAATTTAAAAGGGTATTCTCACAAAAACATCCCATCTTACAAAAATTAGATTCACTATTCTTACCATCACTCCACGGAGCAGTTAAGCTTTACGCATTTTTTATACACATTTATTCTTCCTACAACCTTTGTAAGGAAAGTTGGTTAAGTGAACAGTCAGTCTTCTGTGGTATTTTCATGCCTGCTAAAATCACACGCATATCTACACCCCGTGCAGTTAATTTCCGTTTCTCTGACAGTTCTCACTGTCTCCATCAATCTTGGGGCAGCTGCGCTAGCTTTGCCGTCATTCCAGCTGTCCCCCAGAACTCACTAAATGAAAGTCTCTCACAGAGGCACCTCTCCACATAGAACCTGGGCTGATTTAGGTCATTTGTGTCCTCTATTTATATGTTAAATTATCTAAATAACGTGTACAAGTGAAAAATAACATATATACCATCTGAGTTTGCTTTCTGTTGCTGTGATCAAACCTTGACCAAAAGCGACTTGGGGAGGAAAGGGCTTATTCCATTTTTGCAGTTCTTGGGTCATGGTCCATCCTTGAGTAAAGGCAGAGCAAGAACGCAAGCAGGCCAGGAGCCTGGAGACAAGAACTGAAACGGGGCATGGGGGAGTGCTGCTCACTGACTCCGTGAGAGGCCTGTCTCAGAACAAAAGATGAAGAGTAATTGAGGAAGACTCTTGATGCCACCCTCTACTCTCCACATGAAACAGAGAAACACGAATACATATGTCACATCCACACATGCACACTTAAGCCGTGTCTATTGAGAATGTGAGGTCAATAAGTGGTTCCCATGTTTCAGTTTCTTTAGGTATCAGCATGCTATGGCCCTTTGCATACTTCAGATTCCTACCACTATGACAGGATTATGGTTGGCTTATCGCAGTGACACATTTAAAAGCACACAGCTGAGCCATAAACAGCAGGATAAACCAAGCAATGCATGGCAACGAATTTGTCGGTGTATAGTAGTAAGAACCAGAAACAAAATGAACGACATACTTTCATTGATCTGGCATTGAAATCACTCCAGGCCAAGCATTTAAAGTCTACATACGTAGTAGAGGTTCACTCTAAAGTGGTGTTAGCGGAAACGTTAAAGAACCACTCCAATTTCAGATTTGTTTCAGCTGTCTGCATTCTACCTAGTCTAAATTAGACTGATACCAGATTAGCTTAACAAACTTAGAGAGGCATGGTTCTAGTTCTACACTAGAGGCATAACCTGAGATGTTATACAATGCAGAACAAGGTCAATTTAGAGAAAGAGGGAGACTCAGTCCAAACAACTATTTGGATTTTTAAAAATGAAACAGGATCTTACTATGCAGCCCAAGGTAGCCTGAGATTCTCATTGTTGCCTACACTGGCCATGAACTTGGGATCTTCCTGCTTCCACATTCAGAGAGATAGGGTTGCTAATATGTATGCACCACATGCGGCTTGCCTGCTTAGAAGTATAAGGATCCAAACTGATACATGATCTGTGTTATATAGGCATATTTTATTTGGTATTTATATTGTCTAAATACTTTTTGCAAGAAAGTCAGGAATCCTGGTGATACACACACACACACACACAGAGAGAGAGAGAGAGCTTTATTGAACATGGTGTATTACTCTAGGAACTTCATTCTGATCTTATTTTGTTTTATCTTGTCTCCTTTGTAGGAAGCTGATAGTAAACTTTCCCAAGCCCGTGGAACGTAACAGTGCTAAAGCATCCTATATCCAGGAAGCTGAAACACTTGAAGTCAGGATGACCCTGCAAAGGGACTTTGATTTCAATCTTTCCTAAAACTGCATGAATAAGAAAAAGAGAAGGGAAAATACATGACAATGATAACAGTTTTCTTTTAACTTTGAATATTGGTTATGTTCTCGTTTGTTTTCTGACATATTTTTAGAAAGGTCCAGAACTTTAGTGGTATTTTGATCTGTTACAGTAACTTTTGTTACTCTTAGGAAACATGGTTCTCTCATACAGTAGGGTGCTGCTCCATTTTTATAGTGAGAGATGAATAAGATATTTACAGGTTATCCAAGGAGATTACATTATCAATTGCAAATGCAACTATGGCCATAAAATAGGTGATTCACTTAAATCAACAGTCTGAAGATCTAGTTCATTACACTATGATAGAACCTGCTACATAGGGATTTGTCATTATTATCTCCAGAAAAATTCATTTGGTTGTTCTTTTTTTTTCATTGAATTTGTCAATGACTTAGGCTGTTTTCTATCCACGCCCTCAATATTGTTTTGTAACATACAGATAAAAAAGGACTATAAATAATTTGCTGTGTCATATGAGCCATGTGTTTACTTGAAAAGCTAAAATGTATAGATATGTTTGTAGATTCAATTTTCTCTCATTTTTATATTCCTATTGGACACTCTTATTTTTATACATTGTTCCAGTGATCTTTGCATTTTCTGTACTATTGAATGAGAATATCTCATAACTGTTTATTAAAAGTTATATTTTATCGTTGTAATTTTGACTTCACACATCATTGTAGAACTGTGAGATTAACTGGGAGTCAGTTTGAAAAGAGATAAACACCTGAAATATGTTTATCACTTCTGTGTTAACCATCAAGAGGATACTCAGTAAAATATTTCATGGTGTTAATTATGTTCATAGCTACCAGACATCTAGTTTCTGACTAGAACTAACAGAAAAATAAGACTAAGGTTTTAAAAGAAGTGATTATCAAAGCACTATGCCAAGAGACTCTGACATTTAAGTTACCACCATGACTGTGTTCTGTGAGGGGAAGAAGAGAAGGAGAGAGCAAGGAAGGGAGGGGAGGAGGGAGGGAGGGAGAAATGCAAAGGAAATTAGTGCTTATGAATTTCAGTCACTGGTGTTGGAACACTAGAAGTATTTTTGCTTTGCTTTCTTAGAAACTTCTTCGACAGTTATGTTCTAAGGATTTAATATCACAGGTCAGGAGTGGTGGCGCACACCTTTAATCCCAGCACTTGGGAGGCAGAGGCAAGTGGATCTCTGTGAGTTCAAAGCCAGCCTCATCTACCTAGTGAGTTCCAGGACAACCAGGAGTTCATACAGAGACCTTGTCTCAAAAGATAATTTAATTTCACAACCTAAAATGTGATCTCTTTGGCAATACTAAGTAGCAACCAATATTTTTCTTCTGTAGAGAGCATTGGTGATTCTGAAAAGTGTGTCTCTTTTTTCCCTGTAACACTGACTTTAATTATGAAGGCAATTACTACTCAAACTAATAGAATGTCTTCAAGTTGTCCCTAGACCCGTAGATATTTAGGCCACCATGACTTGGCCTTTAGTTATATTGTGCTATATCAATTATATAAAGAAAGAGAGTTCCAAGAACAGTGAAATATGCTCAATAATTGTGCCCATCTTAAATCACCCTCCTTTACTGTCCTTAGCCTTAGAATAAAAACACCATTGATTACACTGTTGCTTTGTTTTAAGGCACATTCACAAGACTTTCTTCTTTTACAAATAGTCCACTAAATAAAATGTAGAAATGACAATATAAAAGGAAAATTACCTTGTCACCATTTTTAGTGAATCATAGCCACTTTCAGAATTGTAATTTAGAACCACAGTTGTGACACTGTAGATCCTACTATCCTGGCTTGCTTTCAACTTGCTGGGAAGAAACAACATGACCAAAGGCTTCTCAGCAATGAAAGGGTTTATTTCCCGTCCACTTCCACATCACAGTCCATCATCCAGGAGAGTCAAGGTAGGAACCTGGAGGTAGGGACTGAAGCAGAAGCTGTGGAAGGAAGCTGCTTGCTGACTTGCTCTCCATCGCTTTCTCAATCTGCTTTCTTATGCCATCCAGGGCCATCTGACCAGGAGCAGCACCACCCACAGTGACTGGGCCCTCCCACCTCAATAAAATGCCCTCACAGACATGACCACAGGCCAGTCTGATGGACACAATTCCTGAGGTTCTATCTTCTCAGATAACTCCAACTTTTGTCATGTAGACAAACAAACAACACCCCCCCAAACCTAACCAGCACACATACTTAAGATGAGATGCACAAGGTTTTGGGGAACGGAGAGAGCAGTAAAACTTTCCAACACAAGGGATAGCAGATGTGGAGATGCAGGTCTGAAAGAGCCGGGGGATGAAAGAAAGGAAAGGCATGATCCTGGGGGACCATGACTAGAGAGAAGATTGGAAATGTAGACCAGGAAACTGTCCTATAGAACCTTGTGAGCTATGGTTAAAATTTGGACTTTATTCTCAGTGCTTGGGGAAAGAGACTATAGGAGACAAGAGCAGGGATAAGATAGGGGGTATTGGGATGCTACTGCAGCAGCCCAAGCAAATTTTTTATTCCATATATATTGTACTTTAAATAAAATATATTGCTGATTTTATTCATTAGAAAAATATGTATGATGGTATACTGCAACTAGGAAACTTTAACAGTATACAAAATATTCTGAAATTAAAGCAAAACTGAGAAGTACCTACAACCTGGTACCTCTTCCCAATTTGTTTTCCCTAGTGCACATCACAATTTTACCCATGTAGGATGATAATAGTACATAAACTGGTTTCAGGTCCTACTTTCTTTTCATTTATAAATACATTTGTTTTAAATTATTTTGTTCTTAAACTCTAATTGTGTTAGTTTTCTGGTAAAAAATAGTGTGTTAAGTGATCCATATGTGTTTTATTTTATTTCTAATTTTATTTTGAGGAAGATAGGTTCTTGTGGCCTAGCCCAGAGTGGCCTGGAATTTGCTATAGCATACACACAGGCCAGCCAGCCACCAACTCACCATGAAGCTCAGCCTGCCTTTGTCTCCTGAGTACAAGGATTACAGGTGTGCTTTCAGGCCCCGTTGAAGTGGTCTTTCTAAGAATTTCTTGCTCGCAAAAACATTTCACATATTATTAACATGGCTGTATCAATTTCCATTGGTATTCACCTGACATCTTTTTGCATCATTTTTCATGCTTTCCATATTTTATATAAAGTGAACAGCAAACATGAAGATAAAATTTGGAACTTTTTACTTCAACTAGGATTTTGTAATTCAAAAGTCTTAGTCCAGTTCTATCTATTATGATACATTTCTATTTATCTACAGCATGTCATGGAATTAACCCTTTATTCTCATTTCCCTAGACTGTTTCTTTCTTTCCCATTAGTCAAAATTTAAAATTCTCTATTTTCTTCCCTCTGCTTTGAAAATGACATGGTTCTGTTTTGTGTCCCTCTTTTAAGATCAAAAACCTAAAAGTTTCTCTTAGTTCTGCCATCCCATGAAATAACTCAAGGCCTTACTTTTAAATCATTTATGCCACCTCCACTATATTTTCATACTCTGGGTTATGAATTATTATCATTTATCACAATCGATGTATTTACCCATTTGTTCACCGAGTTAGTGTTTCCCCTCTCAAGCACATCCTTCGGCATTTTGTTCAACAAAGGGCTGTGCATTCTGAGTCCTCTCATGGCAAGTGTGAAAATATTTTTCTTTCATTTCTGAAAATATTTTTATCTCTTGTGTACTAGAATAACAGTCTAACTGGGTTTCAAAGTTCTCTTTCTCCCTGAATTTAGACAGACACAGGTAAGATTTGCAGACTAGGATGCAGATTGACTTTTTTTTTTTTTACCAATTCAACCATGTTCAGAGGATACAGCCCTTCTAGAGACCCAACTTTATGCTACTGCCCCTGAGTCCAAGACTTCAACATCTATTCTTCAGTCTTTAAAAGTGGAAACTATTTTCTAGGGCTACTACAGCTTCCATTCACAAAATTCCCATTCTGGCTTTCAGTTTCCCCTAATTCTAGGTACCTGGATGCTTTCCTTTGTTTCTTGAGAGCTCAACTATGCAATTAAAAGATGTTTTTGTGTGCCTGGATGGTGATGGCACAGGTCTTTAACCCCAGAACTCACAAGGCAGAGACAAGCAAATCTCTGAGTTCGATGATAGCCTGGTCTACAGAGTAAGTTCCCAGACAGCCAGGGCTACACAGAGAGACCTTGTTTCCAAAAAAAAAAAAACCAAAATACAAAAAAAATGGTGTTTGTGAGTGTATTTTATCTTTTTGTGTGTGTCTACTTTATTTTGCCTTACAGAATCTTATGGCAAAGGAGGTTTCAGTTAATTTAATTGGCTACATTGTTAGATACGGATGGTCTGCTTTCCTGTCATTATATTTCAAATATCTTCTTGTGTTAATGACTGTTATTAACTTAGTTGTTCGTTAAATTTCCTTGGGGAGAAAAAGCATTGCTGAAGGCATCATGCATTTTAGCCACAAGATATGGAAGCTCTGAGCTGATTCTTATCCAGAAGCCTCCTTCCTGAGGATTAGCTATCCTGGTACCATGCAAGCTTCCAAAAGAGGGAAGCAACCAACAAACAGTCTTACTCAGCTATTATGCCTATGAACCCTAGGGGGAAAAACTACAGTCAAGTGAGGGATGCTGAGAGCAGCAGAAAATAGCCTTCCTCTTCCCTGAGGATATTGGGGAATTGAATTGAAGACTCAGGCCTAAGTCTGCACACCTATGGATACCTGACTGATTGAGAAACCAGGAATATACATTGGAAAAAAAGACACCATCTTCAACAAATGGTGCTGGTCAAACTGGATGTCTGCATGTAGGAAAATTGCAAATATCTGTATTTATCACCCTGCATAAAACTCAAGTCTAAGTGAACCAATGACCTCATCATAAATCCAGATACACTGAACCTGATAGAAGAAAAAGTGAGGAATAAACTTGAACTCATTGACAGAAAGACTTTCTATACAGAGCATCTTAGTGCAGGCAGGCCCTAAGCTCTGCAATTAATAAACGGGAAGTTCATGAAACTGAAAAGCTTCTGCAAGACAAAGGACACTGTCACTCAGACAAAGCAACAACCTACAGAATAGGAAAAGATCTTTACTAACTACACATCTGGTAGAAGATTAATATCCAAAATATATAGAGAACTCAAGAAACTAGATATCAAGGAAACAACTCAATTAAAAAATGGGGACTATGCTAGGTGGTGGTGGTGGGGCAAACCTTTAATCGCAGCATTTTGAAGGCAGAGGCTGTCAGATCTCTGTGAATTCGAGGCCAGCCTGGTCTACAGAGCGAGTTCTAGGACAGGTTCCAAAGCTACACAGAGAAACCCTGTCTTGAAAAAAAAATCAGGTATAGCTCTAAACAGGCAATTCTCCAAAGAGGAATCTCAAATGGCTGAGAAACACTTAAAGAAATGTTCACCATCCTTAGCCATCAGCAAAACACAAATTAAAACTACTTTGAGATTTCATCTTATACCCATCAGAATGGCAAAGACCAATTTAAAAAGTCATGGCTCATGCTAGTTAGGATGTGGAGTAAGGAGGAGGAGCATCCCTTGCTTGTGGGACTGCAAACTTGTACAACTACTATAGAAATCAGTATTATAGTTCCCCCGAAATCTGGGAATTGATCTAGCTCAAGATCTAGCTATACCACTCTTGAGCATCTACCTAAAGGATGTTTCATCCCACTACAGACACAATTACTCGACCATGTTCATTGTGTTCATAATAGACAGAAATTGGAAATAATCTTGATGGCCCTCAACAGGAAAATGGATAAAGAAATGTGGTATATTTACACAATAAAGTATATAATTCAACTCTTAAAAGCAATGAAATTATGAAATTCACAAGTAAATGGATAGAACTAGAAAACCATCTTTAGTGAGGTATTTCAGACCCAGAAAGACAAATACGGTATGTATTTGCTTATATATCATAGCTATTAAGTCAATAGTGACCGAACTACAATCTGTAGAATCACAGAGTTTAGTTATTAGAATAATGGGCACGGGGGTGGGGCAGGTAGATCTCATTAGAAAAGGGAAATGGTGATGGCTGGAGGTGCTGGAGTGGGAGGAACAAGTGGAGAGAGGGAGGGGAGCAGGGAATGAGGGAGTAAATTTGGGGAGACACAGCTAAAATTAAGAGCCATTTGAGTGGCAGTATGGAAATCTAATACAGTATAAACTTCCTAAACTATATACATATGAAGGCAATGTAACCAAAATTAGCAAATGATGGGAGAGACAGAGCCCCAACTGCTCATCTCTTGTTACCAAATGAAGTTTCCTGTCTCGGGATTGTGATACAGCTAACTGAGGTTTTGGCCAAAGAGGTCCCATTGGAATCCCCAAACAACCCAGGTTATTGTTACCAAGATAATAGGTTATTTGCCACAAACTAACCACAAGGCTCCATTGATCATGGAGAAGTTGAGCTAGTGCCTACATAGAGCCTTCACCCCTATGTTCTAGCATCTTTGATGCAAGAAAGTTACTCTTTAGGCTACCAAAAGAGAAATGTAAACACAAACCCAGTCACGACCATCTTGGGTTGACAATGATGTTGTGCCAACAAGGTATGTTAGTGCACAATGCTTGTGGGAGTAACAAAGCAATATCTGATTTGCCCACTCCACCAGATGGAACTCATACCCAACACTGCTTAACTGACCAAGAACCTGAGATGAGATAGTCCAGGGACATAGGGTAAAACTAAATACTATTGATTAAAAAATTAAAAAAAAAACAAGCAAAAACATAGCAATAAAATGACTCCTAATGACACAGTCTGTTATATATACAGATCAGTGCTTTGCTTAGGCATCATCAGAGAAGCTTCACCCTGCAGCAGATGGGAACAAATACAGAGATTCACAGGCAGACATTACATAGAAGGACCTTGGAACACTCAGCCCTAAATGTGAAGTCTCTATCAAATCCCTCCTTCAGGGTTCACAGAACCCGGCTGAAGAGTAGGCAGAAAGAGAGGGTAGAGGACACCAAGAAAATAATGCCCTCTAAAGCAACATGATCCCAGCTCATCTGCACCTGCTCTATTTTGTATTCATTGTGACTTCAGTTTGATGTTTTTATGGGATTCCTGAGCATGCAAACAAAAGGGCTTCTGTTACTTGGGGCTTCTTTTGGGCTCTTTTCCGTCTGTTTGTTTTATCCAATTCCTGTGTGTTAGTTTTTGTTTTATCTTACTATATTTTATCTTATTACTATCCCTTAAAAGTCTGTTTTCTCATGAGAGACAGACAGGGGGTGGATCTGGGTAAGAGGGAAGGTGGGGAGGAACTAGGAGGAGGAGGAGAAGGAGGGAAAACTATAATTAAGAGATCGTATGTGAGGGTGAAATATATTTTCAATAAAAGTAAAAAAAACAATAAATAAAAAAATAAATAAATAAATAAATAAATAAATAAATAGCTTGTCTGTTAATTGTACTCAGCCTGAGCACAAGGAGTTAGGCCAACCACACAATCTGACAGCCTCACGAATCAACTATGTTCATTTCTAACCCACTCAGCATGGCTCAACAACCTTTCACACAATTGCTGTATAATCTGAAACCCAGTGATATGCACAGCACTCAGTATGTATGCTATGATATGTTATGCCCAGAAATAAACACATAGAATTACTTTTATTCAAACCCAAAGTTAGGTCTTTGGAGACATCCCCCTCAAAAACGATATGGGGTTATGGCCTCTACTCTATTTCTACTTTCCAGTAGCCACAGCGTAAACAGCTTTTCTCCACCATACACACGCACTGGGACTTATTACAAAAATGCAACAAGACCGGACAAACAGCCTGAAAAGCCCCGAGGCAAAATAAAGCCCTATAATTTGTAAGTTGCTTATTTCATGTGCTTTGGAGCACTGACAGAAAACTGACCGACATATAGTCTCTCTTCGTCTCTGTCTCTCTCCCCCTCACCCCTCCTTCTGCCTTCTGCTTGTAGAGCAGATGTAAACTCTCAGCTACTCCAGAGACATGCCTGCCTGCTGCCATGCTCCCCACCATGACGGTCACGAACCCACCCTCTGAAACTGTGAACAAGCCCCCAGTTAAATGCTCTGATAAGCTGCCTTGGTCTTAGTCTTTTGTCATGGCAATAAAAAAGTAGCTAAGTTAGACAGAAAAAGCTTCTTGTTTATTATGAAAATCAAACAGTAACATATTTTACAACTATTTTTCCAGGATAATTTTTGCTTTTAAATTTGTTCATACAAATTTTTTGGCAGGTTTAGAGATTAATCTTTTGGCCCAGTGTACGGCAGGCAAGTCATTTACGTTCCAGTGACTGTAGTCTTGATTTGTTCTGTGTTTATACAGGGTCCTTTAGCCTGTTCGCTTATTTTCCTCCTGCCATCTTAAGGCTTTTATCTCTTACTTTAAACTGTATCCATCTGGAATTTATTTTGGAATAATTAATTTTTGGCCTCCTAATCCTAGACTTGAACATAATAAAAATAGGTTTAAGACATTCACCGTCACACTCTGCCTTCTTCCCATTTATTTTTACCATGAAGTCATCCATAAATTTTGCTGCTAGAAGAGCAGTTGATGATTTGTGATGTATGATTTGTAATATATTATAAAGCAAGGGAGTTTGAGTGCAATGGACTTTTAGTCAACTCTCCTGACATGATAATTTTTAAATGTTTCTTGTTGACTTTAAAATATACTGCACACATGTTCATGCATGTGTACACGCCTGCGCGTGTGCACGCACCTGCACACACACACACGCACGTGTGCACGCGCATTTAGTATTACCCTAAATTTATACCAGTCCAAAATTTAGAATTATCATTGACTTGAGAGATGTGGAAAAGCAAATTGTTTCCCTTACCCTGCCAATCATTTATACCAGTTTTGTTAGTTTCTTACCCTGTGCAGAAAAAGACAGTTTCACCTTTCAGCCTAAACAAGGTTATTAGTTAAAATACATTATATTAATAATACTGAATGAATGGGTAACAAAGATGATGAGTAGTTTCCTTTAAAACCTTTACCATATAGGTAACAGAGTACAGAGAAAGACAATGAGAAAGTTAACATATGAAAAGCCTTCCTCCCTTGCTGGCAGAAAGTCACCCTTCTCAGACAAATTGTCAAAAAAAACATCCTCCACTGTCCCAGAGAGGTGAATTAGGAAAAGGTGACCAATGGCATGTGCAAGGCAGTTTTGACCCTGCTTCTCCTTACTGCTCAGACGCTGTTTGTGCTGGACAACCTTTTCTGTGCCCTCCTTTAAAAATATCTTGTTTGGTGCTTGCTTCTCTCGAGTCTTTAAAGGTCAGCTGAGGAGTATGAACAAACTATAATTTAGTTACTGGTGTTGCAAGAATGTGCATTTCTCAGTTATTCGGGAAAATAACATTAGGGAAAGCTGAGTGAGGGCAGTATGTCAGCTTTTATAATTGTTTGCTAATTGTTGTGAGTCTTAAGACTACTTAAAAATGGTTTTTATTAGTAGATGAAAATATCAGCTAAAAAATGTTTGATCCCAGTACCATTGCTCCCCTTCCTTTGTAGTTCTGAACTCTTTTTCCCCCATCTTCACCTATGACGCAGTCCCATTTCTTCACCATATCTTGAAGCATGCGAGGAGCTTGCTTGTAGACAGCTGACGTGGTCCAAATGGTCCGTTCAACCTAAAGACATAAGCATTAGATGCAATTTCAAATCCAATAAAGTCGATTAATCATCTTTTCCAAATACCATGAGAAGTATCCAGACAACTTAGTTAGGTCAGAAGATGTGGTTAGTATACATAACAAATGAAAATATGAAAATTTAAAAATGTGCAGTTGTTCGCTGGAGGAAATTAGCGAACTAGGGTAGGAATGTCTGAAAATCTGCTCTTATGTAAAACAAGTAGAACACAATGAAACTCTAAGAACAGTTGCAGAGCTCTTGAATGGAACCAGAAGCTTCTCACAAGCCAGAGAATGGTAAGTTTTTACTTTTTAAATAAAATGACTGAATCTGAGTAAGAAACAGCAATATTTATGCATCCTCACCTACCTTATTATCACCTCTAACTCTTCCTGTTCTATGGTAGCTCAGAAAAAAGCAGTGGGCCGTACTTGTGGTGAATCAAGAAGCCTGGAAACCATTGTAGGAAGCAGAATGTGAGCAGAAATCCTCTAATGTTCCAGAGCCAGATTGCTATTCTTAAGTTAAACCAACATTCACCCAAAATACCAGGAACCAAAGACAAAAATTAAATTGGACTTTATCAAAATGAAAAGTATTTGTGCTTCAAAGGACATTATCAAGACAGTGAAAAGACAGACTGGGCGGTGGTGGCCCAGCCTTTAATTCCAGCACAAACTATAATCCCAATAGAGGCAGGTAGATCTTTGAGTTTGAGGCTAGTCTGGTCTACAGAACAAGTTCCAGGACAGCCAGGGCTACAGAGAGAAACCATGACTCCAAACAAAACAAAACAATAAAAAAAAAACCCAACATACATAACAAGAGAAAATATTTGCAAACTCTATGTGTAATAAAAACTATCATCAAGAATATCCTTATGTCTCATAAAAAACCTATTATCAAGAATATATAAGGGACTGATAACTCTTTGCAACATGTGGAGACGATTATAGAAAACCACAGCCAATTAAAGTGCAGAGTCCTGGAGCCCAGTCCCATACATCTACAGAACAAGTCTCACACCTAAACTCAGAGATAATTGTGGAAGAGAGGGCTAAGAACAAGAGAATCAGGGAGTTTACTGTGAGATTGTATCTCCTTGTAATGTCAGAAGCTACATCCATAAAGCCTCACCAACATTACTGCCTAAACCTGAGCTGAACAAGGCCGACAGCAGCAGACATGCCAAAGTGGATGGAGGAAAAGCCCATGAGGCCTCAACCCCACACAAAGAACTACAGACAAGTAAGGAACCCCGCAAATGGGCAAAATAGTCTTTCCCAAGGAAGAGCACACCAATTGGTGAGCAATACTAAATGGTCAGCCCTGAAAGTGTACATACAAGTAACATTACATAGACTGAACAGGTTATATTTAGGAATATATATATGATATATATGTGTGTGTGTGTGTGTGTGTGTGTCATATATGCTTGTAAAACAATAAATAAAAAAGAGGGCCATTGATTTGAAGGAGAGAAAGGAGGGGTAGATGAGAGAGTTTGGAGGGAGGGAGGCCAAGTCAGAAATGATGCAGCTATATTATATTACTCTCCAAAGAGTAAAAGAAAGAATAAAAAGCTCTAGAGTAGCGCAAACCTGTGACTGAACTGTGGCTCAGACTATTTCTATCATGATCGCAGTACCTTGCTCACTTCAGAGCTTCGAAGTTGGTTGGTTTTGTTTTGTTTTTGTTTTGTTTTGGTTTTGGTTTTGGTTTTTCGAGACAGGGTTTCTCTGTAGCTTTGGAGCCTGTCCCGGAACTAGCTCTTGTAGACCACACTGGCCTCAAACTCACAGAGATCCACTTACCTCTGCCTCCCAAGTGCTGGGATTAAAGGCGTGCGCCACCACCGCCCGGCTCAGAGTTTTGAAGTTGGGTCTTTGACTTTTAGCAGGGCAGAGCACTTTCTTTTGCTAACTGTGCTTTCTGCTTGTTAAGGATATTCTTATTTTAGTTTTTGAGATTTTCTTTACATTTTTTTTTCAAAATTTCATTCATGAGTACCACATTTACATCAGTCAACCTAGAAGGACTGAACAGTCAGCTCAGGAAAAGATTGTGAGACTGAACCTTACTTATATTTGAAGTTTTTAGAAAGCAACAGTAAATGCATTTGGTATATTGTATATACATGTATGTACATATGCATATATATATATGAAATGGTAATAAAGAAACTGCAAGTTTGGGAGGGTAGACATAGTTTTGGTGAAGGGAAGAGAGATGTAGATACAATGTTCATATAAAAGTAATAAAATAAAACACTAAGTCTTTAGAAAACAATCTGTGCATTTTGAAATGGGTTAACTTAAATTGAGTTCAAATTTACCTCATTGGTTTCTAGAAAATAATGTTAGGAAAATAATATGATACCACCAAGGACTGGGAAACTAACTTTCTGATTTAAAATTTTTTTAGAATTTCATATGTGAGTATTACATTTAGATCATTTCTACCTCATCCTATATTGTTTTGGGAGTCTCTTGGACTACCCTGACCAACAACTTGAAGGGAAGTTTCCTGAACCAGGAGAATAAAAATGGGTGAGTGGGGCAGGGAAAAGGAGCTCTAGAGATGGACCTGGCACTGGGGGAATATAAAAACAGGCAGAACTTTAACCAGGGAGGGCAGAAGATCAACAGAAGGGAAAGGAAGGAAGGCTAAGGAACACTAACGATATTTGAAAAGTCATAAGGCAATACATTATTTTATATTTACTTAATATATATGTATATATATGTGTGTGCATGCGTGCATGTGTACATATGTATATAGTTTAAATGATAATTCTCCCCCAAAGAGTCATAGACTAACAAGAAGCCCAGTGTTAGGCATGGAAAATTGTATGAATATTTTTGACACATTTGTTATTTTAATGTGAAAGGTAGAACTACAAGCTAATAGCTTTATTAAAGGATGACTAACAGGAAACATTTTCATAAATATATGTCAACAATGAAATATGTAATATTAATAACCACAGAAGTTTCCCCCTTTACACATGGAACATACTTTCCTCAGATAGTACCTAACCATATGTAAGCTATTTTTACCTATGTAATCTTTCCTATTATACAATTTAATTTATTAAAGCATAGTGATATACTGGCAGCAATATTAATAAAATAATGAAGTTATAACAATATAATAAAATTTGTGTGAATATAGTTGTTCTCGCAAGATATATTATTGTAGGTGGGATGGATTACAATGATGTTAAGATTATTATCATGCTACTCTCAGAACAGCAAAATTGAAAACTTATGAAGTGTTTGCTTCTATAATTTTTCATTTAATCTTTTGGACTGTGCTTAACTGTGGATGTGGATTGCCAACACTACATAGAAGGAAACCAAAGATAAAAGTGGATCTCTGTATATTAAAATAACTGTGAAATTATAAAAGGAAGTAGGTATTGAAAATAGTGCTATCAGAATTAAAAAAGACACTATGGGTTCTGTATATTCTGGTATATAGAGGCTAGCTCATATACCTTTACAACTTTTGCTTAGGATTGAGGCACCAAATTTTCTCCTAAAAATAACGATGGACCAGAGATCTTTAACTAAACTACTAAGAACTACTAGGGCTAAAAGGATGTTACTACTCCTTAAAGTACAGAGAAGTAATACTGACTCCTATGGCAGTAAAGGGACGTAATAAGTTTATAGGAAATGGAAAATAATGCGCAAGAAGTTGGGCATTAGGAAAGAGCAGGTGGAGATAGTGAGATACTTCAGGGGACAAAGGTGCTTGCCATCAGAGCCTGGCCACCTGAGCTCAATCTCTGGAACTTACATGGTAGAAGGAGAGAACTAAGTTCCCCAAGATGTCCTTTGGCCTTTGTTTGCACATTATGGCATGCATCGCCATTCTCAATAAATAAATATATAAATGTAAAAACTTTGAAACAGACACATCATGAAACTGAAAACCAAGAGTGTCGCTTGAATTAAGGAATTAGGTAATTGCCATGGGGAAGTGTTGTGGGAAGAGATGGAAGCAAGAATGCAAGGAAGGGGCTGGCAAATAAGAAAAAAGAAATTTGGAGGAATTTGGGAGTTAAAGAGAAGGGGCCAAAATTTTGTGGAGGAAAGTAGAGTTAGGCTTTTGTTTCTTTTTCTTTTTTTAAGTTTTATTTTATTTTGGAACATTTTAAATATGGATATTTGAATAAAATGTAGGCCACGGTTGTCCTGAGTAATTTATGTTCCCATATGAACATGATGGACACTGGGTGGAATCCATAGATTGCTTTTGATACTGTGGACATTTTCGCTGTATGATCTTGACATCTTCTGGTAACTTTTTTTCAATTTTTATCAACGTTTTAAAGTTTTTGCTGTACAAGTCTTTCACTTGTTACCGTGTTTCACTTGTCACGAGGTAGATTGAATCTTCCTTGGTTAGATTGAATCCAAGATATTTTATGAGGCTATTTGATAATGGAATTTTCTTGATTTCTTCTCAGAGGGTTTATCACTTGTATATGTGAAAGCTACTGATATTTGTGTATTAATTTTTTGTTCTGCTACTTTGCTGAATGTGTTTATCAGCAGAGGTAGATTTCTCATAGTCTTTTTAGGATAGAATTGTATCACCTGTAAATACAGATATTTGGACTTCTACTTGTCTACACTTCACTGTCTTACTGCTTTAGCTAAGACTTCAGGAGCCATGTTGAACAGGAGCAGGGAGAATGAGCATTCTTGTCTCATTTCTTGTCTCATTCTGATTTTACTGGAAATGTTTTGACTTTTTCTCCACCTTCACGTAGGATGAGGTTGGCTGAGGGATACCTGTATAGTCTTTATTATGTTGATATGTCCTTTGTATTCCTAGTCTCTCCAGGGCTTTAAAGAAGTAGGTACTAAAGAGTCAAGGAAATAGAATTTAAGAGAACACAAGTGCTGGTAGTAAAGTCAAACACACTTCTTCCTTACTGACAAGAGATAATGTGATGATGATGGCGAGGACATTCAGGCAGTGTTCTAAGAGCAGTACAGAAATTATCTTATGTAACCCTCACAAAGGCCCTTGGAGGATGAGAAGATTGACTGACATTAGAGACAGATTGTTTGTTTGTTCAACATCACACGGCTAGCAGGTACAAACACAGGGCCTGAACCACAGAAGACTGGTCTCAGACCTGTATTGTTAAGAGAAATACAAATAAGCTGCATAAAGCTTTGCAACTGTGGAATCTGTGGGGATAAAGTGTGATCATCAGTAAGACTGGTACTGGGCCCCAGGTGGTGGTGGCCCACATCTTTATGTCCTACACTCTGTGAGTTCGAGGTCAGCCTGGTCTACAGAGTAAGTTCCACGACAGACAAGGCTACAAACAGAGAAAGCCCGTTTCAGAAAAAAAAAAAAGTGGTAATGGAAGCTTGAGAAGAGAGGAGGCAACTTGAAAGAGCTGCTCAAAGTCCACAGACGAGGAATGGGAACCCTGTGATGTGGGAAAGAGGGAGAAGGCATGAATCATGTACCACACCTGTCGCTTGTTTGCAGCTTTCCTTAGTGATATCCCAGGAGATTATGGTACAAAAGATTCTCAACTGCTACTAAGTACCATTGTTAAAATACTAGCTGGAATGATGTCAGTGAAAATGACAGAGGTAGGAATCTTGAAAACTCCACCCTTCCATTAAAACAATGAAACACTAGAAAAGAACGGGCAGAGTCAGTAAGAACAGTGGGCTTTAGGGTTTTAAACTTACATTATTCTGCCCCTTCTCCATAGCTCAGCTATAGAGGGGGAAATGACAGCCTACTTAACCATAACTAAAGGAAGAACAGAGCTCACCTCCTACCCCATGTCATTAGTTGACTCCGAAAGCCTGACTTGCAAGGCCTTTTATCAGCAGTATAGTGCTAACAACATCTGTACAGTATTTCTCAAAAATATTCAGAGGCAAGTGTTTAATGGCATGGATGCCCAAGGTATCTGATAAAGAACTAATATTCAAAATGTATAAGGAATTTCTACAACTCAATAGCAAAAGGGCAAAAATCAGATTTTAAAATCTGATTTTAAAATGGGCAAAAGACCTAGATAGACATTGTGCCAAAAGACATGCAAATGGCCAGCAGTTACATGAAAAGTTGTTCAGTACCAGTAATCATCAGTGAAAAGTAAATCCAAAGCACAGTGAGATAGTACCTAACACTTCTTAAGATTTCTATTATCAAAACAAGTCAAGCAATAAAGGTGTTGGCAAGGCTATGAACAAAAAGGAACCTTTCTATTCTGTGGGTGGGAATAGAAATTGGTACAGTCATTATGGTTAGCAATATGGAGGTTCCTCAAAAATTTAAAAATAGGTCTGCTATTCAGCAATCTCACTTCTTAGCAATCACATTTCTTGGTGTATAGCCCAAGGAAATTAAATCAATACCTGCAAGAAATATTTGCCTCCTTAGGCCCATTGCAATGTTATTCACAATAGCCAATGTATAGAAACAATCTAAGTGCCCACCAACAAAGAAATGCATGAAAGCATTGTAGTACATAATGAACTATTATTATTCAGCAATAAAGATACAAGTAAGGCATTAAGCAGAGTAGAACAATGGTACCCAACATCTGGGGAGAGAAAATAAGAAATGTTTGCCAAAGGGTACAGGCTTTCAGGTATAAGATGAATGTGTTCCCGAGATTTAATATGCAGCGGGATCATAATAGTAAATAATACTATATTAGTTACTTGAAAGTTACAAAGAGAGTCTTAATGGTATTTACTACACACACACGCACACACACACACTTAACTGAAAGTGGTAATAAACATCTTGATGCAGGTTTTATGTCAACAACTCTTGTATTAGAAGCTTGGTCTCCCCATTGTGGCAATATTGGTAGTGAGGACCTTTAAGAGGTGGGGTTTACTGAAAGGTTATTGGATGATTTAAGGAGGTGCCCTTGGAGGGGATAAATTAATATTCAATGGTGAGTTGTCATAAAAATAACAAAATTGGCTAGGCTGTAGCTCAGTCTGTAGGGTGTTTGTCTAACATGCAAGAGGTCCTGGGTTCAATCCTAAGCACTGTATATACTGTGCATGGTGGTGCATGCCTGTAATACCAACACTCAGAATGTGGATGTAGGAGGATCAAGTGTTCAGGATCAACCTTAGCTATTTAGAAAGTTCAAGGATAGCTTGGGATATATGAATCCTATCTCAAAACTAATATTGAACAAATAAGTAACAAAAAGAACAAACTTGTCCCTACCCAAACCCTCTTCTTTTCTGTCTGATTATATATTTTCTTTCTCACCCACTTACTATAGCCATGATAACATCTACCATTAAGCATTCACCAAAATAACTATTGAATGTTGGACTTTCAACCAAACTTTTAACTACAAAGTAACTTTTCTTTCTTTAGTTCTTTCTTTCTTCCTTTGTTTTTTTGTTTGTTTGTTTTTCAAGACAGGGTTTCTCTGTGTAGACCTGGCTGTCCTGGAACTCGCTCTGTAAACCAGGTTGGCCTCAAACTCACAGAGATCCACCTGCCTCTGCCTCCCATGTGCTGGGCTTAAAGGTGTCTGCCACCACCACCCAGCCCACTTTCTTTTCTTTATAGTTATTCCACCCTGGTTATTGTATTGTGGTAGCAGAAAATGGGTAAATATAGAGTGTTAATTAATTTCATCATGGTAACCATGTCTCTGTGTATGCATATACCATATCATCACCTTGCACTACTTGAGCATATACAATTTTTGACAATTAGCTATAAAAAGCTAAGAAATTAATAAAAATTAAAATAAAGTAATTGAAACAAAAATTTAGTCAATTAGTCAAGAAAAGTTAAAGTCATAAAAATTGGAAATAAAAAGTAAACCTGTCTTTATTCATAGATGACATAATTTATATAGAGAAAATGTTAAATGTTTTGAAGCAACTGGAGGTAATAAATGAATTCAGCAATGCTGCAGAATACAGGATCAACAAGCAAAAATCATTCATACTTATATGTGCTTATGATTAACATGCAGATTTCTGTGGCGAAAACTGTAAAGCAATGTTGAAATAAAGTTTAAAAGCCTAAATAAATAGAAAGAGACCCTTTGTTCATGGTATGGATGACTTAATATTGTTAAGACATCAATACTAATCAAAACTACCTACAGATTTAAGTTCACCCCTGTGAAAATGCCATAGCCTTTTTTTTATTCTTTAGAAATTTCACAGATGTATGAGATATATGTAATGCATCTTAGAATTGTATTCACCCTGACTCGACTCTAACCCTCCAACCCCACCTGGTACTCCACCCCAATATATCTTTCTTCTAGTTTCAAGTCTTCTTTTCATAAAACACTAAAGTCCAGTCACTGTTGTCCATATGTCTACCAGGACATGGGAAATCTGCCAGTGGCTACCCTTTAAAGAAAAGTTATTCTGTATCCCAAAGAAGTCACCAATAGCTCCTCAGCTAGACTTAGACCTCAGAAGCCCTTCTACCTCCATCCTGAAATTTTTTACTGGCATGATTGTATATAGGTCTTGTGCAGGTAACTACAGTTGCTATGAGTTCATGTGCAGAACAACCATGTCGTGAACAGAACACACAGTTTTGTGGCAGTCATTCACATCCTCTGGCTCTCAACACTTTCTGTCTCCTCTTCCTCAATGAGACCTGATCCTTGGGTGAGGGGAGATTGATAGCGATGTCCCATCAATGGTGAGTCCTCACAGTCACTTGATGTCAACACTTTGACCAATTATGAGTCTCTTCATTAACTATAACCCACTGCAGTAAGAAGCTTCTCTGACCAAGGTTGAGAGCAGCACAGATCTAAGGATAAAAACAAATATTCAGAAGGCAGCTTAAAGACATTGCCATTTAGCAAGCCAACATGAAAAGGGAATGCAGGATGCACAGAAAAATGACTGCTGAACTAGTCGAAAGGTGAGACAGTCCTTCGGCGTTCCTGCTTCATGAAAGGACAAAAAGAGTCTTCTACACATTCTGCAGGACACAAAAAAAGTGACTGACAAACTGCAAATATAGGTGAAGCTGTCTTTGAAATTTCTTGCTTCATGGAAAAGTCTGCTGCATACTATGTGCCTGTAGGCTGAAGATGGATGCCACAACGTTACAGAAGAACTTTGGGTCCAGGTAATGAGATGTCTCTGTCAATTTTAGAACGTTTTGGTCCAGGTAATGAGATGTCTCTGTCAATTCTAGAGCTTTGGAAGTTTCTTACAATGTACTTCCTATTTACTTAGATGATAATATATCTCTCTGGAGTCTTTGATGGAGTTGAAGCATAGATAGATATAGTTTTCCTTAGTTATGATAAAAGATAAAGTAGATATAAATATTGTAACAGTAATTCTTGCTTGATAACTGTTTTCTTGTATGTAATTTTGCTATGTTAAAGTTAAAACCTTCCTTTTTATTTAGACAGAAAAGGGGAGATGATGTGGGAAGTCCTGTATATGTGTTGCTTTTATCAGCTAATGAATAAAAAAGCTGCTTTGACCTGTGATATGGTAGAGTAGAGCTAGGCAGGAAAACTAAACTGAATGCTGGGAGAATGAAGGTGGATTAGTGAGACATCATGTAGCAACAGCAGGAGATAGATGCGCTGGAACCTTGCTAGTAAACCACAAGCCTTGTGGTAAAATATAGAATGATAGAAATGGGTTAATTTAAGATGTAAGCGCTAGCTAGAAATATGCTTAAGCTATTGGACAAACAATATTGCAAATGATATAGTTTCTGTGGGATTATTTCAGGTCTGGGCGGCTGTGAACAAATGAATGGCCTCTGCCTACACTCAACGGGTGTGTTCACAGGGAATGCCTGGTGGTGCTAGAGACTGAGATACTAGGACCAGCTGGTGGAAGGAAGGTTGGAGGAAAAAATCTCTGTGATCCCGTGGGGATGGAGAGCACAGCAGGTTTTCTGCTGCAGATCTGGGGATGATACTGGGGGATTGAATCTCAGGAGCAGAAGGAGAGGTGTGGGTGAGGCTGAGGGATTGGGTCTAGGGGAACAGAGAGCAATATGAAAGAATGTTATAGAAGCAAGCATGGGCATCAATGTAGACGGTTGCTACATGGTTTACACTTGACACTGGGAGCAACTGGAGAACTAGCTTTGGGTTGCATTGTCATTGGTTGCTATTTTCTTTTCAACCTGTACTATTTATTCATTTTTTGCCCCATCTTGGATTTTGGCCTATCTACTTTGCAATTGGCTGATTCCCATCTTCCTACCCTTCATCTCCCCAGCTCCAGTGAACAAACTCTGTGTGCAAATCTTGGGTCATTTCTGACATTTCCAGACTAAGTGCCTTTTCAGTGATCCTAATAATGATTCTATGTTGAACTGTTTTTTCCCTCCAAATTTCCAAAGTGTTTTTCACAAAAGCTCTACCACTATACCATCTCAAAAGCTCTATATTAATTAAGATTCTAATTTTTTCTCTAACACTTGTTGTAAGGCACAAACAGAATTTAAACTATGACAGCTAAGATGCAGAAACTTGAATGGATCTTAAGCAGCATTGACAACTGAGATGGAAATCTCTGAAAGAATTGGAGATGATTGAGGAAAGGGAGATTGGTGTCCTTTGACACCCTTTCATTGACAGAATTTAAATTTATCCCTGTGCCTGTGACAGTATCTGCAGCCTTGATAGAAAGGTGAACATTCCATAGATGGCTTAAGAACTCTAGCCATGGCCATGGAAGTGGAGAGGTCAACAAACCGAGAAGAAATGACACCATGCCACTCACTGCCTGAGTAGCTCTTTTTAGTTGATTATTTTAGGACTTTCTGGGTGATACAATTTGGCCATTTCTCCCTATTTTTGAAGTACTCCAGCAATTTGGGCATTTAAATGTTCTCCCATCTGTAAGAGGTTTAATCACTTAGCTCTGCATTTTCAATCTTCTTGAATCAATTGAAGCCTTACAGAGTGTTCCTTTTAGCTGGGGTTGGAAAGAGAACAGCAGTAGCTGAGCCAATGCTATTATTTGGGATTAGAATGGAGAACAGTCACTGAAGTATGTTGAGCTACCACCAAGTCTCTAATCCATGTTGCCCAGGATTCAACTCATGGCCTGGGTGCCATAGATATCAGAAACACCCGAGGGTCTTATATTAGAATAGCTCACCCCAGAAGCAATCTGATCAATCATTTGAGTTTTCCTAGAGATGAGGGATTGCTTCATTCTTAGTCATAAAACTGGGAAATACCCAGACACACCAAGATACATGGTCACCCTATCTCAGGCTTACAGAATCAGAGTCACTGCTTCCTTACAGACAGTGAAGTTTGAGAATGACTACAGTGACCCAAGAACCCCATCTCCACTCCCCACTGAGAACCAGTTCTTCACTGCCATCATTAGCCCACAGCTTTCTCTGACATTACTTTCTCTGACTGCCTTAACTCTTATCCATTAGCTTGAGTAGGCAACCTGTGTCCTTCATTTGGAGGGCACCAGATTTAGGAAAATACCCTAAAAATGGCTAAGCAGATAACAGATTCATTGCTATTGCTTGTGACCAAGAAGATCATAGAGGACTTTTTCTCTGTATATATATTCCATGACCATTTATAGAGAAACTTTCTGTGTCATAAGTTGCCTACAGTAAAAAGGGGGACTAAGGTTAACTGTGAGCATATGTATGTGTATAGGAACATATATCTAGTATACTTCTGAATACAGATAGAGAAATAGACATATTCCAATGACTTTTTGGAATGTTTTCAAATCAGCAAATACTTACTTAGGGCCTTCTGTGTGCCAAAAGAATGCTAAGAATCAGGAAGCAACAACATGTTATTCAAAGTCCCTGCTCTCATGAAGCTTACATTCCAGTGCAGTAAGCCAGATAAGAACAGGAAGAAATATATAATAATACATGCCTTGAGAATCCCTTTGGTGGTGGGGCATCTGGAAGGCTGGGGATGGAGCTCGGTGATAGGGTATTTTCCTGGTATGCATAAAGCCCTCAGTTCAAATGCCAACACTGATAATAAAAAGAAAAGATAACAAAATGTTAGTGTGATTGAAATGGAGGATTTGGTTCATATAGGAATGAATCTCTAAGGGGGTGTTAGTGAAGCCAAGACCTAGAAATTAAAACTGAACAATTTGCAGGCCCCAAAGGGGGAGGGGTGCTCCAGGCCTATGGCATAACTACTCCATGAGCATGAAGGGAGAAAGGAATTTGATATGCTTAAGGAATCCACAGAAGGCTGGTTTGACAGAAATATCAGGAACATTGGAGAGACTCATTGCAGAAGAAATTAGCGAGGGAAGTCTTCATCGTGAAGGCCTTATGGACTTTCATCAGGGACGTGACTGGCAGTCTTATTCAGAGCATTTGTTCAGGGGAGATATTGGAAGGTCTCAGGCAGGAGAGTGAGGTAATCAGCTTTAGACTTCAGGAGCTCTTCTTGAGATATCTGGAGAGTAGACTGTAAGAGAGCAGAAACAAAACCTCTGGGGGAGACTATTGTCAGTGCACAGTTGAGAGATGGTTGTGCCTGTGCATAGGTGGTGGCAAGCAAAGTGAAGAAAAATTCTATGTGGATTTTGGAGCTACAGTCCCTAATTTTGGGTGTAGGCAATATAAGGAAAGACAAAACTCTAGAAATACTCAAATTTGAGGAAATACGAGGTGTCAATTATGGGATGTATGTGTTTCAAATTCAAGGTCACCTCAGAACCAGAGATATTAATGACCTTTGTAGTCAACAACACACACATAGTCTTTAAAACTTTGGGATTACAGGGCATTATCTAAAGACTTAAACAAGGAAGACAGTCCTACAAGCCTGACTATTATTATCCCCATTATACAAGTAAGGAAACCAACTCAGTACCTTAAAACCACAGTCCGTAAATGGAAGACCCTTAATTAAAACATGTCTGGGCTTGGAGAGATGGGTCAGTGGTTTAGAGAACTGTTGTAATTGGGGGAGAGGTGTAGGTTGTGTTCCCCAGCGCCTAGTTCCCAGCCCACAGCTGCTGGCCCGCTCAGCCACTGGTTGCTTGCTTATGCCCAAAATAATCACATGAGACTGTATTCATTTAAACTCTGCCTGGCCCATCATCACCACCCTCTTCTTGGTTAGCCCTCAC
>JAQHUG010000075.1:728602-767872 GCA_028555095.1 Dicrostonyx torquatus
CCTGAACTGACCTTGTCCCATGGTTACATTGTTGAATGTTTAATTGTCACCATAGAGATTTCACATGATGGATGGGGATGGAGCCAGAGACCCACATTTGCATCAGAGCAAGGGACTGAGCTACCAGGGTCCAGTGGAGGGGCGGAGGGAGGGGGAGGATGAGCAGGGAGGTCAGGACCCTGAGGGACTGGCCCACCAACTGAGACGGTGTGATTGATCTATTGGGAGCTCATCAAATCCAACTGGACCAGGACTGAATGAGCATATGACCAAATAGGAATCTCTGAATGTGGCTGCCAATGGGGACTGACTGAGAAGCCAATGATAATGGCACAGGGACCTATCTCTTCTGCATGTTTTGACTTTTTGGGAACTTATTCTATATGGATGCACATCTTCCTAGACCGAGATGGAGGGGGGAGGGCCTGTCCCATCTTAAGGAAGCAGGGGGAGGGTGGTGGGGTAGTGGGGGAGCGGGAAGGTCTGGGATAAGGGGAGTAAATGTAAATTTTTCTTTTAACAATAAAAAAAGGGAAAAAAAGAATTTTGCTCCACTGTAAGCATTATATAGGACTTTGCTCTATGCTGAAACATGTTAAAGCTTGTAAAAGAACTCAGAGGACTAACAATTTGTCTTTACATGGGAATTCTGGGAGAGTTCCACTAATTTGGGACATACATTCTTTTAACAAGTTGAAATATTTTCAAAGTTTTTGTTGTGTGTTGTGGTTAATCTTCATTGTCAACTTGACAAGATTTGGGATCACCATGGAAACACAAGTCTGAGTGGTTCTAACTGATAACAGAAGATCAACCCTAAAGACAGATGCAACTATCCCAAGGGCAGAGGTCCTTTACGGAATAGAAAAGAAAAAGGGAACTGATTTTCAAATTCTTGGTGCTATGATTTCCAGCTGTGATGAACCCTCAAACTGTGAGCCAAAATAAACCTTTCCTTCCTTAAGTTATTTTTGCCAGGTATTTTGTCACATACCAAAGAAAATACAGATATCTACTACATGCACAACGTGACATTGAGGGTGATAACAAATTCAATGACATAGATGTCAAAAATATTCTCAAGGAAGTTGTAGGACAATAATGGCAAAACAGCAGAGGGTGAGTCACACACAAAAAATTACAATGGTGTAGAACAAATTATAATTTAATGAAAAAGTAGTGATACAAAAAAAATGGCAAATGAGAGAGAAATTCTTGTTGGATGAGCAAGTCTAAAAATTTTGAAGAGAATATAAGAAACTAAATGTCTTCCTAATATTAAAAAAATGTCTTGAGCCTTTTGGGTCTGTATCTGAAAGACTCTATGAAGTGAGGTCATAAATGATGGCCACTGGTAATTGATTAAAAACAAAATTATAAAGTGAAATATTGTTTTGCTTGTCTTCTCATCCTGCCTCTTCAAATGCTAATGCGCCAGAACTGTTCTTGGTATGGGGAGGTAAAGATGAACATTCAAGTTGTCCTTTCCCTGACCCAACGTACCTATCTTGTGTCACGTTTCTCTTGAAATCAGCCTACTGCTTAGATTGCCAGTTTGTGCTTAGACCTTAGCATGACCACTTTTCTGGATTGTACTGCTTAGTTTTCAGAACAACCCGCAGAGAGGAGTTGTACTCTTCCCATGTGCCATGTGAACAGAAAAGAAAATTCGACGAGTTAAAGGCACATTTTTTTTATAGACTGCCTTCATTTCAATGACTTATCCAACCTGAAAAAAAAAACCAGACATTTAAATAGTCACAGTAATTTTTCAGAATGATATCCAGATAACGCCAGTGAAAATGGCAGAAGACAAGGGACTCTAACAGCTCTTTCCCTCCAGAAAGACCAGTGGAAAACTGGAAACATATCATAAGTAACTTTGTTGGAGCTCTGGAAAAAAATTGAGTTCTCGTAAATAGCAACCAGGACAATGTTTAATAAAGACAAAGTGGCTGGATCTTGAAGGAGAATTTAAAGATATTTTTCGTCACTAACTTAACATCAAGCTAACTTAACAGAGCTTTTCATTGCCTGTTAAAATAAAAAGTATAGACTTCACTAACTCTAAATATCTCTAAAACACAATTAAGAACAGCCACAAAAAGCAGCAACAAATCATGAAAATGAGGGACAGTATGATTCTTATAATTATCACATCATATTTAAAGTGTCCAATTTTGAACAAAGCATAACAAAAAATACAAAGAAACAAAATAGTCGGATCCATGTCAAAGGGGAAAAAGAAACCAAAGAGAAGCCATCCCTGTGGGTGTGCAAACATTGTATTTAGCAGAAAAAGACTTCTAGCCAATTATCTTAGTCTCAAAAAGAAAAGAGAATAGGATTCTAGTGACATCAGCAAAATGGCAAGATAGGACATTTCAATCCTCTCTCAAAACATTGATTTAATTATGGTGTGTGTGTGTGTGTGTGTGTGTGTGCGCGCGCGCGTGTGTGCGTGTGTGTGCGTGTGCACGCGCACACATGCGTGTGTGTGCAATATATCCTTATGAGAGGTCCATAATTTAACCAAGTTGTTATGATACCTACCTAGTTTAATAGCACACAAATTTCAGAACTCAGGAGGCTGGGGAAGTAGGATAGTAAGTATACTAAGTAGGTAAGATAATAAGAAAGGTCAACTTGCTGTACATCACCAGACCCTGTCTCAAAACCCAAGCCAAACCAACAAACAAAACAGTCATCAAGTGTGCTATCCCAGACAATCACAAAACAACGAACAGCCACATGTAAGCAATTAGTGAAAAGAGCAATTTCACTCTCTTTTTCAAGAACAGCTCAACATGAAGAGAGATCACCTGGGCCCATGATTTCTCCCTCAAGGGGAAAGGGAGAGTTGAGTGGGTGTGCAGTCTTTCGGGATGCTAAGGAACCTGTTTCTTCCTTGCATTTTGTCTCACCCAGAGAGTTGAAGTGGTCTAGTTTATATGCCTGGAGTAGCCTAGAACAACAGCAAAAAAAAAAAAAAAAAAAAAGGTGGTACATGGCTTATTGCTGCTCCTATTGCTCTTGCAATAGTGCAAGAAATCACCCAGCTGTTGTGATTTTTGGTGTTAGGATTTCTTTGTAATTTGGTCTGGCAGTCTCTCTGTTGATAGAAGACATACTCAAGATATCAACACTCTAAAATATTCCTGGCTACGAAGAAATTAGAATCAAGTACAACATTTTTCTGATCAGAACAAAATAGAAATAGAAATCAACATTGAAAGAGAATTGGAAAATACGTGATAATTAAGCAATGCGGTCTTAACAACCAGTCAGACTCAGATTTGGTGGAGATATGCGTGCAATCCTGGAACTGGAGAGCAAAGCAGGAGGATTGAAATTTTGAAGCGAGCTTGGGCCACAAAGCATATAATAAAACAGGAAAGGTTAAAATTATTTTATTGCAGACCCCAACTCCAGCAGGCATTTTCTGGGAACCCACAGGCCACCCTGGTCAGGGAAATAGGCAAGCTAACTACAGAGCTTAATCTCTTCCTCCATTCCTCCAAATTCAATGCCCCAGTCTCATCCCCAGCTCTGTAGCAGAACACCTGCTGTGGTCTCTCCTCATTCTCTGTCCCCATTCCCAGGGGACTAAGCATATCCTGGTGGGACACCTTGGATATGCTTCTCCCTTCTCCCTTCTATGGATGTCCAAGAGAAGTGGAAACATATGTTTGTGGGCTGGAGAGATGATTCGGTAGTTAAGAGTACTGGTTGCTCTTCCAGAGGACCTAGGTTCAATTCCCAGCACCCACGTGGCAGCTCACAGTCATCTGTAACTCCAGCTCCAGGAGACCCAAAACTCCAATGCACATAAAATACTAATAAATAAAATATTTTTGAAAGAATATATATGAAAATGTGTACAGACTGCTCGGAGACATTTGGTTTGGTTTGAGTTCGGTTTTGTGATGCTAAAGATTGAACACAGGAGTCTCTTTTCTTGCTAGGCAGGCATTCTACCAATTCAGCCTCATCCCCAGCCTGAAATGGTATTTTAATATCCTCAAACTGAAAACAACACAAACATCCATCAATTAATTAATAGATGAACAAAATGTCCACAAAATGGAACACAATTTACATTGTAAAAAGACAGTTACACAAGCACACACATGTATACTTTTCATATATAGTATCTAAAATGACATTGGTGAATCTTAAAAGTATTAAAGGACTCCAGACACAAAGAGACACCTCCCGTGTTCAGAAGAAGCAAGGCTGTAGAGAGAGTAAACAGATAGGAGAGCTGAACCAGGCTGCAGCAGGAGAAAACTGAGAGTAACTCCTTAGATGTATGGGTTTATTTGGTGGGTGAGCAAATCATTCTGGGAATTAGTCTTGGTTGTTGCATAACATCGTAAATTTCCAAGAAGCCCCTGGCCTTGCACCCTTCAGTGTGGCTAAAGTAGAGAACATCTTGTGAAAAGTTTTAAAGCTTTTAGTAGCGTATTTTCATTGTACAAAGTGATAGGATTCATAAAGCTTTTCATTCAAGTATTTTATAGACTTCACGTGAATTTTACTCCAGGAGATGTGTAAAGACTCAGAGGACTCTCCTGTTGCACAGGGGAGGTGGTAGATTTTCTGACAAGGGGAGCCTTCCCAGATATGGAGAGGAGAGATAATCAGTCCCAAGCTATGTTAATAATCTAGGCCAGAGGTGGGCTATCCACAGCCTGCAAGTCAGGACTGTCCAGTGGCTTGCTTCACAATGCCTGAGAATGCTTTAACCCTTTCAGTGGTGGTTAAAGGTGGAAACAAATAAGGCTCTATGTCACAGACCTTTGAGGGCTGAAACAATTAAAAAAAAAGCATCAACATTATCTACTATCTATCCTTTTACTGAAAAATATTATTGCTGTCACTGGCCTTCAGTAATGAAAAATAGTAAGCCTTTATATTTTATAAAGTATTTCCATTTCTAAGTGCATCTATTTTTTTTTCAGCTGACTTTCCAACCAACCCTGTGAGGTCAATGAGGTGGGAGAGAGAAAACAACGCTGGGAGAGGTTAAGCCCCTCCTATCCTTGCTCTGTCACCAAGCCGAACCCAATTGGTCTGTATGTTGTTTAATGATTTGTCCCTGCAGCCCCCTTTTTTCTCTCCAGGAGACCGAGTAAAGACTGCAAATGCAGTGTGATTTGCCTTACCAGTTCCTTCTGAAGCTGAGAAAAAGGCCAAGAGAGCTTTGCCCAACTGTCACTGAGATCTCTTTCAGCTTTAGATCTCCTCTGCCAATGGTCATATATTTTTTTTCTAAATGAAATGCCACCCATATTGAAGGGCTCTGGAACTGTCAGGCCAAAATCTTTCAAGTGCCATAGAGTTGGACGGTTGACTATATTTCAAACACGTCAGGACAAACACTATAATAAAAATTGACTCATTTGTGATGTGCCCCTCTGTCAGAGGTCTGACATTCACTCCTTTCCTTAATATCCTGCATCCAACCTGCAGACAGCTTATCTTCCATTTGTTGTCCTGGCTCCTCACCAATTTACTGGGTGTCATGTTTCCTGGCCTAAAGGAGCTATGCAATACTGTACAGCTGGGGGAAGAAGCCTGTTGCACCGATACAGGTCATTTCTCAACAGCTCTTCATGCCGGCCTTCAGGGCAGAAGAAAATGCCTGGTCAGTCCACCCAGTTTCAGAAATGGCCCCAGCACCTGGCAGCCGTTGTTCTCTCCCTCAGCCTTTCATGCCACACGCACCTGGTTCCTACAGGGCAAATAGTACCGTGCAGACCGCAGCTGAGGTTATCTTCAGATGGTTTGGGAGGATGGTTTCACAGGACGGGGAAGGAGCACCATGTGCAAGCTTGGTTCAGGTGCTGGAGGGCTATGAAGTGAATGGCTGTCCCCACTGCAGGCACTGTGATCAAATTGTGGGGCACTTGTAATTAAGTCCTTCCATTCAATTCAGTTAATTAATCAGCCCTTCCCACACACTGCCATTAGGTTCTCACTAGGTAGGCCATTTGACTCGCAGCATGTAGCTTCTACATTCTGTTCTCTCCCTGCCTTCTTGGGGCTCCTTCTTACTCGGGGACCAGTAGAACCTCTCTCCAGGAGTTCCTTTAAAAAAAAAACTTCAGATAGATGCTAGATTACTGGTTAAGGCTCCTGTGTTATGAATTTAATCATGTGGTCAAATTCTGGTCAGTAGACTTCACTCTCCTAAGAAGTAACTTCTGTTCCTTCACCTGGTATTTTAACTGCATTCATAGCCTGAAAGTTGACTTCATTTGTTGACCTGATAAAGAAGTGAAGGTTTAACCACCCCCTTACCTTCACCACTACACCCTAAGCTCCTTGTCCAGCATTCTGAATTCTAAGTGTCTTTGGAGAGGTAAAATATTAATATCTCCCTTCTAGGAGGCAGCCCCGAACTGTGGCCATTTTCCTTTTTTGTTTTCTTTTTACAATATAATATAAAGACTAGATCTTACAAGCATCCTCAGTACATGTTTTGTACCCCTAGTACTATAGATTCCTGGCATTTTTCAGCATGTGCAGGGTCTCCTGCTAGTTGTTGTCAAACTCTCCCATATTTTTCAGGGCTTAATTCCCTTTGTTCATAGTCTAAAGCTACATGTCCTCAGTCCCTTTACTCATCCAGTGCACCTACAGCTACAAACTGTCTCCATCCTTAGCTCTCTCCGAAATTCTCCCTCCCTGGTGATCTTATCCTTCCTGCATTGGCTTCAGCAGAAAATAATCCTGTTGGTTTACTCTAAGCAAAAATGTCCAAGTCCGAAGTAGTGTTTCAGTAGGACTCCATCCCCATCTCTCCCAAGTTTTCTTTAAGAAAACTTCCATGTAACCTCACAGAGCACACGGGCTTGTTCTGGTGGAAGTACAGTTGCCAGGCATTGCTACAAAAGTTGCACATAGCAGAAAACTCTGAGAATAAGACCAGGTGGTTGGACTGGTTTTTCTGTCGTGATTTTTAGAGAGGGAAAAGAGATGCACCATGAATAACTTTCTGCTTAGCCCTTTTCTCTTCCAAACTCCCAAATCTTAGGCAGTTGAGAGGAATTTTCAACATAGATTGTTGCCTACTAGAAGTGAGCAGAAAGTTAATTATACCTTAATTCTGAAAAAACTACTCTAGTTCATTTGTGGACTGTTCTTCCCACCTCAATTTTTAAGTATCCATCTGGGAACCAGCTTCATTCTTTTTTTTATTTCTTTTTAAACACTTTTTATTGATTTTTATTGAGCTCTACATTTTTCTCTGCTTCCCTCCCTGCCTCTTCCCTCCCCATTCAACCTTCCCTCTAGGTCCCCATGCTCCCTATTTACTCAGGAGATCTTGTCTTTTTCTACTTTCTATGTAGATTAGATCTATGTAAGTCTCTCTTAATGTCCTCACAATGGAATACCACACAGCAGAAAAAAATGACGACATTTTGAATTTTGCAGGAAAATGGATGGAGCTAGAAAACATTCTTTTGAGTGAGATAACCGAGACCCAGAAAGACAATTATCACATGTACTCACTCATAGGTGGTTTTTAGACATAAAGCAAAGAAAGCCAGCCTAGAAACCACAATCCCAGGGAACTCAGCTTCATTCTTTAAGGGCTCTTTCAAAAGGGGTGTCGTTTCCATGGCCTCCTGGAATCAAGCGCAAACCTTTCTCAGAGGTGCGCTGTAGCCTTTGGTCTTTGGTAAGTCAGTGTCTCTCTTACTACCCGAGTGTTGTCACAGTAGCCGAAATCAGTGATCACTTTCAATTTGTGTTACTGATAGGAATCCTGGTTTATAAGCTTGTAAGAGCCTAATGAACTTCTAAAAACATAAATCAAAAGTGATCACACTCCTACTAAAAGGCCTCCAGGTTCTGTCTCTTGTAGCTTGAAGAGGATCCAAGGGGCTTGCCCTGACTATGCCCATCTTTCTGATCTCATCTTGCCCTGTGCTTCCAGCACTTCCAAATTCTTCAGAACCACATAACTTGGTGTTGTCAGCACCCAGTACCAGTCTCCACCTCACTGACTTTGGGCACACCTCGCATCTGCTTAGTGCTTTTCTGCCTACTGAATTCTCTCCCAGATCCTTTTAGGGCTGGCTTCCTCTCATTATTTACATACCAGATCAAATGCCATTCTTTGAAAATGTCTTTTCCTGACTACTCAGTCCAAAATTTAAAATTTAAAAGTCTCTTGGCTCAAGTCATTTACGTTTATGTCATCCTGTTTCCTTTTCTTTGCAATAATGGCTACACCTAGGAATTGTTTTTGACTATGCGCTTGTTGTCTGTTTCTATCTGAGGAGAACAGAAACTTCATCAAAGTAGGGGTCTAGGGCACATTGCTCACTACTTGGTTACCAATGTTTGGCACATTCTAGATACTCAACAAACATTCATTGAATGATTGAATCAACCAAACAAATCTTAGCTCACTGGAAGCTTGACTAAATGACTATTGATTTTATTGTCATATAATTTTCAAGACCACAGGGCTTTTGTTGTTGTTTTTAGTAACAGTTCCTGAATGTTTATCGATAGGTTTTTGGACGATTCATTTATTCAAACATTTACTGACAATCAAGTACTACGCTAATCTCTGAGAACAGAAAAGTAAAGATAAGACTATAGTCTCTGCCCTTGAGAGTCCATAGTCTAGTAGGAGAATGAGCACATATGTGTTTATAATAAACTGGGATAGATGCTGTGGTAGACAGTTGAATTAAGTGCTGTGGAAACATAGAAGAAAAATGTCCATTTTTGGTGTTGGAACATTAGGTGAGGTGGCCATTGAGTTGTGTCTTCAATGAGAAATAAGGGAAAGAAGATATTCTAGCATTGTGAAGTATGGAAGAAAGGGAATATGGACTATTCTGGAGATGCCAGGTTAACAAGTGTAAAGGAATATGGGAGGGTGATGGTAGTGGGCCGAGTTGCAAAAGAAAGCAGATACCTGTGTAATTGAAAGTAATTTCCATCCATCTTTTCAGGAAGATAGCAGCTGTACAACACTCCCTATACAAACTCTCCTATCTCACGAAAAGGAAACAAAGTCAGAGGTAATTGTTTCCAGTTTGGAGAGTTACTTTTTTATGGAAATTAATCACAGCTTTAGAAATTTTGAGGACCCTCATAGCTCTGCTCAAGATGAGCCAGGGAAAATCTGAGGAGACCAGATTGCAATGCAATTGTGATTTTGTAAGTAGGAACCAAATTAATTGTATTATAGAGTTCTTGCAATGAATAGAAAGTAGTTGGCCAGCTAAATGCAAAGTTACCCGTCAAACTCCATCCAACAGAATGATCTTGGCCAAGTGAACTCAACATTATGGGTTTGCTGGCAAGGCTGGCCCTGAGGTTGATGAGAGTGCTTCAAGTTGCCTAAGCTGAGAGACCATTCTTAAGATCTAATTCTCCCTGCTCTGATTTTATGCTCACCAAGCAATCTGTAGATAATATATTTGGCTCACCACACAACTTGCCTACAAGGAAAGAGCACACTGATCTGACTACTTAAGCATTTTGGCCTGCTTAAGAATTGCATTTCTCATTGTAAATTAATAAATTGGCAATGACATTCAGAGAGTCCATATATATCTTGACAATAGACAGATTATAAATATATGAATGCAAACATAAAACAGGTTTCTATATATCAAACAGGCATATGGGCCTGTTTTATCCGATATACTCAGTCCAGGCTCTGCTCTTTAGCTTTGCAACTCTGAACCCCATTTTTATTTCCATATTGAGAGGCTAGCAATCTCCTACAAAGTTTTCAGGAGTCAGCTAGCATTTCCCAGGTGAATGAAATCTAATCATTGTTAAGTCCTCTTAAAGGTATGTGGACAGAAGACATGTTTGCTTCATTTTTTGTACTTTTATTTCTCAAAAGCAGACCCTAAGGAAAAGATTTAGACACAAGTAGATACTTGGAGAGGAACCTCAGAAGCACAAGATGAAAACAGGGAAATTGAGATGAAAAAGGAAGAAAGTTAATGAATGATAAGTGGGTTAGCCTGTGGCCAAGTGGGACTCAGCCCTACCATGTATGCTGAGAATCTATGTTGAAGCATTAGAATCTTTCCATGGAATGATGAGGGTTTATGGTAGTTATACACAGAGTTCTATCTTGATGCCCATCCCTAGGCCCTTCCAGCAGTGTGACATTGACTTTCTTACACTTGCAAGTTGTAACTGGTTATAACCAAACTACCTCACCTTGCTCCCAGAAAAGCCCTTAGCAAAAGAACAGAGACTAACATCTTGAGATGGGAGAGTGCAGTGGTGGTGGGCATTCACGCAGGAAGTAGGCCAAATGAATAGACTGGGCTGTCTACAGCATCTAGATCACTATTAGAGACAAATGTGATGCATCCTGAGGAAACACTAGACAAATAATCCAAAAGCATGGACTGCTAAATTGTACACAAAAAGAAAATAAAAATGTCCAACAATTGAAATGTTAAGCACTTAACCTTGGTAGTAATCAATAAATTGTAAATAAAGATAAGATAATATTTGCTTTGCTTGTCAGAAGAGCAAAGGGGTAATTTTAATTAATAAAGCCCATGTATTGAATGGGGTACACTTTCATTAACTGTAAGTGAGATTGTCAGTTGGCGCAACCTTTCTGAAAAGCAAGTTTTCAGTACAGCAGTCTATCAAATCGAGCTTTCAGATAACCATCACTATGAAAATGCTCAGATTATAATGTTAAAGTCACAATGCAAAACTACATATAGTATGATGGTGTGGGAGGTCCTTCTGTATATATGTTGCTTTTATTGATTAATGAATAAAGAAGCTGCTTTCGGCCAATGGCTTAACAGAGTAAAGCCAGGCTGAAAGTGATAGAGAGAGAATAGGCAGAGTCAGTGAGACACCATGTAATTCTCGCCAGAGACAGACACGCTGGAACCTTGCCAGTAAGCCACAACCATGAGGCAATACACAGATTAATAGAAATGGGTTAGCCAAAGATATAAGAGCTAACTACCAATATGCTTAAGTGATTTTTCAAGTAGTGATTTAAATAATATGGTTTCTGTGTGATTATTTTGTGATCTTGGCAGCCAGAAATGAACAAGTGGCCTCCCCTAACAGTATGGACTTGATTAGTCTTAATACAAATATGATAGAGAATGTGGGATATTGGTTTATCCATAGATTTTTGGAAAAATATTTTTCTTTTGGCTTTTTGAGACAGAGTTTCTCTGTGTAGTCCTGGATGTTCTGAAACTCACTCTGTAAACCAGACTGGCCTTAAATTCATAGAGATTAATTCCAGCCTCCCAAGTGCTGGAATTAAAGGTATGCACCACCACTGCTAGGCAGAAAAGCATCACATTTAATGTACTCAAGTTTTATTTGGATGACAATAATGTATTTTTGTGTATATGTATATACATAGTATTATATTCTATTTTCTTCTTCAATAACACCAACAAAAGTAAAGTCTAAGTTTTATTCACATCTTAGGATTGAGATTTTTTTCAGAATTGATGCACCTTCCTGAGATGGCATGTGGGCATGTAGCTGCTTCTTTTAACTCTGACTTGTGATGATATGACAAAATCATATCAAAGCATGCAGTAGAACCCAGGGGCTTATCAACCCATTTGGTTAAATGCTTAGTTTATTTTCTTTCCTTTGTCTTTTGTTGTTGTTGTTGTTTTGTTTGGTTTGATTTTTATTTTTCTATAATTCATTAACTAGAAACCAATCTGTTATTCTTTAAAGTCACCCAGAGGCTTCTGACAAACAGATGTTCAGTCTTGCATGGTAGTCACTTACAGTGCATACAGTGGTCACACCAACTTTTCCCAACTTTGAAATTTTTATGCTCTGTTCCAAGAGATTTGGCAGTTTCTACTGTCTTTCATTGCATTACTGGTGTGTGACAAGAAATCTTCCACAGGCACAATAATTTTTCATTTCAATGATGCATCAGAATATAATTTTCAGAAGACATTTTAAATGACAATTAGGGAGAAAGGCATGTTTAGGTTAAAAATTTAATCATGAGTAGACCTAACAACTCAAATAACTCAATTGAAGTGACAATCAGTTGTGCAGACTTCCTTTCAGTACAGTTAAGTCTGCATATATATATATATATGTACATATATGCAATGACAATAATATCTCAGTAGATTCTAATACTTTATAATTTTCTAGTCACATTTGACATCCATTATGAGATGCATACTGAATTCAGATAGGGAGAATATATACATTAAAATGGAGGAAATAGAGTACATATGGTATAATAAACAATAAGTATATATAATAAATGATAAGTATATAGAGTATAAGATACAGATACACACACAAAGACAAAAGAGCAAAATGAAATTTTGTAGTAGTTAACTGTGTATGTGCAGCACGATTAATAAAAACTCAGGGTCAGAAATTGGGGTTCAACCTGAAGATCTGAAAAGCAAAACAGCCAGCCACTGGCTCTTACCTTGATCTCAGCCTGAAAGGGTGATCCTGCCTCCAGGAATCTAAGAAGGAGACTGTGTTTTGAGAGCTGTTCCCCCCCTCCATCTTTTATTCCTCTTCTAGGACTGGGATTAAAGGCATGCACCACTGGGATTAAAGGTATGCACCACCCAGTTTCTATGGCAACTAGTGTGACTACTGGAATTAAAGCTGCTGTCATTGTGGCTATTGGGTTTAAAGGTGTATGTTATTGTGGCTACTGGAATTAAATCTGTGTGTTATTGTGACTACTGGGATTAAAGGTGTGTGTTGCCATAACCTGCTCTATAAAGCTGACCAGTGGGACTGTTTTACTCTCAGATCTTCAGACAGTCTATATTTATTAAAACACAACTGAAATGCCACTACATGTATGATCAAACTACAGGCTGTATATATTTTGGCCCATCTTCAGTTTTAAGATATCCGAGGTCAGCTTATTTACTACTATATTGTGGGGAAGAAGGCAACTTAGAGGAATAATTTTGAAGGCTGTTATTCTATGTTGGTAGTAAAGAGATCGGAATGAAGAAAGAACTTGAATCTTACTTGGTAGGACACTTGCAGGCCCATGGTAACTTTTGGATTATCTTGACCCAGGAATTCAGAGATCCTTTCAGGGAAAGAAACAAATCCAGAATTATGAAGCTGTTTTATTATTCCAATGCTTTATCTTATTTGTCATATAATTTTGAAAAGTTGTTTATTTGTCATATTTGTTATCTTGTCTGTAAATGGAAAAATACTGTGTATCATTCCTTCCTCTTCTTGGGAACAGCAAGAAGGAGGTTGAAATATTTGTTAAAGTTTAAAGATGTAGCTATTTTTATTCCAGGTATATGGGTATTTTGCCTTCACATATATCTGTGCATCACAAGTTTGATGGCCAGGAGAGAATGTCAGATCTCCCAGAACAAACGTTACAAACAGTTGTGAGCTGCTATGTGGATGCAGAGAAAGAACTCATGACCTCTGGAAGAGCAGCAAATGCTCTTAACCACTGAGTCATCTCTCCAATCCCTTAAATGTCATGGAGGGGGGCAGGCTGACAGTCTGTTTGGGGGGCTTGAAAGAAATGTCAAGGCTTTTGTAAATTCTGTCACTGGGCACAATTGAATGAGTTCTATACTGCTATCCCTTAGGGACATTATCTAGCTGACAGAATATAATCTTAGCTAATTAAAATGGTGCCGGTCACCCTCTACCTGCTGATGGGAAAAGGGGCCTGGAGAATTGACTGTACTGTGCACACACTTGCTATTTTACTCCCCATCTTGACTTCCAGAGCAAACCAGGTGACGAGGAAATGAGCTGTCAGTGAAACGCTCGGACTGGAAGGAGTACAGATGCAGTGAAGTGTAATGGGGGGAGGTAGAGCTCCCAGCACCTCACTCCATGCAGCCCTCAGGAAATAGATGATTCAGGATCACAATACCTTAGTTCCCATAATCTCCCCTGCAGTTGAAGGAGAAGCATCACAGGAGTTGGAACAGCCTGAACTGCTAACATGGCAGAATCAGTGAAAAGGCAGGAAGTACTGTCCTTCTCATCAGCACCATCACAGTTGCCTCCACTGAAAGGGCCTGCTGATCAATACTTCTTCCGGGCCCCTGTGGATGCCGTTTCTACCTTCAATATTGCCTTCTCATCTCTGCTGTTCTGTTCTGAGAACCTTAAACCACTGTTTTGAGATAAAGCTGTCAAGACTCTGTTAAGATACAAATGCTTTATGAGAGATGATCTCTTCTCAAGCCTTTCTTATACCACACGTTTCCAGGGGCGACAGCAATAGACATGTGTTTTGGCTTCCGAGAATCCATAACTTAAGGCAGAGAGGTCAGAAATGAGGATGCTGGGACACAAGACCTCACAACTTGACAAGACCAATCTGGAGTACAGATAGCTAAACAGTGGAGAGGGCTGAACCAAGATTGCAGTCCAGATTGGCTCAATGCCCCAGGATATAGGGATCAGGAGTAGGAAAGAGAGGAAGCTGTGAGTCAGGAGGAGCCTCCTAAACTTCAGCGTCAAGAAACTACATCCAAGCTACAAATGGTGCCCCAGTCCTGTAAACCCAACAAGCAGTGAAAGGAGGATCACAAGTTCCTGGTTATACAAGGAGTTCAAGACCAGCCTAAGCTACATAGTAAGTAAGACCCTGTCTCATAAAATAAAACTGAACCGAATAAAAATGGCACCTCAGGTCATGAGAAAGTGTTCATCAAGACTGTAAGGACAGAATCAACCTGAGCTTTCCAGTGTGAGGCCCGGAGTGTGTGTGTGTGTGTGTGTGTGTGTGTGTGTGTGTGTGTGTTTGTGTGTGTGTGTGTATGNGTGTGTGTGTGTGTGTGTGTGTGTGTGTGTGTGTGTGTGTTTGTGTGTGTGTGTGTATGGCAGGGGTGGTGTGGGGTGGGGTGTCAGTGGGAAGGGAGGTTTATACTTACTAACAGCAAGCTGGATGGAGCTTTGGACAAGCTGGCAAGACACAATAATTGATTACCTTCTTGCTGCAAAATCAAAATGGCTTTTGATGCTCAGCCATTCATTGCCGTAACTGAAATAATAACACAATTCATTTTAGCTGCAGTCCTGCAAATGGATGACTTTAATAATAGCTAATTTGGGATGATGAATGAGCCATTTGGGGGTGACATTAGTGCTGAATAAGGAGAAGGGTGTATAAGCCACACAGGGAGGAAGGGATAATCTATACGAGATTAGCCATGTTTGCTGATTTTTGAGCCTGCCACTTCTTTCATTCTGCTCCCCAAGCATTGACTGAGCAAGTTCCTATTCTCTACCTAGGATGTGATTTGGGAAAATTCTGAAGACACATATATAAGGGTGACCACATGTACTATTTTTCCAGGGAGAGCCCTAGCTTATGCTAAGTTCTGGTACCATTATTAATAACATCTGACCCCTGCTGTCAAAATAGTCTTGGTTTTATGATAAATTGTATTGTCATTTTGTGTGCCTCACTGTGTTTTCTCAGCATACACAGCTTTTCTGAGCAAAGCCTTCATAGCAGACAATACCATCTAATCAATAAACCAGCCGAATAAGCTCAAGCAGACCAAGTGGTGTTCTGAGTTCCACAACTTATGGCAGCTGTGGGTCATACAGTGATGATAGCTTTGCCTGCTTGGGAATGATGAAATCCAATCTTTCTAGCTCTTCACAAGAACCTGATATTATTCCATCTTTAAGATTTGTGAAAGAAGCCCACAGAAGGAAGGTGAGTGCTTAAGGTCACAAAGACAGAGCATGATAGAGATGCATTTTTTGGACCCAGTACTATTTTAACTGAGTTTTTAAATTTCTCCTTAAGCACAGAATAGACATTGGTGATTTCTAGAATGATTAAGGAGCCCCATAGAGAAAGTGCTTTATCTTCAAACACTGAGTCCCCCAGTAAAGGTGAATAGAGTAAAAAAGTGGAAGATGCAGAGTTGACAAGAATCCATTAAGCAATTAAGAGAGGTGATGGATAGTAGGGATGGCTTGCAAGGAAGTTGAGGTTTTGCACTTCAAATTATTGATGAATATAGATTAATAGAGATCAAAGAAAAGGTTTTTGTACCCTAGGAATGATAAACCCACTTCAGAGTGTGATTGCCTTGGAACATGGAATTAGATGGGAATGAGGCTAAAGGAGATAATCAGTAAAGTTTTAATTCTTAAACATAGTGATTTTAAACAATGGGTGTTTTACTCATCTATTTTCTTTTCTAGTCACAGTAGTTAGGACATAGAATCAACGGGATCTAGATGCCCATTGACAGGTGAATGAATAAGGAAAATATGGTACCTATACATGATAGAATTTTATTTAGCCATAAATAAAAATGAAATTTGCAGGTGAATGGGTGGAACTGGAAATATCCTGAGTGAGGTAACACAGACCAACAAGGACAAAGCCTGCACATTCTCTTTTAATTATATCTTAACATCAAACATTTAGAGGTGGTGGTGGTATGTGTGTGTGTGTGTGTGTGTGTGTTTAACTTGGGGGGAACATGAAGAATCCTGGAAACTAAAAAGAGATCATTTGTGGGGAGGAGAAAATATATTAAGAAAGAAAGAAATATATTAAAAATTATTGATTCCCCTTAATATTCACTAAGAGGAATAGTGGGAAGAGAATTTTAAGTGGGGAGATCAGACCAGAAAAGAAGAAGGAATAAAATCTGTATGGAAGCCTATTTTACAAACAACACGTGCACACACACACACACACACACACTCATTCGTCATTCATTCATTCATATAAAAGAGTTTACTTGCAGTTACCCTACACAGAGGATAACGTTGTCTCCAGATTGTCAAATAAAAAAAAAAACCCAGTGCCAGTTTGGGGATATATCCACTTTGACCAGGGAGTCCCAGAGACCCCTCCCCCCAAAAAAAAACATTGTAGGCCATTGCAATTGCTCTTGGTGGCTCATCAAAATTTGATGGTAAGATACTACTACTGAAGATAAAACATACTCTGATCATAGGCCATGGAGAAATCAGATTAGTATTGGCCAGGTATCTTCTAGTACTGGCTAGCTTTCATAATACCAGAGGTGCTCTGCAGTATCCTGGGAGGGAGAGGTCATCAGCAGTCTTGGGGACCATGAGTTATAATAACTACCGGCAAGGCAAGATATGCCTGTGAGTACAATAGTGGCAAGAATGCTCTGAGCCTAGTAAGTAGCAGCTTTCTGCTTGATTTAATTTCCTGCTCCAAGGTAATGTAAATATAACCCAAAATGTTGGGATGCTCATTATTGGACCTAGGGATGAACCTACTACTGTTATTTTACTAAACGGACACAGTAGCAGACTCCCCTCTAAATCTGTATTTTTTCACCCACATGTTAGCGCAGTTTGGATTTCACCAAAGAAGATCCTTCCCGCAGTGGACACGGCTTACAGCAGAAATCCACAACTGGTCAAAGTGCAGAGAATAAGTCTGCGGAATGTTCAACCGCAAATGAGATGTTTTTTATCATGCTCCCTTGCCCTAAGGCTCAAAGATCATTGCAAAAGAGGGGATGGAAAGATTGCAAGAGCCAGAGGTCAGGGAGCTGAAGGAAAACAGCGTCGTCCAGACCTGACAGGATAACTGCACTCATGAGCTCATAGCAGCTGTGGTATCCTGGCCAAAAGTAAGCAGGTCAACTTCCTGGATAGGGGTGAGAGACTAACAAACTCCACCCCTAACTGAGGAGCTATGGCCAAGTGATAGCTTCTAGAGGAGGGGGAGTCAGTGTTCTTTTAGGGTGCAGCCCAATCGGTCCACAGCACTCCAATGGATAGCACACACACCCTTGAGTATGAAGGTAGCACAAATTGGACTCAATGAGTTATATAAAAGTGGGGGAGGCTGGAGAGATGGCTCAGTGGGTAAGAGCATTTGCTGCTCATATAGATAACCAAGTTAAATTTCCAGCACCTACATGGTGGTTTGCAACTGCATAAACAGACAACATGACCACTATATGGTATGGCTAAGGGAAAGGTTTACATTGTAGATGAGAGAGAGAGAGAGAGAGAGAGAGAGAGAGAGAGAGAGAGAGAGAGAGAGAGAGAGAGGGAGAGAACAGACAGAGGCATGTGGAAGAGTTCAAAGTCGAGGGAGAAAGGAGTAGATTGAACATGGCCAGCAGACTGGACATGGCTGGGGCTATCTGCGAGAGACAGGAGACTAGCCGAGGATAGAGAACGGGAAGTACACCGAGAGGAGCAGGAACGAAGCCTAGAGAAATTGGAGTGAGAACAACAGGGTTATGAGGAAATGAGCGGCTAGGGGAGAGAAGCCCGTGAACTGGAGGAAGTTAAGGATAAGGGAGGAGGGGGGTGAAAGCCATAATTTTGGGGCTGGAGGTATGGCTCGGCAATTAAGAAAACTGGATGCATTGGGGCTGGAGAGATGGCTCAGAGGTTAAGAGCACTGATTGCTTGCTCTTCCAGAGGTCCTGAGTTCAGTTCCCAGCAACCACATGGTGGCTCACAGCCATCTGTAATAAGATCTGGTGCCCTCTTCTGGCCAGCAAGCATACAGACAGACAGAACACTCTATACATAATAATAAATAATAAGAATAAGAATAAGAATACTGGCTGCTCTTAGAGAAGACACAGGTTTGATTCCCAGCAACCATATGACAACTCACAATCATCTGTAACTCCAGTTCAAGGGAACTCAATGTCTTCTTCTGGCCTCCATATGCACAAGACACACAAGAGGTACACAGACACACATGCAGGCAAAAGACTCATACACAATAAAATTTTTAAAAAATCAAAAGCAAAATGTGAGATTCACTATCTACTCCACCAAAATAAAAACCCCAAACGTGGGCTTCTGCAGCAGCTGGCATATTTGTTAAGGAAGTTGAATTCTGGAGTAAGGATTGGCTGGTGAAAGCCTGGGTTTGCTGCTCTGTTGGGACCAGGAAATGCTTCTGCAGCTTGTGGTTGAGCCCTGGAGAATCTTTGCCGGCCTCTGACCTGAAGTCAAGCTGTAGGCGTCAAAGCCAGCCCCTCTGTGCTCCAGCTTTTGTTATTTAAAGTTTTCCATTCTTAGGGTCAAAAGCTGAAAGCCTCCCGCTGAGGTATTTGGCATTTAGAAGTTAAGAGCCAGGGTGTAGGTGTGTTTCCCTGTGTACTGACCCCTTTCTCTAAGGTCCTGAATCCTCAGTTGGTGACTGAAAATGCTAAAGCAGGAGGGGAATCAAACTGGAAGATCAGCCAGGCTTCCCCTGAACTAGCCTGTGACTTTGGGGACTTGCCACACACAGGCTGTGTTCTTGGGAAAGCAAAGAAAGCCAGAGCTTTATAGGTAAGAGAATGCAAGGGACAAGGGGTGGATGGTCTCTCTCTGGATATAGTGCTAACTTCTCCCTTTGGTCTCAGCCTTCACTACATACACTATACAATGAAGATTTTGTTCCCATCATGTTTTCCCTGACATCTCCCGGCCTTTCCCCTGGTCTTTCAAACAAAAACATGTCTTTTGTGCACTTCTGAGCAGGTGTGGAGAGAAGGGTTTTGGAGCCAGGCCTCAGCTGGAATCCAGGTCTAGCTTTGAGAAGCAGTGTGGCATTGGACAAGGGCCTGAGTGACTTAAACTCTCCGAAGCTGTTTGTCACAAGAAATAGTTATTGATGTCTTCCCCACAGGGTTTTTTGGAGAAGCAAATTAAGTAACGCTGGGTTAAAAAAAAAAAAAACCTGCAAAGTTTCATAAAATTGAGTGGATTGAAAAAAACAAAAGGAATAAAAAAGGAAGGACATGACTGCTCCCAGGTTTGGTGGAGAAGGAGGTAGATTGTAGATAAAAGGGAAAGCATAGCCAGAGGCAGGGACATCTGGGCGAATCCAGAGTAGACGTGACCCTGAGCCATGTAAGGAGACAGAAGAGGGAGAAGGAGGAGCCAGGTGCGGCAAAGAAGGGCCAGAGGTGAGCAAGAGTCAGGTAACCTAAATGTCTGGAATCTGTAGGGAAGAGTCTCTAGGGGAAGGGCAGTCCAGCCCTTGGGAGGAAAGTTCAGGGTAAAAGGCAGGGTTTGCCAGCCATACCCAGTATCAGATAGGGACTGAAGGATGCTGGGAGAACTTCATGGTCAGGTCTACTTTTATATGTTAAATAGGCACCTCAGTTAGCCTTTTATCCTCAGTTTGAGCCCTAACACTCACAAACTCTTAGTCCTCTTTTCCTCTGACCCCAAACTACATCGTCCAAACAATGGTTTGGAAACTAGTTTGTAATGAAGAAATGCTGGGTAAATTGGAATCGTTCTTGCTAACTCTAGAAAAACTGAAGTCCCTTCAAAGGCTGCCCCATGCCAAGGAAATCCCCAGTACATGTTCAAGCTGCCCCTGGCCTGCCTGTCTCTTGTTGGTCCATGCCCCTCAGTCCTAAGAACACAGATTACTTCATGCTCCCTCTGTCAAGAAACATCAGTCAGCATCACATGGACATTCCAAGGATGTGCATTCTCAGCCACCACGTATGGGGCCAGCACACCGAGTTAGTGTAGGTGGGTCTCAATTGTCACTGCTCTGGAACTCAGGGCTCATCAAGGGTCACGTCACGGACTCTGGGGATAATTTAGTGCCTCAGTTCCCTCTACCACTCTCTCATGAAGGACGAGCAAGACTTGACAGCAGGCATTTAAAAAGAAAACGAGGGCAACAGCAACAGCACCCGAAAGAGCAGGGCTTTTGCCACCAGGCCTTGGTTTTAATCTGTACTCTTTGCAACTACTGAGACCCAGGAGTAGATTGCTGAGTCCTGCCTGGTGACCAGCTGGAACTTTTTCATGTTTTGTAATCCTTGCCTCTGCACCAGTTCCCCTGGGTCCAGAGACCCTTGGCCTTCATATCTCCCCAGTACAGCCCCGAAGGCTGGGCTTCTCAACATGTTTACACCAGACCAACAGCACCTGCACCCCCTGGGGGAGTATGTCACACAGATACATTCTCAGACCCACCCCACACCACTTCAGGTGATTCTGTTAGGGGTCCTGGTACAGGACTAGATGCCGGCTTTAGTTGCACAAATCACCTTACAAGCTCAGGGTGGCTCTAATTTGCTTGCTTTGAGGGGAGAGAGAGGGGCCTTTGAGACAATGTCTCCTGTAGTTCCAGATGCCTTGGTTTTGCTTGCTTTGAGGGGAGAGGGAGGGGTCTTTGAGACAATGTCTCCTGTAGTTCCAGATGCCTTGGAACTTGCTATACAGCCAAGGATGACCCCGAAATCCAGATCCCCCGGCTTCTACCTCCCAGGTGCTAGAGCTACAGTTGTACACCACATGCCAGGCTAGAATTTGCTTCTTCTCCACATTTTCTGGCAATTTTTTCCCTTACTACACAGAAGAAATCATGGAAGAGAGCAACACACTGATGGAGAGGGTTTCTAATGCCACATTTGCTGATCAGAAGGCACTCCTTTCCCACTTCGCTTCTGATTTATGTCCTGACCAGTGATTTTGAATCAGGCTGGCTTGATTTGCACTTAACGCTTATTTCTCCAGTGGCTTGTTGCTACTGGAAAAAGCTTTGGCATCCCAAACAGAACATTTGGAATATAATATAAATAAACACTTTGAATAGAGATTTAAGGCAGTTTTATTACAGTCACTGACGTGGCATGTTTTACAGCTTTGATTTCAGTTCTGGTTGTGAAGACTCAGAGAAAGCAAACAGATCTCAGAGCAGAGAGAAAAGCAAGGGCAGACATAGAAAAGATACCTTCCCCCATTAACCCTTCCACTCCACTGGGATAGAATCTTAAGCAGTTCCTCCCTCTGCCTTAACACATCCAGGGGATCAAGAAAAGTCTAGGAACAGAAAACAGACTGTGATTTGTAGAAGGCAGACCTGAAATGAGGGAGGTAAAGCCAAAAGTTCCAGAGGGTAGGTAGAAGGAAGAGAGTATAGCAAGGCAAGGAAGACAGTGAAAGTTGTTTAGAAAAAATGAGCCTTTCTCCATGGAATAACAGACCCGCATTCCTAGCCACAGTTTCATTCGCCATATTTTCAGTTATGCACAGGTAGCTGCGTGCTGAAAGTATTAAATGAAAAATGGCAGAAATAAAGCATTCCTAAGTTTAAGATTGCAGATCAGTCTGAGTAGCATGATGAAATCTCACGGCACCCTTCTGTCTAGCGTAGTCACTCTGTACATGTGCCTTCTTGGTTATCAGGGTTACTGTCACGATTTCACAGAGATACCAGGTAGGGTTCAGAACTCTCCATGGTAACAAGCCTCTACCTCATGTCTTGGAATACATCCCCCTGGAAACAGTGGAGGGATATTGCAGAGATGAAAGCATGGGCCAGATCTCAAAGGACCTAAATTCTAGCTTGACTGATGGATGTCAGGGTACTTCCAATTTGAAGTAATAACTTTTCTGGTTCTTGGTTTCTTTATTCCCGAGTTATTGTAAGGCTCAATTAAAACAACAAGATCTTATACAGAGTGCTGGATAAAGTAGCAATGAACGGCAGAGCAGTCCAATTGCTTATGACCTTTCTTAGGGATGTCCCCTCCTGATATAAATTTATAAAAATTGTCAGCTTCATATTATAAAATATGAAATTCAGTTCTTAATAGGCATGAATCAAGTCCTGAGTCTGAGGTTACAGAAGTCTCCAGATTTCCATCCCAACAGCCTCCCTTTCTCTAGCCAGGCACTAGTCTTGGTTCTGGGCCTAGCAGAATATTGAAATGCATTCAGCAGAAAGCTGAAATATCGACTTAGACACCACTTCGCACTCTCATCTTTCCTGCTACGCCCTCTCCTGTTTTTTGTGCTTACCTTATGACCTTGTCTATGTTCTCAACCTAACTTTTTAAAGGTTTCCCACAAAACTGAGAAGCTAAATCCTTTGTGTCACTGAGTCACACAGCTTTTCAGGACACTGTTTTGGTTGCTGATGACAAGAATTAATGGTGCTTTAAAGACTTATGCAACACCATCTCCCCGTTAATATCATCTGGTCACCTCCCTAATGCATCCTGCTGACTTTTAACTCTCTTGATTCTATTTCTCTTTCTAGCACAAATTCTTATATCTCCTCTTCCGTCTGGAATCAGCTCTGCTTCCAAAGACGGCTGAGGTGTCCATCTTCTCATTTCACATAGTCAACCTGTGTCTTCTTCTGTCATGGCAGTGGTCCTGTTATACCAATGTCGTCTGACTGTTTTTATGAACCCCGAACTTCTTAGGCGCAAGAACTGTGTTTTACCTCTGTCTCTGTTCCCATTGTCTTCCATAGGAAATGTTGTTGAATGGACCATCACTCTGAACTGTACAGCTGGAGAACTTTGGGAGTGTAACTATGACTTCCCTGCCTCATACCCAAAGGACACTGTGCTGATTTAATTACTCATATGTGGGGGTTTCACACAGATGTTCTAACAGCTCACTTAGCAAAGGACAGTGATTAGGGTTTTCTTTTATTAACTAAATAGACAACACCCGAGTGGAATATTAAAAGCCAGATGGCACAACTTTCATCGTGTATATATGTGCAAGGGAAGCACAAAGTGCCAGCACTGTCCTGTTTAACCATAAGTGCAGTCTCAAAAGATGTATTTAGCCACTTCTAGGTCACTCACTCTACACCCTACCCTAGTTGGGAGAAAGCCAGAGAGAATGCAACCTGAAGTCTGTTATTAACTGAATTGTGCTAACCCAAAACTCATATGTTGAAGCCATAACCTATCAGTATTTCAGCAATGTGACTGTATATGAAGATCAGGCCTTTAAGCAGATAGTTAAATTAAAACAAGGCCATTAGGGTGAACTCTAATCCAATTTCTCTGGTGTCCTACAAGATAAGAAAATTGGACGCACAAAAGAGACACCAGGGGCATTCATGCATAGAGGGATTATCTTGTAAAGAGAGAGCAAGAGGACAGCCATTTACCAGTCAGAAGGGAGGCTAGGCAGGAAGCTCACCCTGCAAGCATCTTGATCTTAGCTAGCTTCCAGAATTATGGAGGAATCAATTTCAGTTACTTAAACCACTATGCCCATGAAATTTTGTTATGATTGTTTCAGGAAAAAAGGTAGAGTCTGTCTTAGTTATTGTTTTGTTCTATTACTGTAATGAAACTCCATGAGCAAGGCAACTTATAAAAGGAACTGTTTAATTAGGAGCTTGCTACAGTTTCAGAGGGTGAATCTATAACCATGATGGACTCATGGCAGCAGGCAGACAGGCATGGCACTGGAGATGTAACTGAGAGTTTACCTCAAATTCACAAGCAGGAGGTGGAGAGACAAAGACTAGGCCTGGTGTGGGTTTTTGAAACTGGAAAACACACTTAAAGTGACACACTTTCCCCAATAAGGACATGCATATTCCAACAAAGCCACACCTCCTGATCCTTCCCAAGCAGTTCTACTAACTGGAGACCAAATAGTCAAGTATATGAACTTATGGGGGCCATCCTCATTCAAACGACCATAGGCTCTGATCACAGTTCAGCTTTGAGATGCCCGGGATCCCTTCAGACAATCCCAGCCTGAATGAACTGAGCCCCAAGTATCGAGCTTCATCAGTCATGCCCATCCTCTTATCCCAAGTTCATTGGCAATTTCTTTATAGTTGAAGTCACTTGCCTTTTTCCTTCCCTCGCTCTTATATTACTTCCCTCGTTCACTTCCTCAGGTTACTGAGAGGTGCTACAGGAGATGTGGTACCCTGCCGTCAAAGAGCCTAAGACCATATAAAGGACATGTATCTACCATAGTAAGGTTAGAGATGACCCAGGTATGTAGCATCGCTTCTAACTTGGACGATGAAACTGATCAGTAAAGAAACACAAATTGTCTGCATAAAAGAAGATTCAAGGCTGACAATGCAGAATAGTGGAGCAGTTAAACCTAGGCTCTAAAACCAGAGTGGATGTTGCAGATAACAGGATAAGTGAGCTCTATCCAGAGCCAAAAAGCTACATGACCTTCACAGAATACTAAGTCTCTCCATTCCTTGGTTACCTGATCTGAAACTGAGACTAAACAATGATATTTATATTCAATTTGATTAATTCATACAAAACCTCTTAGAACAGTACTTGGCACATTGAAGTTACTTCATAAATTTTACTGTTTGTAGCTTTTAGGGTCAGAAGACTTAGATTTCAGTCTTTCATTTATTAGATATGTATTCCTAGGACAAGAATGCCTTGCCCCAGCTTGAATGTCTTTCTGCCTGACAAAGTGCTTGGGAGAATCAAGCGAAATAGCCAGTGTTTAAGGGCACTGAAAACTACAAGGGCAGAAGGCGTTTGATTATTGTTGTTATTAAGCTGAGCCTTGAAGGATGGTGAAGATTTAATATGAAGGCAACTGTCCATTGAGAACTTACCCAAGTATCGTGTGTGTGTGTGTGTGTGTGTGTGTGTGTGTGTGTGTGTGTGTAGTAGTGAGGGCAGGTATTTCTTAGGGTAAAAGCCTATGCCATCCATTTGGCCAGGGTAATGCGCTTCTTCTTCTTTTTTTTTTTAATGTGCTTCTCAAGATTCCAAATTTTGAGGTCATCAGAAGTACAAATGTGTGTCACAAATGTGTAGGTGGTACGGGGAAATGGTACCATAGGCAGTGGCATGTTGGCTAGACTGACCCTGAGGGGTAATCTAGTTGGTAGTCACCCTAGACAACCTCTGCTGGTCCCTGATCACTTTCTGCTCTTGACAGCCAGTACTATCACTGGTTTGATGAGCTGTCTGCCCTTCCCAATAATGTCTTCTTCTGGGCTGGCAGGATAGTCTGGTGGATAAAGGAACCCTCCAAGCCCGACAACATGAGTTCAGCCCTTGAGACCCATATGGTGGAAGGAGAGAAGCTGTCCTCTGACCTCCACATGTGCACACTGAAGCTTAGAGGGGAGGATGTCACATAGTTTGCCCTCAAATCCCACATACAGGAGATGTGTAGACTTAACTCTAAGGATGCTTTTACTAGTGCTTACCACCGCAATACACTAGGGAGAGAAACTGGCGAAAATTATGTGAGTGGGAGGAGAAATATCCTGTCAGGGCCAGATGCAGGAAAGCCTGAGGAGGGTGCAGAGGTTTGTAACTTTCCAGAGAGACAAAGGTAAAATGCTCACACCAGAGACCGTTTACAAATGGGAAGAGCCAGGTGTGGGAGTACGCACCTATCATCCCAGCACGGGGGAGACTGAGGCAAGGAGACTGGCTGAAAGTTTAGAACATTCTAGGCTATGTTCTGATTAACCTGGGCTACAAAATCAGGACTTTGGGCTTCACTCCTACAACTGCGGGGGGGGGGGGAGTCCTAACGCTGGTGTGGTGACTCACACCTGCAATCACAGCACTTGAGGCAGAGGCAAGGAACTCCGAGTTCCAGATCACCCTGGTATACAGATTGAGACCTTCTCTCACCTCACAAACAAAGCACAAAATTAGAAAGAGACCTCGAGAACAGCAGTGTGAGGTTCTTTTATTGGACATCGGGAGCTACTGACAATGTCGGGCTACCACGGTAGTCTGAGTGCGAGGGGATGGAAATGTAACTAGGAAAGGCCAAAACGACTTTTGTAGACGGGAGAAGTCTTGACTAATGAATGGTAATTAATAAGGAAGAGTCTGGTGACTGGGACATTGTTGACAGCCTTGACCAAAATAGTGAAATCTGGCCTCGAAGTGATTTGGCAGCGACGGGAGGATGGAACAGCTGCCTCTTTAGAAAGAAATGCCTTCTTTCTGCTCTCATAATTTCTAGCCTTTCAGCCTCTTATTTCAAAGTCGTTCACCATTTGTCTTTTTTTTTCTGAGGCTGACAGGCTTCTGATTTCACTCTGGGGATGACACTACTGCTCACAGATGTGGGAAGCAGCAGCTTGTGTGAAAGGAGGCTCCTAGCCAGTTGGAAGCAGTCACATGTGTGGGCCCCGGTGGCCTGGTTATGGTTATTAATAACTGATGGTTCTGCCATCTCTGGTTCCAGCAGCCCAGCAGGCTCTCATCCTTTTATAGTCTGGCACCCTTTCGCTCCAGCTGCCAGTGGTGCCCAGCTGACCATCTCTTAGTCCACATTTCTAGCTATCTCCAAGGGTTTCTTCAGCTCATCCCTTGACACAGTTCTGCCAGCCTTCATGGGAGAAAGTGGAGATGACTAGTCTCTCTGCATGACATCAGAGTAAAGTTGATGTCATCCCAATGTGAAATCTACCCAATATCTCCCCCTTTTCCATCTCTTTCGCTCCATGTCTCTTTTTCCTCCTTTCTCTCTTCTATCTCCATCTCCTTAATATTTATCCCTTTGTTTTTTTCTTCGTGTACTAGCCTGACTATTATTGCTTCAGCTTTCTCTTCCCTTCCTTTTTTCCTGCATGTTTGGCTTAACTAATGCTAGGAGTTGAAAGTATACAAATGGGAAAAAAAAACACAGGCTTTATCTGTAAACTAGCTCAAATACTTTTAAGAAAGATATATAACAGTAGAAATAAGACCAGGAAATATAATGACAACCGATCAGACATGTTTATTCAAGTTAGAAACAAGGGAGAACATGACGAAAGTTTCTGTAAGGAAATTATTGCCAGAACACAATTTGAATTTTATCCCAGCAGAACTTATTTGTGAGAATGACTGAGAAGAAGGTATTGCAAGCAGAAGGGGCTAACCTAAGCAAACACAGAGGGGTACGAGAAAGGCCCTACTATTAAGAAGAAACATATAAAGTGGTGGTAATGGCCACAGATGATCTGTAGCAGAAGGAAGAGCAGATTGTTGTATGTCACTTTAATAGCTTGGTCTTTGGCCAGTAGATAATGGAAGGTTACCAAAACAGCTAGAGGAGGACAAAAGTGTGGCCATTTATGTTTCTTTTGAGACAGCGTACGTAGCCTTGAGTGGTCTGAAACACATTCTGAAGACCATGTTGACCTGGAACTCAACTTATCTACCTGCCTCTGCCTCCAAAGGATTAAACATGTATGGTTTTAAGAATATAGATCGCTATCACTTTCCAGTGGTGTGAAAGATGGCTTAAACAGGAACAGCATTACATCAGAGGAACCAAGCTGGGAAGCTGCTGTTGCCATTCAAATGAAAGATGGTGGTGACTTAAACTGGAACGGGAGAAGGTAAGATTAAATTAAGAAAATAATCAGACTGGGTGGTGGTGCCGCAGGCCTTTAATCCCAGCACTCAGGAAGTAGAGGCAGGTGGATCTCTGAGTTAGAGGCCAGCCTGGTCTACAAGAGCTAGTTCCAGGACAGGCTCCAAAGCTACAGAGAAACCCTGTCTTGAAAACACAAGCAAACAAACAAACAAAAAACAAAAAAGAAAAGAATCAGGCGATAAAATCTCTAGGTCTTTGTTAAGGAATTGGCTATAAATGATAAGTATGACGGAGATATCAAGAATGACCCTTCACTCTTTTGGTGTGCAATCACGAATATAGTAAAACTAATAAAATGTTCTTGAGAATGATGGTGTCATCAACACAATGAAGGATTCAGGAGTGAGTGCTTGTTCAGAAGAAAATGGAGAACTTCTCACACGAGAGCGGATATGCTTATGCAACACACAATATGAGATGCCCAGCAGGGAGTTTGACAGTTTAAAACTCTGGGGGGTCAGTGTTAAAGGGTTAAAGGGGTTTTGATTTGGGATTATACCAAGAATACCTGTGACAGCCTCCTAGGTTTGCAGTATCTCTGAGAGAATTGTTGCCTCTAATGTGCTTTCAGCTGCCCACACAATTCTTGTTTTCTCTCCTTAATTCAGTCTTCCTATTCCTCACATTTGCTTTTGTTTTAACTAAAGAGACCTGGTCTGTCCCCAGTCCAAAGGCAGCCAGTCTGTAAACTGACCAGAGGCTTGAGGATTCGGGTGGTTGTACTAGTTTAGGAAAAAATAGAGAAGTCCTCTTTTAGACATATGAGTTGAAGATACCATTGAGATATATAAAAGGAGCTGCCTACCTGGAATTTTGAGAATCGAGACATGAGCTAGGCCAATTCTAATCCCTCTGGGGTTTTGAACTAAGAACTACAGAAATACCAACTGACTTACCACTGGAGTTGAAGATGGAAGATTGTTTAAAGTCGAGACATGGGCAGCTGAAGCCATCTGAAGCTCAAATAAGAAGGGGAATGCAATCTGTGGGTAGAGGATTGAAGATGGTGGGAAGAGAAGAGAGGAGTAGACACTGGAGGAAAAGATACAAAACAGGGCAGAAAGGAGGCAGCTAGGCTGTGAAAAAAAGAGAGGAATTTTCCAATTGTCAGAGCAGCTCTACTACCTGATAGAGCTGCCACTTCTGTCTGTGTGGCCTCAGTCTGAAGGCCAGTCATCTGAAGGTAATGTAAGTGGTGCTATTTACTTTTTCAAACAAAAGAGTTACCAGGGAGAGATCACTCAGGAAGAAAGAAGCTCGAAATAAAAACAGTGGGCTGAAGTCAGCAGCAGCAGTAGCAGCGTGTGTCTGTGTGTGTGTGTGTGTGTGTGTGTGTGTGTGTGTGTGTTGGCAGAAAGAAGAGGAAACTACACATATGGAGAGGGAGGGACTTAGGATTGTAACCAGAAAACAGTGGGTGTGAAAGCGAAGTTATCCTCTTATTTCATTGTGGTTTGTTTGTTTTCTTTAGATGAGTGAGCATAAGCATCCAAAACTGTAGGTGGATCTGATCAGGACTGCACAAGATACACAGAGCTGAGAATTAGTAGGTACCTGGCGATTTTAGGGAAACCATTTAATTAGGAGAGAGAAATCTGAACTTGGCTGCAAATTGTATAAAAATAATAAGGAGGCAGCCAGTGTCAGATACTCTTGAAAAAGAATTTGATGATGAACAAAGGAAAAAAAAACATTGGGAAGGCACAGAGAGCCACTGGAGGCTTTGCTTTAATTTTGCTTTATATTTTAGAGAGGGGCATGAATTTGTATATTAAGAGAAAGAATTCAGTTGGGAAAAAGACAGAGGGAGGGAGGAAATGGAGGGGGGAGGGTATGGGAAGAGAGGCAAGGGAGGAGAGGAGAGGGGAGGAGAGGACAGGAGAGAAGAGAAGAGAGGAGAGGAGGAGGGAGGAAGGGAGGGGAAGGGAAGAGAGAAGGAAGGAGAGGAGAATCTAATTTAACAGGGACCCAAAGAAAGGGAGACTAGGTCCAATCCGAACTGATAGTGTTAGCCTTAAAGAAGAGAGTAGCTCATCCTCTAAAACTGGGAAGAGGAAAGATACAAAGAGTCCTGTAGCTGAGAGGTTGCCATCCTAGCATCAGGTCTACCACCAACCAACTGTACACATCTCCTTCTCTCTAGGCTTCCAGTCTCTCATCTATAACCAAAGGGGAGAAATACCTGGTCTGGCTCTCTTTTCGGACATGGCCATGGAGGGTGAAATGAAGGCAGTAGATGTGAGCATGTGAGGGAATGCTTACAGATCTAGCTGACGGTGTGGGAGTCTTGCGCAGGTGGTCTTGAAAGTGAAAAGTGTACAGTTAGCAGAACGGACAACTATTTCTAGGGTCTAACTAGATTTGCCCATGTCTCTTTTTTCTACATCTTGTGACAACAGAATCTACCACCTGCTTCCTTCCTCATTCCCAGTCTCCACATGCTGCAAGCTCCCCAGAGGTCAGGCGTGGTGGGAGCCGAAGGTACAACCTCAGCATCTCTGTCTCGGATGATGAGCTGAGAAATCAAAGGTTCTTTGTTTGCCAAGGAAAGGTTTTGCTTTTTCTTTTTTCTTCTCTTCAATAAATCTGTCTGCCTCCGCTGTTCCATGACGAGGCTGATGGGCCTTGCCCTTGGGACGTGCAACTCAGCATGGGAGAGGGAGATGCTGCGAAATTTGGCACCTTCCTTCTGGATACATGTTTAATTCATTGTTGCAAAGACTTGGATAAGTAAAACACTAAGCTCCTTCTGACTGGGCTTCCTGGAGAGAAGGATTCCAACAGCTTTTAAAGGAAATGTCAAACTGTTAATAGTTCAGGCTTCAAGCAGCTTTAATGTTTCACAATGTTTTGGAGTGAGTGTCTCCTCCATTCTTAATGCCTTGGTTATTTAGAATCGAAAATTACTGATTTGGGTTGTCAATCTGGTAAACAGGAAACAACCACAATCAACTCTGGAGAAACATTCATCCATTTTATTCATTGCTCTATAGCTTCTGCCTCAACAAACCTTTTAGCCAGTTACTAGTCAATGAACACGAGCTATTGAATGAGACAACAATGATATGCTCAGCTCACTGCACAGGATGATGAAACTCATAACAAAATAAATGGTTAAAAACACTGTATGGATTCCATACTGTTATGGGCTCATTTGTGGCCCTCTTCTAACTCATAGGTTGATGCCTTAACTCCTAGTATAGCAGATTGCTATCTGCAGGATTTTTAGTGTGTTAAGTTAAAATGATATCCATCAGGTAGACCCTAATCCAATATACATGGCATTCTTATAATAAGAGATTAGAACACAGACAGAAGTCATCAGACATGTCTGCAAAACAGACAACTACATGAAGATAAAGGGAGAGAGCACCACCTATAAGCAAAACAGAGAGATCTCATGAGAAACAAACCCTGAAAAACCCCTACCCTTAAACATATAGCCTCCAGAAGTGTAAGAGCATGCGTGTCTGTTGGTGGAGCTTCCAGTCTGTGTAATTTTGCTATGTCAGGCCCCAGCAAACCAATAAACTTTTTTTTGCAGAGTTTGTGGTCATGTAGAAAAAAACACATGTACTTCCCTCATACTGGTAATATTGGAAGACTATATGCACATAGATTTTGTCCCCCAGAAAAAAATTATCGCCAATCACAACTAAGATGAAGTGAAAGGATATAAAAAAAATTCCTTGTTTTTTTTTCCCTCACCATGATTTAGGGGTCTCTATCAGACCACACAGAAGACACATAGAAGGAGTATGTGATCTTTCTGTCCATGGTGTCTTTCTCCTCCCTTTATCCATGGGTCTTTTGCTATTCTGCTTCTCATCCTCAGGTTCTTGCCTCTATCAGGAAGATTCAGGTGATGTTTTTTAGGTGCCATGGGTTCCTTAAAGGCTTCAGAACTATCTTGGGTATCAAATAAAAATGCAATTGAGAAACCACATGCACCACTAATAATGCAGGTTAAATAGGCCCAAGCAGGACCTAGAAAAGTACCCTTAAATTTTTTATTGTGAGATAGGTATACAAAATAGTGTTCATGATACTTTTGTATAATTAAAATAACAATGATAAATGAACTGGGCAGAAGCTGGAGAGAAAGTGCTTGCCTCAGGTGCTAACTGCCTATACCTGTAACTCCAACTCCAGGGAATCAGATGCTGTCTTTTGGACTCTGCAGGCACACACCTCTACACACACACATGACACACACATCATACACATACATAAAAATGAAAAAAGTCTTCTGCAATAAAAAAGAAAGGATTGTCCATAAGATATAGATACATGAGTACTCCCTCCTTGGTGGCAGTTCTCATTTCCTCTGAGACAAACCTTGATTGACTTTTTCATTATTCACCTCTTTCTTTTGTGTTCTTTATTGTTTGCTATATATGTTTGTGTCTCTGAACAAGGACAAAATTCTGTTTAGCTTATGTGACGGGTGCCTTCATATAATGTGTCATACTGTGTATATTCTTTAGCAACAGAATCTTTAATTTAATTATGAAGCACTGGTTCTCAGTAGTAAAGGGGTATGGTGCAAAAGGATAAAAGAAGGTATCTGGGAGCGGAGGAAGGCATTTCCATATGTCACATATACTACATCAGCGAGGCGGACCATATGTTACAAATGTTCAACTTTGTGGCACACATTATCATTGTTTGGATTCATATGTATGGGTTTTCAGGTCACATAATAGGTGTCAACTCAACCACTCAATATTTAAAACATTAGGGTAGATTGAAATAGCAAAGATTTCCTGAAGAAAATGAGGCACGAGGTGGACCTTGAATGATGGGAAAACTGGAAATTGAGACAAGAAATAAGAAGAGGTGTCAGTTTATGGCTAGAGTTTGCTTTAGAAAGAGAAATCTAGGAGTACAAGGCAAATCAGGAATGCAGAAGTGTGGATTGCCAGATTGGAGGGGGTGAGTGCCAACAAAAGCTTGGCAAAGACTGGGGAATGCATCTCAGCGGCAAGCATGTGCAAGGCCCTGGGTTCCATCCTGAGCACTATAAAAAAAAAGCACATGGTAAATCTAATTCTTTTCGGAAAGTACTGAGATTCCAGAAGATCCTATCTTGGGAACTAAGAAGGAAGGCACAGCTTGAGAAATACAGGATGGAAAATCGTGAGACCATCAGAGCAGAGTCCTTTGTAGGAAAGAAAGCATGAAAAAGTAGCCATAGAGTGAAGAGCCCAGGAGAACAGGGCAGATAGAAACAGACAGGAGATTGTTTAAGACCAGCAATAGAGTTCCTCTCAAATGTCAAAGATTCCTCTCCATTCTTCTAGCTCCTCAGGAGCCTGTGTATTACCTACTCTCATCTATATGCCATCTACCATTGTTGTGGGCTGAATGTGAAATGTCCCTCATGGGCTTACATGTGTAAAAATGTGCTCTCTGGTTGATGGTGCTGATTTGGAAGATTCTGGATCTTTTAGGGGGTTGAAGTTGAACCTTGGTGGGTGAAATATTGAGTATAATAAACTATTGGAACAGGCCTTGAAGTTTTATAACCTGATCCTATTTCTTAACTGTGCTGTACTTCCTGACTGTAGACAGACGCAGTGTGACTAGCCACCTCAGACACAGTCGACTGTATTCCCTCACTATGGTAAGCTAAAGAAAGCCTTCCTTCTTTTCAGGTGTCTGATAACAGCTGTGAAGAAAGTAATTAAGATAACCTGTCCATCTTCACTCTCAGATGAAGCCCTCACTTCCCAGCTCACTGTAAAGAAGAGACCCTCTGAACTGGGAATTCCAACCCACTTCCAATCTTTAACCTCCTAGCTCTATCTTTACCATTGCCTTCTATTACGTGTTGGATTAATCGTCCACTGTTAACAGCCATTGCTTCCACTGGTTCCCCAGATGTCGTTTTGATCAGTTAGGATTGAGTTTATCTGAGACCAACAGAGATTCAAAATTATAGTGGTGAAATGACAGCATTTATTTTTTCACACGTAAGAGGTAGGCAGTCTGAGGTTGGTATGATGATCCAGATCTACAAAATCTTCAGAAGTGCATGCTCCTCAAAATTCACCATGTCCCATGTGTATGGTCTTTGCCTTCCAGCTCCAAGATGGTATCTATGTTTCTGGTTATTTCATTCAAAATTCAGGCAGCAGGACGGAGAAGGGAAGAAAGAAAGGACAAAGTGCGCATGCCAGCTATCTTTCAAAGGAGGTTCCCAAGAGCAGATACAGGATACTTCTGCATACATCTTACAGGCCAGCTATGAATTGGGAATTTTATTATTGTGGAAGAGAAGACATAGAAATTTACCACACCATTACTTCTTTCCCACTTAATGACTTTTGCACTCTCTACCAAATAATTCTTACCATCACATACTTAATTTAACTTTTAATATCCCCAAAATAAACTTTTCTTTGACCATATTTTAACATCCATTAACAGCAAATATTCTCCAAAGAATTATCTACAAAATCCTCTTCCTCACTTCCTATTTATTCTCCAATCTACTCCGGGCTGGGTTCCATACTCATCAACCCATTGAAAACTCTCTTGTCACAATCCCCTAGAGTACTTTGTGTTGCCAAATCCAATTATCACAGTTCTGTCCTGTATTTAATAGCCCTCAACAGCATTTGACATAGATGGTCTTTAAAATCCCTTAAAAAGTATTTCTTTAAAACGCTTCCTGGCTTAGATTTGTTAATGCCATCCTTTTATTGCTCTTTCTAAATATTTTCTACTTGAATCTAAAGATTCCAACTATTCATACTCTACCCCGAGACTCCTCTTTCTCAAATGCTTCCTTGAATAGTTTTCTCCATTCCTATGGCTTTCAGCACCATATTTATACCAATAACTCCCAAAAATACCCCAAAAGGATTCTAAGTGGATAGCCAAATATCAACCTGCCTATGTAAAGTTGCCACTTGAATACTTATTAGACAACTCTAATATAACACCTACAAGACAAGTATAGGGACTTAGCTCATCCAGTAAAACTTGCCTTGCAAGAATGAAGATCTGAGCCTGCTGTGGTGATGCACATCTATAATCCCAACACTCAGGAAGCAGAGGTATTCAGGTCTTTGTGACTTCAAAGCCAACTTGCTCTATATACTGAGTTCCAAGGTAGGGCTACAGAATGAGATCCTGTCTCAAAAGAGAGAAATAAAGAGGGCCTGAGTTAAATCCCCAGTACCCACACAAGTGGACATGATAGTACCTGCTTCTAATCCCAGTACTGAGGAGGCAGAGACACATAGATCATTGGGGTTTCCTAGTCAGCCAACCTATTCAACTGTTGTAATAGGGGGGCAGCTGTGTCCCGCCACCAAGAAGTGGGGCCGTTTTCCCGGCACCTGGCTCCCAGCCACCAGCTAGCTTATGCCCCAAATAACCACACAACAATTATATTCATTTAAATACTGCCTTGCCCATTATCTCTAGCCTCTTTTGGGCTAACCCTTACATCTGATTCAGCCCATTTCTAAAAGTCTGTGTGTCACCACAAGTTGGTGGCTTACCAGATGATTTTAACATACGACGGGAGAATCATGGCATCTGCTCACTTCCTTTCTTTCCCAGCCTTCTCTTTTTCCTGCCTATCTAAGTCCTGCCCTATCAAAAGGCCAAGGCAGCTTCTTTATTTAACCATTCAAAGCACAGAAATACAGAAGAATCCTCCTACACCATTCTACTTAGCAAAATTCCAGGCCAATGAGAAACCCTGCCAAAAACCCAAAAGGTACCTGTCACCTGAGAATGTCAGCCACAATTTTCCTCTGACTTTTACATGTATGCTCACACATTTACAACCACACATGTTTATACACATATATACGAACACACACAGTGAGATCATAAAAATTAAAATAATAAGTAACACATATGAACCAGAACTGTTCCTCCCCAGCTTTCCAACTTTACAAAAATAGCATTAGAGTAGGCCAGAAAGCTGATAGTGGTCCTTAACTTCTCTTTTTCTCTCACTCCCAAAATCCAACTTACTCATGCCTTTTGAACATTTTCCACTCAATACAATGTCTACTTAACATTTCTTCCCATACCCACCATTACTAGAAAAGACCTTCATCCATTGTTCAGATTGTAATGAACTGATCAAATTGCTAGTTATTCCTATAGGAAAGCAAATAGCAACAAAGTTCACTCAGGTCAATAGGTCTTGTAATAACAAAATGAACTCAGAGAATATGATAATTCATTGTGACACTAACCAAAAATATAATATAAAAGTAGTTTAATTGAAACAAAATCTAAGATCTTATTTTTATGTTTAGATGCATTTGTTTTGAGTCTGAATTTTTGTAAGTGAATGAAGTGCCTGCTGAGGCCAGAAGAAATCATTGGATTCCCTAGGGCTGGATCCCCAAGGCAGTGTGAGTTGCCTGACATGGATGCTGTGAACTGAACTCAGGTCCTATGCAAGAACAGTACCTGCTCTTAACCACAGAGCCATCACTCCTGAAACTGAAAAATACTACATCCTTAAGTTATATTATAAAAATATAACTGCTGTGGAATAATGATCTTGTATACTGTAAAAATTTGTCACTCATATTGGTTTAATAAAACATGATTAGCTAGTAGCCAACAGGAATTATAGGCAGGACAACCAGACTAGGAGAATTCTGGGAAGAGGAAATGCAGAGAGTCAGTCACCAGCCAGATGCAGAGGAAGCAAGATGAGAATGCCTTACTGAGAAAAGGTACCAAGCCATGTGGCTAAACACAGATAAGAATTATGGGTTAATTTAAGTTGTAAGAGCTAGTTAATAATAAGTCTGAGCAAAGGCCAAACAGTTTATAATTAATATAAGCCACTGTGTGTTTATTTGGGACTGAATGGCTGTGGAAATGGGCAGAATAGAAACATAAGTCTACAAAGGTCTACAGTCCATCCTGGCAGGAAGGCATGGTAAGAGTATGAGGCAGCTGGGCAGAGTGAGATGAATGCTTATGCTTAGATGGCTTTCTTCTCCTTAGAAAAATCATTCTGGAACCGCAGCCCCTAAGATACTACTACTCACATGCAGGGTGGGGCTCAGGCATGCCAAATATGTCTCCTAGGAGATTCCAAATCCTGTCAAGTTGGCCATGAAGATTAACTTTCATGAGTCTACTATTTGCCAACTTGGCACACATAGTCCTTTCAAACCACAGCATTCAACCTCTAGTCTTCAAAGGTTCATGATCATATTATAATGCAAACTGCACTCATTGCAACTTCAAGCATCCCCGTGTTCTATAATAGTTCCAACATTGTTCAAAAGTCAAAGTCTTTTCTAAAATACTCGACTCTGTATCCCTGTAGAAAAAAAGTTGTACACTTCCATAATACAATGACGCAGAATAAACATTCTCATTCTAAAAGGGAAGAATGTGGGCACAGTTAGGAAAGATTGGGTCAAAATAAGAACAAATCCCAGCAGAGCAAACACTATACCTTGCATCTCCATGCCCTGCCATGGGGGTCCTGAAGGCATCATCTAAAACATGTTTCTAGATTCTCCAACATCCTAGTAGCACACATTGAAACTTAAGGTTCATCTACACTGCTTTACACAAAGATCTCTTAAGGTTTCCTTGCAGGGACTCTGATCCTGCCACACATTGCCTGGTCTCATTTGCATTCTGGAACTGTGGCACAAGCCTCCATGACTCACTCACTCATGCATTTTACATGCCCGCAAAGCAAGTACCATATGCATGATGCTTCCAATCTCTACTACCAGCTAAAGATGTCATCTGCCCCCATTCCATCATTGCTTAGTGGTCTTTGTGTGCGTTGATGGTAGAACCTGGGAAACAACTTCTCATGGCAGTTGTTTTCCAACAGAGAACCTCTTCAGTGAAATTCTCAGTTCAGACTTTTTCCATTAATAAAATTTTTCATTTTCCCAAATGGGAACACTACTTTTTGTTGTTGTTGTTTTGGTTTTTTGAAAAAGAGTTTCTCTGTAGTTTTGGGGCCTATCCTGGAAATCACCCTGTAGACCAGGCTGGCCTCGAACTAAGATCCACCTGTCTCTGCCTCCCAAGTGCTGGGACTAAAGGCGTGCGCCACCACTGCCTGGCCCAAGCTGGAACTCTTGATGGTACTCCCAGAGTACCTTTCTTAATGTCCCAGAGCATAGTCTCAGTTTTGTCTTTATTGGTGCTGATCTCTTTAACAATTTGCAGTTGCTTTCTCCCTATCTGCCTTGTCTGCAGCTTTAAACTTGTTCACACTTCTTTGTTCACCACACTGTAAATATTGCATCTTCCTGCAGTCTCTCCATGTTTATCTACATTTAAGATCAATGAGCAGTTTTCAATACTATAGGCAAGTTGTTGCTCTGTCTTGAAAGTCCCAAACAATTTAAGCTACCGCTTTTAAGTTCAGTCTCACTCAGATTTTAAAGACCTGAGCAGAGCCTTTTCATGGCGGTGGGTCCTTGATGAGTGCCACAGCTTCTGATCCACCTGCCCAACTGGACTGGTAAGACCAACCTCTAGCCCCCAGGCACTCTGCTCGATTGGGAGGCCCCCTCTCCACCTCCCCCAGCTTTTCTGTGTCCCACACACCAAGAGTGTCCCTGGGCAAAGCTCCCCTTTGACGGGGCCCAGTTCCCCACTGGAATTGGCCTGCAGCAGGGCTGGGACCTTGGACGAGGGTGGGTCCGGCATTAACCTGCAGGGCTCCAGCAGAGAAGCAGGCCCTTTTCAAGGCCGCGGGTCCTAGGTGAGTGCCACAGCTTCAGATCCACCTGCCCAACTGGACTGGTAAGACCAACCTCTAGCCCCCCAGGCACTCTGCTCGATTGGGAGGCCCCCTCTCCACCTCCCCCGGCTTTTCTGTGTCCCACACACAAAGAGTGTCCCTGGGCAAAGCTCCCCTTTGACGGGGGCCGGTTCCCCGTTGGAATTGGCCTGCAGCACTGCTGGGACCTTAGAAGTGGGTGGGTCCAGCATAAACCTGCAGGGCTCCAGCAGAGAAGCCAGCCCCTTTGATTTTGGCTGGTCCTTGGTGAACACCACTGCTTCAGATCCCTCCTACTAGAGTGGACCAGAGCAATCCCCCCCAGACCAAGCAAGTGACCACTATCTACTACTAGTTGATCCACCTGGAGAGGAAGAGATGGGCAG